>RSEF01000004.1:9973374-10000368 GCA_003993805.1 Himantopus leucocephalus | reverse complement strand
TAAAGAGAGGAACCTATGTGGCTGGTCCACAGCCAATATATAAAACTGACAATATTAGTATTTTGCTTACAACAGGATGTCAACAAGATCTGACGTTATTTTCTCTGGAATAATAAAGGTGTAACCAAACACAAGCTGATAGTATTTGATGACTATTCCTTTTGCTTGTTACCTTGACCTTGTAAACTGATATTTGGAAAATTATAAACATGTCTTCCCTGCAGGCAGAGCAATCCAGAAGAGCAACAACGCAAACCATCTTTGGCAAGGNGCAGAGCAATCCAGAAGAGCAACAACGCAAACCATCTTTGGCAAGGTGCATTACACATTGGATGTCATCATCAGAAACATCGCAAAATACAGATAATACTACCCAGAATATATTTTATTTTATAGTGGGGTAACACCTGTCAATCCTGGGAGAATCTCTACGGATACCATCCACAGGTTGAAAAGCACATAGGGAAAATGAGCCTAAATTTCAACAAATATTTCAAGAGTACACAGGAGAATGGAACTGGTTAAATGAATATATTTCATGTGTTAAATGAATCATCAAGAGGAAGTTTCAGTAAGGCTTTATTTTATTCCTTGTCATGTTTCTCTCCTTCCCTCCCCTGAACAAAGACCAAATATCAGCTTCTCACTCACCCTACATAGTATTTTCTTGGAAACAGCAAGTACTCTTTCCGCAACAGTAGAAAGAACTGGCAAAATATTCCTGATACCTGCTAACTTTTCAAGGAGGATTCTTCTGTATTTGAGTTAGGCATGCTGTGTGTAACATACTACAGCTGGCAAGTGATAGGATTTTCAGATTTAAAAACTGTCCGTCTGTTCACTACTTTAAGTATAACTCAGCCAAAATTAATTATATGCCTTTCCTTCTTTACATCGTAACTTTTTTCTAATATTGCTAGGTAGTAACCTCAAGACCATTCCAGTGTAAAAATCCCAAATTGTGTGTTCAACTGCAAGTGCAACATAAACCTTAAAGGCAGCAATATAATTATTGCCATAAGCTCATCTTTATGTCAGCTTAGCTTTTGCTAGGGAACAACTTAAGAGTTATTTTTAGGCATTTAAACAGGGGCACATCTGGCATGGGGTGTTCATTAATGAAGTGTGTTAAAACTGGTAAGACATTGCTGATATCAACAGAGGAGAATGTTGAGATTCTGGAACATTTGGCCTGGTATTTTTATGTGCTGCTTTGAATGCTAAGTGTTAATAATGATGAATCAAAACCTGGCAGAATGTTCTTTTTGTAATACCAGCCATAACATTACAATCTTTCAAGGTGTCGACACAAATGTCTGTCTTCAAATTAAGTAAATGCAAGCATTTGGACATACTTCTAGAATGATATCTCATGCATAAACTGTATTTGGTATCATGTACTGTTACAGACATGGCCTGGAAATAATTAATTGCTAGACAATCCATTTTTAAAACCAGTGACTGATCATATCAATTATGACATGCTTTCCATAATAAGAATTGTCTAAAATATGCAGCATAGTGTAGACAAAATACAGCTTCAGCAGGCATCCTTGGTTTTATATCAGTTGGGAAAAATTTATGTACATGGTAATTTTGATCACTCTAACCTGGAAGAAGTCCTGTTTATAATATACTTCCAGAGAAAGTCTTTGAAGATGCATAATCCAGCAGAATGTGCCTCAGTCCGCACTTTGTTGGCAAATTTGTTTTCCTATTTTGCCCTTTATTTCTTTATGGCAGTAACAGCAAGTATTTTCTGCATGAGAACTCAGATAAAAATTAAAAAAAAAAATCAAAAGTGCAATAAATAAGCAAAAATTCAGTAGCAAAAATTTAGTAGCAAAAATTCAGGATGATGGATCTATGGGAAAATAAATGTGTGCTGAACAATTAGCTATTAGGTAAGTAAAAGAGGCTTTTTGAAACTATGCTGTTAATTTACTTCTCAGTATTTTCTATTTCAAATTTCCTGTCTATCTTAAATAGCACGGTACGTGACCACAAAGAGCACTCTTCCCTCACTGTTCATAAGTTCTTGGACAAAAAAGAGTTTCCTCCATGACTTCACATGATGGGCAGATAGGAAGTGTTACATTATAAACTTAAAGCTTATTGGCATAGGAGCATGATGAAACATGCTGCTCTAATATATGCGTCTTTACCTCTGGATCTTGTGAGACACCCACATTTTCCATTCATAAGCAACAACACATTAAATCCTCTGACAGAAAGTGGATCAAATCTAGGGCAAATTGATTATGCCCTAGAACCAGTTTATAAAAATATTTAAACATCTGAATACTCAGCATCACCCAGAAAATAGCACATAAAGGGTCAGTGTAGCATCCTAGACAGAACTGGGAGGATACTACCTACATCCTTCCTGACAGGTGGAAGGGTTACAGGACTTTCCATCACTGGAGACATTTAAAAGCAAGTTAGATAATCTATTCATTACTTAACAGTTTGGACTACAGCAGGAAGGTACCTATAAATCAACAAGACCTATTTCAGGTACGTTGCAAATATCCTAGCTGTACATGAGCTAAAGAAATAACAGAAGCCTTATTTTGGTGTGCTTAACTTGAAGAGAAACTGAGAAAAAGAAAATTGAACTCTGCAGTAGCTACAGCCGTGACTAGAAATTTCCCCTGGCTATGTACTTATTCCAAAAATAATGCTGGAAACGATTTATACACAACCTTCCTTTTCCACGCAGGGAAATCACTCACAGATGAAAGTCTTGAAATAACATTCTCACAGTAAACAGTAGTAGTATCATGCTTCAAAGTATGAAATGGTTCAACATAGAAACCTAAGCATTTAACAGCACAGGTTTAAGTCGTGCTGCGTTTTCCAAAGGTGGAGCAGTCAAGTACAGTGTCAGGCCAGAAGTATATAAAACACATCTGGTCAGCGAAGTTCATTGTCTGTAAGAGATTGAATCACTACTCGTTTCACATTAAATATATACACTAACCTCAGCCACAGATCATGTCTCTAATTCTACAATCAGTAGTGCTTTTTTTTCTTTTAAAGTTAAAATTGTGGCAAACATTTGCATACTATGAAGAGGAAAGGTACGTAGGGTATATAAGTTGAGAGGAAGAAGGCCTGAGACACCAGGGCAGCAGAAGCGATCTATTTAATTTGCTAAGGTCCACCAGAGGATGTTCCTTGAAATTCCTTAGTAACAGAAGGAAGTTATTTCAGGTCTCTGGAGGAAATTTCTTAATTCATTTGCATGACATTTAGTGTCATATTCATGCTGAGAAATACACATTTAGTTGGAAGGGAATAAGTCATTAAAGTAAAGGTTATATGGTAGTTCTCAACTTCCAGCGTTTTTTGTGCAGAAAGAAGTCCAAATCCTGCTGATACTCAGGCAAAATACATATAGTGAGATGTGTGTTTTGGCTAATGGCAGCAAAGATATTGGCTGTGTCTGATACTTCTGCATCCAGCCTTGAAATTTTCCAACTGGAATTGATACTGACTTATGCTTGGCTGTAGTGTAGATGACACTCTTTCAAGAAGGTCTGGAAAAGAGAAATCAGAGTTCATGCCAATAGCAGGAGAGGTTCATATCCATGAAGGGACTGCACTACAAAGCAAAATCCAGATTCCTCACTAGTAAAACCAGTAGGATCAGTTTAATCATGTTGACCAGCAGTGGTCCGGGCACAGAATCCAGGGCAAACAAAAAGTGGCATATCTGAGTATTACCAACTACAGGACCAAGACATTTGAGGCAAAAGTTCGCAGCATATGTCAGAATATAGTTTAACTGTGCTTGCAATGACTATATTTCAAGCCAGTCTGGATCTCATTGCTGCATAAACATAAGAGCAGAAAGTCTACACACAATGTGATGCTTCAAACATTAAGAAGTGATGTATGGCTTGACGATCAAATAAACCTGTCTAATGGGTACCTACCACTGAAAGAGGAGGTTCAGCCTTAGTCTTGAATTCTCTTCCCTTGTGTTGGAACTGAAAATTGACTGACTCTGTAGTTAACTGGTTAAAGATGGTAAACTGCAAGAAACTGTCGTTTGGGCTGCTAAGGGCTTCTGATCCCATGGCTTTATCACGGCAAGTCCCGATACAGCCTGCAAAATATGCATCCAATACCTTGCGTATGCAACTGATATCATTACGATCCAAAAAGCTCTGTTTAGACAGTGGAGCAAAGACACCTCGTACTTCTGGACTCATTAATTTTCTGAGGCTATACACAAAGCAAAGTGACTAAATCAGGTTTCCAAGAAAATACGCTTTAGGAACTCCCTACAGCTGGTCAAGTAGTTCGACACTGTTGTGAGTTCTAATGTTAATAATAGGAACTTGTTTACATTTCTTCCCTACCTTTTGAAAACAATATCAGTTTTTTTAAAAAAGTAATTAAAAAAAGACAGGGCTTTCTGGCCGCATGCCAAGATTTCTAGCTCTTCACTTTCTGCCCATGGAGACAAAGCCAATCTTGTAAATAACTACGCTGTAGTCCAAATCCAGAAATCAAGACTCATTTTATGAAATTTCTTTCCCTCAAAAAATTTGAAAGAATGTTTGTGTCAGTGTGTATGGGAGATGAGCATTTCTCAGAAGTAGGTTTTTTCCCCTATGGAAAGGTTTTTGCTATTTCAAACAAACTCAGACCATTAGCACTGTCTTTAGAAATCTTGTATTCTCTTTCACAAGCTTCCACACGCTCTAGCTGGAACTGCTTTTGTGTGTATAATCTTATAAAAACAATGATGGTAACAGTATATATAATTCAAAGAATTAATCTACTGCAATGGGGGGAGTATAACGTTTCTGTGTGTTAAATCATATTTGCAGTTTGGGTACTGTCCTGCGTAACATATTTGAATGGTGCAATGTTTTGTCTGCCATAAATAGCAGCTTTTACTTTCTTTGCAATTCTACTATATCAGCCATGCACTAGGATAAACAACACACCGTAAAAGAGCAGAAGGCACAGTTAAGATAGAATCATTATGCAAATAGGTTATGGCATGCTTTATATGAGAACAGCTTCCCTAAAGAGACCTAATGGGATGGCTGACCTATAAAGCATTTAATTTGTTGTTAGCATTTCATTTAATTGTCTTTCATTTCCTCTAGGAATAAAACTTTTAATTGTAAAAACTTCTAAATGACATAATGGTTGATTTCTCTTTCTGTAACTAACAGGTTCCTCTCATAGTAAAAATAGCTTGTAATTTTCAACTGTACTTTTTAAATTCTGGTACAATTCTGGTGAAAAATGATGTTAGACTTCAGCTGACAAAACTATTAAAAGACTTATTTTAGTTAATGACTGAAGACTGTTAATGAGAGGCATGTTGAAGAAAGACTATGTATCTTGATATACAGGTAAATAACAGATAATCAATTTTTTTCACTTTTGACCTTTGAGTGGTAGACTCAGGATCCATAGTCCTAACAGAATTGATTATTGTGTGAAGGTTACATGCAATAGGGGCTAAATCAGTATATAAAATAAAT
This sequence comes from Himantopus leucocephalus, assembly GCA_003993805.1. Lineage (NCBI taxonomy): Eukaryota > Metazoa > Chordata > Aves > Charadriiformes > Recurvirostridae > Himantopus > Himantopus leucocephalus. The sequence continues at coordinate 9,994,855 of RSEF01000004.1, read as the reverse complement.
CTTCATTTTCTTTGACTAACTGCAAAAAGAGATTTAAAATCGCTACAAAGAGTCCAATGGCTCTAGTATTAATTAACAAGTCTAAGTAAAGGGAGTATATAAATAATGTATTATGAAATGTATTGGTTATTTCAATAAAAGCCTTCAGATGTGTTTACAAATGTAAACCAATTTTTTTTTCATAGAGAAGCAATTTTTATGTCTCCAAAGGCAGGCCTGAAGGCATCTCTTAGGATATGATAAAGTAAGAGGTCATTACTGTTGGGAATCTGGTTTAAAAATTTGGGGGTTTTTTTGATCAACAATGGGATGGCTGACATAATTTGAGTTTAAATTGCTATACTTTTCTGAGAGTGAAAAATACTGAGACTTCTTTCAGAGACGCGAGGAAGGGAACATTTTTTAACCAACACATCAGTATTTGAGGATTCCCTGTTTTTCCAAGCATGGCTTAGCACTTAAAGGAGAGGCACATCAGCCACAAAGATCAGGGGATGTGATCATTCCGCTTCATTCAACACTTGTCAAGCCACACCTGGAATACTTTGTCCAATTTTGATCCCCCAGTTTCAAAGAGACAATAAAAATGGAAAAAAGCCACCAAGATAATCAGACGGTGGGAGAACATGGCACGTGAAGAAAGGATGAAAGAATTTTTTTTTGTTCATCCAAGAGAAGAAAAGGCTCAGGTCAAAAACAATCACAAACTTCCAGTATCTAAAAGGCAATTATAGAAATGATGGAGGTACTCTCTTCACAAGGATGCAATTCTGACAGGACAAGAGGTGATGGGCTTAAGCTGCTCCAGGGCAAAAATTGGTCTGGAAATAAGAAAACAATTCATCACAAGAAAAAAACCAACATTGGAATAAGTTACAGAGAAATGGTGGAATCTCCCTCGCTGGAAATATTCTAGCCCCAGCATGACAGGGATAACCTTTCAACAGAAGGTTGGACCAGATGGTCTCCAGAGATGCCTCCCAACCTAGATTTTTCTATGATTCTAAAAATGTCTGGTACGCTGCTATGACATTTCTTCCTACACAGCCTTTTTAAAAACTTAAAATCTTGTCTGAAATTTATACTTCATTTCACAACCATTTATCACGTTAATAACTTTGTTATGAAAAGAAACTTCCTTGTTACAAATTGAACAAATGAAAACAATTCAGCCATTAGTAAAACATGTTTATAGGCTAAGTCTGCTTATAAGATATGACAAAGACACGAACTGCTAACCAGCTATGGATTTGTGATCGATATATTTTAGTTCTTGCTCCAGAGAATATCAAATCTAAACATAGAGAGCAACACATTTACAATGGTCAGAGCAAGAGATTCCAATTCTAACCTGAAGCAAGAAAAAAAAAAAAAAAATCAGGATTTTTATAAAGGCTTTTCCTAATTTTAAAGTATTGCAATAAAATTGAATGACACATTTTTAGTGGGGATAGAAATACACATGATCCTTCCAGAAAGAAAGCTTTTAGTATTCTGTTGGCATTCTTCTCCAGGAAGCTGCAGAACTCATGCATTTTCATTTAGATTCTTCAATCTTAACCTTTCTTCATGTCATTGCACCCTTAAGCAAAAGTGTATAATGTATATTATTTTACCCATTAATCTCCCATTTCTAATGTTACTGTACCTCACAAGGATTCACTGTGAATAATTCTGAAATATCTTGTCCAGCATAATACCACACTCAACAAGCAATTCAAAGCAACCAAATAAAATATGAAAAAACTTAAACCCCAGAAATATCTAAGGTTTATCATCCCACTGTTTTCTAAATACACGAATAATTAAAAAAAAACCAAAACACCCACACATTTTATAATTCTACAAAACCTATCCACATTCTGGAATTAACATACATTTCTGAAAGCACGATAAAACCACACACATTGCTGTTTATAAACTAATTTACAAGACTAGCGTAAGAAAGATAAGCCAACTTGAATTAAAAGGAAGAGACATTGAACTGATGATGCTGAGAAATTTAAAGTTCCCAACAATGGGTAAAAAGAGATAGTGAAGTTGTTTGGAGATGATAGCAAAAGGAATAACAGGCCTCCAAATATACCAGATGCAACTGAAAACTCTTGTTACACTTCTGGATTCTAAGTGCCGAGGACAGAGTGATTTCTGTAGTCATTTTGTTGAAAATAATTAATCAGAAAATGAACTGGAGTGAAAGAAGGCAACAGGTAGGATTTCTAATATAGCTGAAGAGTGAGAGAATAAAACCACATTGTTTCTCTTTTATATTACTTTCAGAATGTAAGACTTGAGCTAATTTTACCTAAACCATGGAATGCGGTGTTTAGGACAGTTAACGTTTAATTGGAAACATGCCAAATTTCACTTGTGGCACTGTGAACACAATGGCTTTGCAGGCATTGAGGGGGAACCATTACTGATATTAATCACCACAGTTAAATGATATATTTCTATTTTTCACATTCACAGAAAGGAAAAAGATTAGCTGACTAAGCAAATCATGGAGAAAGTAGAAGAGATGTTTACAAAAATGCAGTTGTATCCAGTAGGAATGTGCTGAATCAATGTTATCCACACACAGATTTAACGTTACCGAAGATAGCTCGCTCACCAAACTGTTTATATTATAAAATCTTATGCAATTCACAGTGGGATGAGTGGAAAATCACACTTGTTTAACTCCTTTAATTTAGAAGTTTTTCTTTAGAAAAAAAACCCTAAACTCAGCTCTGCAGATTAATGCTCCTAACCTGATTTATATTCAAGTCCCTTAGTAAAGCATCTGTTAAGTTTCTCCATATCATATGTGCGTTAGGCAGAGAGCCTTAGGGTTTTCAACTATAATAAATCCAAAGTTGATTTTCCAGACCTATTGCTACTATGGCAGTTTTCCATTTCACAACCACCTCCTCTTAGATTTACATCCTTTAAAATGTATTTGCCCTCCACTAATCAAGGACGTTTGGAAATCACTCTGATTGCTTTCCCCACGATCATGATCTCTACTATCCTGTCAGATAACTGTTTATTTCAACTGTCTCAGAGATCTATAATGTTGCAGAAAAAAAATATGGCCCGGTTTTGCCAGAGAAATTTAACACAATCTTAATTTCACTTTTACAGCGTAAATAAGTGATGGTTTTCAAGTCAATATCAGTTCTGTTCAAGCACAGGAAAGGACAGTGAGACTGCGAACCAAGCCTCTTTCCACGTCACTGTTTGAATTAATTTATTTCTCACTACTCCGGATTATCCACTGAATTATTTCCATAGCTTGATATTTTAGTCTGTAAATTATTTTTGCTAAAAGTTAACCAGAATGAATATTTTATAACGCAACAGAACCTCACACTGTGTATGTCAACAGTGTCCAAACTACACGGCATTTGTTTTCATTTGTGAAGGAACAGACCTCCTGTGTAGTAACTGTAAAAGCTCCTTCATCGAGGCATCTCTCTTAGGACCTGATTTAAGACAGTGGAATGAACTCATGAGGAACTCCAGGTCACATAAAATCAAGCCCAACCTACAAACACACAACTTTCCTGTTGAAAAGAACAAAATACGCTATTGACAAATCTAACTCACTGTCACTATGATTCTATGATTCTTTGTTCCTAAGGGATGACTAGAATAGACTGCTTAATATTAGGATGAACAGTGTGGAACAAAAACAAAATAAAAATTATACCATGTTTGAATTTCCAAGACTAAATTTCAGGGTTTCTTTTCTTACGAATGTTCTACAAATATTCAGTCATTGCTAATTGTTTCAAAAAAACCGAAGTGAAGTAACACTACAGTCCAAACACAGACAGGTCGTGTTTCACCATACTATACTGGTTTTAAAATTTCACCTCCTACAAGTTTATACATAAACTGCATGCAACCATTAGTCCATTGGAGCCTTTTTTTACATCTTCCTTTAAGGCGTACTCTCACATAAACAAGTTGGAAACCTGCAATACATCCATGATATTTTTAATATAATTACAGGAGCACAGTTTCAGTCGTAGTCTAGAAACACGTGGAAAGTACGAATTTACCAAGGGAAACAATTGCGGCACCAGTCCTGCAGATCTTACTTAAATTTACAGGTTTCAGCAGATGTTTAGGCTGCAGCCTTTCAGAGATATATAATTAGTGTCTTATGAAAGAATCATTCTGTGATCAAGCAAAGACTTCTTGAGACATGAATATGAGAAGAGCTATCGCTATCACAAAATTCTACAAATCTACAAAATACTTATGATGAAGTGCTGTCATTATTACAATAGATCCTTCCTTCTTTGTTAGAATTCCTACTGATTATTCTGGTTTGAAGTGAAGTGACAGACATTCTCCATAGTCTGAGTATTCCACTTGCAAGAGGATGGAGACACTTTGTGAAAACATGTCTGTGTCTTATTTAAATCATTCAGGGGATGGATAAAGACTACGTTAACGGCAAACAAAAAGTTTAGATTAACACGGTCAGAATAACTGGGAAAAAAAAAAAGTCAAATGATTTGGCAGGATTTTACATTTACTTTTGCTAGCAAGGCATCATAGGAAATTAAGATGAAAACTTGTTAGGATCTGCTTATAATGGATTAAATTCTAAGGTTAGACTCCTGTGATTCTAAAGAAAATTCAGCTCTGACTCTGAGCTGTAGCCAGTATGCGTAGCACTATTAAGGGCCCATAAAATGAATCACTAAATTTATTTTCTTTATTAAAAGAATGTAAAATGAAATGTTAACTTTCAGCCTTTTTCATATTAACTCAGTGTAAGGAAGAATAATCCAAAAGCATATAAGAACTGGAACTCCCTTGCCATATTTCGCTTTTAAGAAAGGAGAAATAATAATAAAGGGGAAATGTTAAAAAACAAATACTACTTTAATAGTCTGAAGATGAAAGGTTTATTAAGTTTCCCTGTTTTTCCGAGTGTGGCTTAGCATTTAAAGGAGAGTAACAAATTTTTTATAACTCAGGCTGAAATTTTGTACCCCATGAATGCAGTTAATGATATAAATTAATAACCTGAAATACAAGCCAAACATTTTGAAATCCAGTCATGTCTGAGCTGCAAATGAATTCACAAAACTAACTTTTGGGTTCCATTTTTAAGTATTCCTACATTTCAATGAACAAAAAAAGAAGCACACTCTCTTTAGCATGTTTTCCAAAGGCTGTTTTTAGAAATATGGTGGGGTTTGTATACATTATCTATAGAAACGTTATAGTTCTGTATGTTTTGGCACTGCAGTTATTTGATGGGATGTGTTCTTTTACGTTTCATATCCTCCTTTAGTTGTATAAAAATGTTGATTTGAACAGCGTTCACTGTACAAATTAATCATATTTCATCACTGCAGTACCATAAGTTTCTATTACATCTCACTTTGGTATCTTTGTAATTGGCGAGACAATAGAGGAAAACCTGTAAAGATAGTCAGCTACCTCTCCCCTCATTCAGTGTATAATCTAAATCTGAATGCAGAGTAAAGCTCTCTTAAATTGTTGCCACTGATGACTACTCTGCAGGAGGAGGTGAACTGTAATCATATTTACGTTGTTTAATCGGAAGTCACCAACCAACTGCAGTAACCTGTAAGACACACTGTGGTGGATAATATACAAACGTTGCACGAAGGACTGTGCTCCATCCCCAGGAATTGGCACTTCTTGTCTCATCCTTAGTAACACAGTTTAATTTGGTAAAGCGACACAGAAAAGCAGAACGATACTTGACAAAGACAAAGGAAACAAGGAAGAATGCTAGAAGTTAAAGCAAACTTCTGATTGTGAGCTCTTCTGTCCTTTCTGTGGGATTGGATGTTCTGATCACTCATATGTCACTACCTAAAAATGTAAAAGCTATATTGGGATGAGGCTAGAAGGTGAAATATTAGCTGAGAAAACGACAATGTTCTTTGTTGGTGATTTATTCTAGCTTCAGTTAATGTGTTTTCTTAAGCTTTTGGATAGTGTCATCTTCATTCTAAATTGTTAAGTTTCAGACATGCAGCTATATTATTAAAAATTCCTTTTGATAGAATTAGACTATCATTACCAGGTAATGAGAAGAACATTACTGACTTTGTGAGGAATTATGTCTTCCAGGATTTTCATCTAAATTAAACTTTGGTCTGACTTAAAAGAATAAATTGTCTCTGAAGTCTACCGTTTCCTTGGTGATATTTTTCACTCTTGTGTCATAATGCAAGTAGATGAAACATTTGAAACTTTTGTAAGATTACTTTCCAATACTGCAAAATATGAAGATCACACAAGAATTGAATGATGCCAAATGAATGGAGCAGAGAGCATGCAATTATGACTAAAGTGGGATTAAGTAAGTAAAGGTTAAGTGCAAGCATGACATGATAGAGCAGGGAAAAAAGGGAAAGGAAAAATTTCACTGTGCTTCTTTTCATAGCTCATACATACAAGTTCTGTAAGTCGTAGGTCATATATATGCGCTTTGTGCAATACAGAGTACTACGAAGTTGCACAGAGAATCAATTGACTGTGTTTTAAATATCAGAAATTACTAATAAACAAACACACATGGAAGAAACGTAGAAATATGTTTTAAAATTAGATGTTAAAGTTATTTCTGCTTGAGAAAATACCACTCCAGCTTCCTTGGGGTCGATATACCTCTCAAAGATTTGTATTCTCTTTCTCTCTCTCTCCATACTAGATACAATATTTTTAAATATGTATATACACACACGAGTGGAAGGGCAAATGGAAATACTGCAGTACAACTTTGGGGAGTCCAACACAGATATGTACTAATTTGAATTTTTTTCTTCCAAGACAACTACTTTCACTATCTGGAATTTTTAATAACTAAAACAACTACAGAGTCACTACCTTGTAGAAAAGCCATACGCTAAAGGACTACACAACAATGAGTAAGAAATCCAATCCAAACAACTTCATATACATAGTCCCTTATCAAAGTGAATAAAAAGTTATATGACAATCTAATAATTTTCCAGAGAGGCATGAGGGGAAAAAGGAAATTAAGCATTTTGTCCAGAATAAATTTTGTTATATAAAAAACCTGATGTGAGTAGAGCAGTTTGATCTGAAAAACACCAATATTCATTTCAATATTCATACTGACTAATATCAGTAACAGAATCTCTTTGAAGAGAAGCTCCTGGGTTTATCTTTGAGAACGCTCATCACTGTGTGTGCTTGCCTCCTTTGTATCTTGAGATATTTCCAGAAGCAGAACTCTTGAAAGAATGTATTTTCTAGGGCAGCGTACTGCTGTTTTTTCAAGACAGTTTGTCAGGTTAGTGTCACCCTTTGTAACTGAAGATTCATTATGATCAGACCCAGATCTTTAAGGATCCATATGTAGAATCACTCTTCATGGGGCAGATGATTCTCTAACACACTGACATTATTTTATGATGATGTGTTACAATTTCCATCAGAAAAGGTCAGAGCTGGCACTAAAAGAACAGTGATTTATCATTCGGAGGAAGATTGCATTGCAGCCCATAAAGCATTCAGTACTACCATTAAGACAAAAACTACTGTCAGAATAGTAGCGATACTACAGTCCAAGGGTATTTAACTGCTGCCCCAGCAGGAAGTATAAGAAGAATACCAGTTATTTAGCAATTTAAAAACTACAGTTCTGTGCCTTTTTATTCTCTCCCAATTAAAGTAATAAATAATAATTTGATTAATAATGGCTAAAACTGCTGTCCAATCTTGATTTTTTTCCTATAGCGCAATACTCTTTCAAATATTAATGATATATTAATTAAAGTTCTTTTGTTAGAACAGGACATAGAGATAGAAAATTAGCTAAACATATGTGACTGCTATACTGCAAACATGATCAAAAACATCCTATTTTCCAAATTTTATGTGAGCACTTTAAAAAAATCTCAGAAGACAGATAAGCCTTGACAAACCAATCTTTTACAGAAGAGTAGTTCAATCAATATTCTAAGAAAAGTATTCACTTGTCTGGAAACCTATACCCTTAATTGGGAGTCTGATTCTGAATCAAATCTTGTGAAACCGTGTGGACATCCACAGTAGCGGAATAGCCAAGAACCAGGGACTAAAATGGCAGTAGGAGGTGATGTACCTCATGACTCTCCGTTAACGAGGAAAGTGCATTTGAAGAGAGTGGGTTGCTGGCTTGTGTGAGGGCTCAAGCTCATTATCTACACAGAACATTAATTTATTTCAGAAGAATTCCTACATTAGGAATAGGAAATGAGAAAACTAAAAACCCCTTAATCGTTAGGATCTATGCCTAGTTTGTCCACAGTTGAACATATACTTGGACTTTGCATTCATCACAACAGGCCAAACGGCTGTAGCTGGACTAAAATGTGTGCATTGCCTTGCTTCTTGAATGGATCTACAGAACACGCTTTTCAAATATAGCTTGAAGAATAACAGGAAACAGTAGTGAAAAAGAGTACTGCTAACGTAGATGGAAGTTCTTTGATTGTCTTTACCTCGTCAGCTCAAAGCACCTCCCAAAATATCAGGGACTGTTCACTAATTTTCAGCTTATTGTGCCAATGCAATGGATATTTCATTTAAATGCTATTGATTTTGCTGAATACTTTGGCGAGTTTAACCACTCAAAAAGTGTGCCTTAATAATACCTTATTTTCCTGTGTATAAACTACTTTAAAAACCTTTTACAGTAGAAATGAAATTTTCCTTCTAATCTCTTGAAAGCCTTCAATTAACGTAACCTATTACGTCATAGCATGCATTAAAATATTAACTTTTAATTCTTATCTGTATCATTAGGGCATTTCTTAAATTCACATGTCCATCTTCTGTACCAGTATTATGATAGGTGGCTGGCAGAAATATCTTTGAGATAACTGAGAAAAATCAAGCACGACAGTATTTAAATTTCTTCAAAATTCCTTTGGGGGACCAAAAAGCCAGTGATTTTATTTTCTTTATTCTTGAGGAGTGGGAAAGCAAACAAGCAAAGCAGGATTTCTCTGCAATTATCTGGAGCCTAGAAAACTTGAGACCATGGAAGAAGTCAAGATAAGGTCTCAGGCTTTAAAAGACTTCTGTGGAGCACAGAGATCTGAACGTAGATGAGACAGCTCGAAGTAAACCGAGCCTTTTATGGAGTTAATACATTGTTACAAGGTTTCAGTATCAGAAATTAATTTAATCACCGTTTCCACTGTGGAAAACTGAGTTACAGGTGCCCCTTGTACTTTTATTTAACCAGATTATAGTTTCTGCAATCAATCACTGTTCGTTTTTTTCCTTTATATGGAAATTTTGAAGTTTCCTTGCGAAGAATAAAGGCTTTTGGTGAGCTCTGAACCCAGGTGAAGCAGCCCAAGTTCAGGATGCTGTAGAGCAAGAAGGGTTTTGCTCTGTTGAGTATGGTTCACAAGTGGAAGTTATACTATTTGGGAACTCAATAGCAGTGGAAAAAAATGCATGAATGTAATAAATTTGAGTGCTTTAAATAACATGTAACCTAATATACTGCTTTAAGATATTAAAATTTCAAATTATGAAAGATTCTTCTTATACCTGATATATGAGAATGTTTCAGCTATTTCCATTACATCTGTAATGATAGCTGTTTTGGAATTGCTGATCCTGACAACTTTACTGAATTGGTTGTAAATCTGGAGAAAATGTACCCCAAAAACCAGCTGCCTACATAAGGGAAAATCCACAAAGTTGTTGAAAGATACTAAAATAGATGCTAAAAGCTTACTTTTATGATTAAAATATGTATGCCAAAATATATATTACTCATTGCATGTTGTAAAGACAAGGTAAGTGGGTTATGAATTCACATCTTACATTACGATACAGTATTTATGGTTAAGCTGCCTTATTTCTAGCATGGTGACTTCAAAATCCATCAAGCTTTATACTTGTGCCCAAAGCAGAGAGATCAGAGATAAAAAAATAAAACTGTGTTCCATATTATAGAAATAAGAACCTCTAAAAGCAATACTTGTTAAACTACATGCATTCAAATTAAAAAAAAAAATTATATTAGTGACAAAGACAAAACATTCATCTAATCATCAGAATCTGAGACACATCACAAATCTCTCCAACAGCTGTTCTTTTACTGTAAAAATAATCTGTAAAAATGTCTGAATTTGTTTTGACTGCTTTGACTACCTAGGAGTTTATTTTTGGGACTCTTGCACCGATACATTTATGGGAGAGTAGAAAGACGGACTTAACAGGCTGTTCCGAGGTCGAAAAGCCATGGATCGTTAAAACCTGCCATCAACCTGCCTGTCCTTAGATAACCTCATTAATCTCACTGAAATTAGGCTCAAAACATAACTGATTTGGGGCATGTGTTTCAAATATCTTGTTTATTAATACATATGTCTGCTTAACCAAATTAAGTACTAATTGCTTTTCCTGTGCAATTTATTTTTATGGCTGATATCTACTAGCGAATTCTGTAAGGCAGAATTTAGCCTGATTTGGGGCAGCACTATTATCCCTATACCATTCTACCTTCAGGAAAGAGCTGTCTTTGATAATTAATTCTATCTTACGTTTTTGATGTCTGCTACCTTCTAGATAATTTATTTTTTAGACTAATATTGAAGAGACCTTTCCACTTTCTGTAAATTGCTGCTTCCTTGTTTGTATCGCAGTTCAGATAGATTTTGAAGCTTTGACTTCAGAGATTCCAGAGCTGCCTCACATTAAGTCCCTTGGCACTTCATTCTTGTTGACTTCACTAATTAGTTTCCGTAATTTCTCAGTCTGCTCTTTTGGAATTAGAAACCGTAGTAACCAACCTGTTTTTGTTTATCCTTCTATTTCATTGAAAATGTATCAGTCTATGCTCGTTTATTCCAAGGTTATTCTCTTTGACCAGCTAATAGTATACCCTCCTGCTGGCTCACTGACTATCCAGACTGAAGAAACCTAACGACTAATGCATCCAACAGTAACAAGTTTCCATCATTATTGGCAGTGCTCGCTCCCGTTGATACGTGCAAATGTAATGTCTACCATAATGACACAGATCTTGGTAGAATTCCTCTCTCCATAACATTAACAATCTCTGGATCTATTTAAATCTGCCCGTGGAAACTGGAGCAGAACAAAACACTGACTTAGAGAATGTTTTTTCACAATCTTTCCCACAGTGATTTTCTGATTCTTACCTCTATTGTACTGTGTTTCTTCTGAAACATGCTACTGCAGTATGCCATTGCCTCTTTTTCTTTCTTTTGAACCAAACTTTTTGAAAAGCAAGTACTTGTGAATGTCTCTATTCTGGTCATGATGGCTCTTAAACAATACTTCTATTATTTCCCAAATGATTTTTTTATCCAAGATGACTTGACGTTAAAAAAAAACCAACCGAAACCTGTTTTGAGTCAGATACTTCTGCACAGGAATAAGAACACATATTCTGGAACTTCAGTCAGTGAAACTTGAGCTCTGGCTGTATCTATAACATTTGGTATACATTTCATACGGTTTTGTTGCATTCGTGTTTGTAATACTAGTAAAAATGTTGAAAAAAAAATGTTTAAATTTGAAAGGACTTGTACTAGCGTCCTGTCACGATACAAACAGAGCTAATGCTTTATGTAGTAGGGGATGTCTCTGCACATCATACCACATCGTTATCAGATGCTCCATAGATATATTTGAGGTACTTTCTTGTATGTATGCATATACATGAGAAACTTGAAAAAGTATAATTTAAATGCAATTATCTCTGTTTTGTATGGTTCATTAGCAAAAAGGAAAACCAATCCTCCAAACTGCCAAACCACTGCATGCGTTTTTTTAAGCCTCATTTTAAATGTAATATTAATTATCTGTTTCAAAATCCCATCTTTTCCTCCACCTATTTTATTTTTTTAAAGTTTCTGCTTTGAAAAGTGAAAAATCAATTTCTTTATTCAATATGGTGTTCTGCTTTAATATATAACAAAGACAGAATAAGTCTTTTTTATTTCTCATATAATCATCTTTGCATTTGCATTCAACATAAATTTGTGCTGGTTTTCTAGTTTTTTATTTGACTGAACAACGATTTAATCCTTCCTTCTAATTAAAACCTCATATTTAATTTGCTACAAAGATGGCCTATCAGAAAGTTGGTTTGATGATGTTATTTAAAGCATATTAATAGGGTGATATATATATTACCGTAATCTATGTTACATTTCTTTCCTGTTGGGGTTTTGAATCTAGACAGCAACTGACAAAATACTGGAAAAAAAAAAAATTGCAAAGAATTATTTACTGGTATTCTGTTCTAGTTCTGTAGCAACATTTGTATATCTTGGACTTCAATGCCGGCTCCAGGATAGGTTACTGTACAGCTTTCACTAAGAGATTTTAGTATGCATATCACAGTTTAAAATATATGAGTTTCAGCCTATTTTATCCATTTGCATTTTAATACTGAACTAAAGACTTACTTCATGTAATTGATCTATAAATATCTTAGAACGGAACAGTCAATTCAACTGTAATCAGTTTACCCCACCCCACACCTATAAATCTTTCCCATATTCTTAATTTGAGTAGTTTTTTGTTTGTTGGTTGGTTTGTTTGGGGGGGTGGTGTGTGTGGGGGTACTGTTTGTTTCTGGTTGGTTGGTTGGTTTTTTAAACCAGAAAGCAAGCCTTTTGCAAATCCACACTTTGGCAGCAGAACCTGATAGTGAAACTACCTTCGTTAATTCTAGTACACAACTACATCGATTATGAAACAGGGTAAAGGACTGTGTGCGGAGCATCAAAGGGGCATTCCTGAGAAGCTGAAGCAAACCGTGAAGGTATAAAGAACTGGCTCTTCAGGGTGATCGCAACATGGCAAGATTGAGTTGTTGTTGAGAAGAATTATAACCAAATAAGAATTGCTGTCGTAGCCTTGGAAGAAGATAGAGTTGGAAACCATAGAAAAAGAGTTATCATTGTAATAAGCTTTAGTTAATATGGGTAAGTACTTACTTGGGATCACGACTGCACAAACAGACCCTACAAAGCTGGATTTGACATTGATCGCTTAGTTTCTTTTCAAATTGAAATGAATTCTCAAACATTTGCTGGGATTCAGTTCCCATCCAATGCAAGCATTTCATTGCAATTATTTTCATTTTAATGGCTGTTTCAAATAAACAAACAAACAAAAAAATCACTTTTTCAAAATCAAACACAACCCTTTTAAGCAACACTCCAGAGGATTAGCTGGCTGTTAATTTCCCATGTCAGAAGATGTATTCAACCCTTCACAAAACCGAAAACATTTCTTCCATTATCAAAGCCATTTCATTTTCAATCCTCAAATTTAAGGACATGTCATCCAACATGACAGCAGCAGAAATTTTCATTAATCTTTCCATGTTTTGAATTGTGGATTTGATTTAATTACAGTCTACAGCACATAAAAATAAGTAAATTAATGTTTAAAACATGCGATGAGCAGCAGAAGTAGTCAGAGAAATAGAATTTAATAACTCACAGTGCAGTTAGCTTCAGTGAAGTTAATTTTAGTGGCTTTACCACAGACAAAATCTGTTACACAGTCCAATGGATCACGTTTGCACTTAGTAAGCAAGCAATAAACATGTAAAGTTCACTATACCTGGGTAAACCTATGGCAGTACACATCCAAAATCTGCCTTTTATTATGCTGGAAACACACATATTTGCACAATGAAAATGAAAATTTTTGGAAGCCAAGTAATTGTTACTATGTCAGAACTGTATTCAAAGCCTACAGATATCAGATGGTTTACAGAGAATTTTTTATAGACGTTTCTTTTTTAGTATGAAAAATGCCACAGAATGGATGAGGAACAAGGTTATTAAAGTTTTTCTAGTTTACTTCTGCAAGTTGCTTGATTTTTAGGGGGGCAGAATAATCCCCCAGCCTCAAAAAAAACCCTTACAGGAGTAGAAATCTTACCTGAAAAGATGAAACCAATAATTTCAAAGTATAATGTTATTTTGCCCTTAACTTNTCAAAGTGTAATGTTATTTTGCCCTTAACTTATGCAACAGCAATGTGTTCTCTATTACTACTTTTATTTAAATCTTCCAGAATTTCAGCATCTTAAGACCAGTGCTTTGCAGATGACTGCTTTCTTCACATCTTTTTGCACCAAAATATCACTGTCCAAAACCAAAGCATGATCTGTCCCCACAGTCATTCCAAATAGCGTATGTAAAAACAAAGCCCGTTCCATATATCTCATAAACTATCGGTATGCTGCGATTGTCCTTCCTGGGTTTGATCACGTTCTCCAGCTTCTAGACTGCTACTTCTGCCTTCTATTTTCTCATTTCCCCCCTTTTAACTTAACAACTTTAGCAGAGTTTCAACTCAGTTGTTCACACTAATTCAATCCCAGCTTAATATTATATTAAAAAAAATTAAATTATATGGGACAGGAAAAAAAGCCATAAAAGAGTTGCAGAGAATTTGAGAAAGCTACGTCATTGATACATTTGATTTTACAAGCTTAAAAGCCTCCAGCATTCTCTAACGTGCTTGTGCATAGCCTCTATGAAAACAGAAAACGAAAATAGTACGGATACTTTCATAGAACATTTATAACAGAAAACAGGTCTACAGACACAAACCTTTGCTAGAAGCAAAAAAGCTGATGTGGATTACCTTTGACTTCTCTTTCACTTCATTGGCAAACACATGATAACATACGGTTTTGACAGAAAAATAAAAGGAATTAACAAAAAGGTAACTGAAGACACATTCTGACTTTAGATATCAATTCCAGCCCGCATTGCTTAAAGCTAGGACATGTGCAAACATCTAACACAAACAAAGAAGAGAAATCTAATGAAAAAGACAACATGACATGAGAAAACTAAAACAGAAGCAGCTAATTAACGCTATACAACTGGAATGCAGAGGAATGATTAAGAGAGGCAGAAGTTAGTGGTAAACTTGTAGCTCTCACATTGAAAGAAGATTTAAAATTAAACCACCTTCAAACCCCAGCCATAGGCAGGGTTGGAGGCGCTGGGTAGCTAGCGTCGCATTTTTTGCCTCAGCTGTAAACTACTACGCCATCCAATCTACATACTAAAGATTGCACTGGGCTGGTTTGCCTCTTTGCTGCAGAGTTTTGATAGCAAGCTGTATAGTGCACATTATGAAATAGTTTTTCTTTGGGATATAAACCTCCATCCACCATCACTATTAACAGCAACCAAGCATAAGTGTATTTAGAAGGCAACGTTCATTTCACTTACTATGACAGCTCATTCTGTAATCAAAATAATCTGCCTAACTTCCTACTCGACAGTAAGGTATCTACTACTGACCTACAGCCTAACTTTAGAATAAAGCAGCCTGTACAGCAGAAGGAACTTGAACCAGGAAATTAGGGACCTGGCATGGATCATTAATACTGTTAATTTTTGGCACGTAGAGTGCAACCACAGTGAAGTAATTCGTTCAACTTCCACAGGTAGCATGCAGTAGAAAAGGGCAACCAAAGGGCCATGCTCAGGTCCTGCCGAATGGGAGGATGCACATCTCCGTGCAGAACGGGAACATAGGCTCTGGATCTGGCACAGAGACCTGTGCAGGACAAAAGGAGCAGCTCTCACCTCCGCACACTCTACAGGCCAATGTTACTTTAATCCAGGAACAGAAATCTGTGGAGGGACACTGAGTTAACACATCACCATGTCACCTCAGATGCTCTAGAAGTCCTGTGTTTTCATGAACAGTGTTCTGCCGTGTTCATCTACTTGTTGCCTCTCCATATTTTTGTGAATCTAGATGGAACTGAAAATCTTCTAGATTCATGATGCTTGAGGTGTTTTTACAGATTTCCTGTTAACTTTCTGAAAATTTGCTGTAAAGTGGAAGAAAAGCAGTAGAATTGCACGAGTAATTTATCACTTGGAAGGAAACTCTTTATATGGAAGATTTTCTGCAAGTAGCTAATGTTTTTAAAATAGTCTGTAACATGCTCTCCTTTCAACATTTCCACAACAGTTACTTGAACAAGTTTATAATGTAATCATATTAATGATTACACAACTCCACTGAAATCAGACTTAATCAGAAGAGCTTTGTGCATTCAACACAAATGATAAACCCCTATGCTCTGAGCCTTTGTATATACCCTGTACCTGCTTCGCCACCATTACAGGCAAATATTTTTATGTGAAGAAATCTCCTTGCAATAAACTGCTTTTTAGCTGGAGTGAAAATCCATACTTGACTTCCAGGCTTCACTGACTAGGCAGATATGACCTTCTCCCTTTCTTCCTTCCAAAGTAAGTATTTCTCTATTTGGTGAAACAAAAGACTGAGCAGAATAGGAAAATAGTCTCCTCTGGAATTCACTGTTGCGCCACTCATTGAACTTTAAAAACCCTCACGGATTAAACTCGCTCTCAGATGACATGTTTGTATTTACAATGTACGTTTAACTCCTAAAATATCATTACGCCTTCTGTAAATCTTCTTTTCTTCAAACACTAATTTCCTTCAAGGGAGATTTAGAGTTCGCGCTGAAAAGTGCTATAGGAAATCTTGGAATATCTCAAAGCGTGGGGTTTTATTTCTAGAAACAATTGCCTACAGTATATAGGTATTTTAAAGGACAATTTGGGCAAAATCCTATATCTCAGTGTAATTACAATACAGTAAAACTTTCACAGCTATTTGCTTGGCTGCCATTTAAACACAACACTGATGACTTTGGTTTTGAAGACCAGAACATTTCTTAAATCAGGCCCTACCATTGGCAAATCGTCTGTCTTACACAGTTATCACCTTACTGAGATAAAGTAAATCCCAGTTCTTATTTCACAATATGAAGTAGAGGGTCTCATTCTGGAAAAAAATAAAATATCCATTTTAAGAGCACAACAATTATAGTATGTGTGTTTGCACAGCAGGGTTTTAATATTTAACATACGGAAAAAATTCCATAGAATTTTGTAGTTTAAGTGTCTCACATTTAGACATCTAAAAACAATTGAAATTAACTGTAATTTTAAAAATGATTTCTTAATTTATAAGCAGTCAACTTCAACTCTGGCATAACAGCAAAGAAAAAAAAGAACAGATTTAATAATTTTGAAATTTTAAGACACAGCTTCGCAAATATAAGTGTAATGACTTAAATTTCTTGCCTTTTTCTGAAAACTCATGGGTTTTTGACAATTTATTGTCATCAACAGTGTCTTGTTTTTCAAACTTCCTGTAGATAAAGCTTTACTAATGAAAAACAATGAACTACTTTTTTTTTCCCCCATAATAAATGAGTTTCTCACAACGAAATTAAGTTTTTCCTCCTAATCTGAAATGTTATACACTATCTTTGCAAGAACAGATGCTCCAGTTGTTTCCTAGTGATCGCTTTCTCTGACCTAAATTACTTAGTTCTTTGCAACTGATCATGGTTACTACAGGATTTGTCAAGTATTTTTCATTTCAGTCCCTGAAAATCTCAGGAGAGTCCTTAAAGCATTCCCCATATTCTTGAAATAGTCATATGTGTGAAAGATTATCTCAGGTTTTTTATCGTAGGTCTCTTGCTACGCTAACTTTGCACTGTATTGGGTTCGCCCGGTACCCCTGAGCATCTGCATGCTCTAAACACACAAGGTAAGTCCATTTCCAAAACTGACAGAGCAGGAATGAAACTGCCAAATACCCGTAAAGTTCATGTTTACAGCAGAAAACAATTTGGTTTTCTATTACCAGTGTATTTTAACTGAAGTTTACAAGTAGCACTTTAAAAAGTACAAAGTCATAGCTTAAGAGAATGCATATGAACCCACAATAGTTTCCAGCAGTATACATACATTAGGATTCCATGTATTAATGTAGCAAAAATATTCTTAAAATTGAAATAGATTTCAGTCATTTGCTCAGTCCTCTTGTATGTGTCCTGCAGTAAATTAATTAAATGCAATCATCCTTTTGTTTGCCCATTCTCTTTTACACCAGCAAGATTGGCAATGTCATTATTACAACCTCTTCCTGATGAAAGAATGTGTCCTTATCAAGCCAACTTCATCATAAATCCCTTACTTCTAGTACTTTTCCTGTAAATCTCAACAGTTTATAGGAAAATATGCAGGTTAAAATCCTATCAGTCCTGAAAGGATTAAGTAGTGCTATTCTATTTTTATTGATGAGACCGATTTAAAAAAGGAGAGTGATAAAATAAGGGTAACGTGTTCCAAAGTTCATAGGCAGCCAGCTGTAATCCAACACTCACGGGCCACGTGGAAACTTAAGGGGGCCGAAATCATAATTTCCCTGGAGAGACACGGTCAAAAAGTTCAAACCAAGGTGCTTAAGACACACAGACTGACACACACATAACGAAATACCGCCTTATTTATTGGAGTTATATGCGCAACAACTCCTTATATTGCTTCATAGCAATGTTCAGTATGTTTCCCTTTGTTTAAAACATGCTACCAAAGATAGGAAAATGCAATAGTAGGGATCTTCCAAGTAAAATAATTCTATCAAGCAATTTGAAATAGTCAACTTCCCCAACTTCAAACAAAAATAAAAATAACATACAAATAAAACTACACCCTAGTTTTGTTTCCAGAAGATAAAATTGTAAAAGTTTTTTTTGCACACTAAGAAAATCATAGTTGTTAACAATGTGGTCCAGCATAATTTCCAATGAATGACAAACACCCGTTTTAGCTATACAGACATTTTCTCACTCTAGCTTGTAAAGCAACAGCTTTTAGTTCCTGGATTTCAAAGGTCATACAATACATTTTCCTTCTCTAACACGTAAACTTGCAGAATGCGATGAAATGTGGGATTACAAATACACAGGGAAGAAGAGAATCAAGTCCTATAAAACTGATTTTGTATTTTCTGAGTTTTATCGACCACACTTCTCAAAAACTTTGATGCATAAAGAAAACATAACAGAGAAGCATTTTTAAGTAGGTTGGTTCTTAAATTTACTAGGAAACAAAGTTTTTCTTGTTAGTGGCATGTTTTATTCTAAATTGGAAAGCTATAAATAATGTAACAAAACCAAAATAAAGCAAACCAGGCATATCTCTTACTCTTGGCGGATGGTCTAGCTGCATTGCTACATGAATTTTCTGATCCTTGCACCATAGTTTAGGAACGACTCAGAAAGTGAAAGTACATTAAAGTTTGTGTTAAATTTTAAGTAACTAAATTTAAAGCCAAAAACATTAGGTATGAATAGAAATCAGTTATGACCCTCAGTAAAAACAAGGCGCTCATGATTTCCTGATCAATATGAAATGGTGTCATTTGTAGTCATTAGTACTAGAGAAACGGAAGGTACTGAAGTCTTTCATAAATACAAGTTAATTCTGTCATTTATTAAGGTCTGATTTACATATTTTTTAAAAAAAGGCCTTCCCCAATGGATGAAAATAAGATTCTCTCTGGGGAAATCGGCATGTGTGAGGCACGCTACTTCAGTATGGACAATATGGAATTATTATCAAAACTGTTTGGCAAAAATTCTAAAAATATAAAGATCCTGTTTCAGGGTTTGCTTCCCTGATAGAAGCTTATTAGACCTTACTGAGTACATAGTGGTGAATAAGTAGCAGAATTTCAAAAATACAGTGCATGGCAGTGCCATAATTGGCACGGCACTTACCAGACCAGCAGTGCACTTAACCAGAACGCGGAGACATCTCTTCATTTTGATGGCCCGCCTCTACATTACACTGCTTTCCAAATACAAGTTATCCCTACCTGCCCTTCAGATGTGGTAGTCATTCTAAATCTTCTAACAGTCAGTTAAGCACTGTGCATTTATACTTGAAGAATAATTCAAGGATTTGCCAGAAAATGGCCTACTAATATCTTAGGCACGTATCAACAAGCATCAAAACTCCTGTTTATTCAAGGAATTAATACTGATATTGATGGTCCATGCATCTGAAGGCTGGCGCTCACTATTCAAATCAGCTTTTCAAAATAATTTAGAAGAAATAAGCATCTTAAGAAGGGGTTTTTGACACAAACAACACTGAGATATTATACGAATATATCAAACATTCAGCAACATCTGCAGTTTGTTTGTGTCTTTTTAGATAATAGCCTCAGACCCTTGACATATTAGATAGGTTTGGAAATAAAAGTAAACATTCAGAGAAGACAAAGAATAAATCCGACAACAAAACCAGCCCAAATCAAATACGAGACTGATATTCTTGACTTGAACAGAGAAAGGTACAGCACAGAAAGAGATAGATGCTTTATTTTTCTGTTATCCATTGCTTTTAACAACCGATTCCTTTGTCTGGCTCTGTAACTTTGTATGGCGCTATCTGTAAATGAGAAAAATCATAGAGCTCGAAGGGATTTCAAAGGTCATCTAGTCCCTTTCCTGGAGATCAGGTCTAACAATGTTACATATGTTTGTCTAACCTTTTCTAAAAGTTGCCAGAAATGGTCAGCAAACTATGCCAGTGCTTCAGCATCTTTACAACTAAAATACTTTCCTTGATATAAAATCTCTCTTACTACAATTAACCCCCATTATTATTTATCTATGCAGGATAAACATGGGAAATAGCTTTTAATCACAGCTCCTTCTCTCTCCTACCACTCTTGCTATTTTCTTTTGACTCTCCCTAATGACTCTTGGAGTGTCAAATCTGCAAAGACCTCCAGTTGAGCCCCTATGACAGTTGAGTGCAGGAAAAAGGTTGCTTCACGCATCCAGCAAAACACAAATTCTTGTTCTTATGTGCCACAGTATAGGCTGCCTTGCTGGTAATAACGTGCCGTGATTGATTGCGTTTAGCTTGCAAGTCATAAGCAGTCCTCAGACTCTCCCACTGCTATCTAGACAATTATTCTTGTCCCAGAGGAAGACTTACCCCTTTTAACAGATAACAGCAAGTTCATTTTGAATTACAACCCTGACTTACTTCCAGCATTATGTCATGCACAAAATGAGTATGTATACTTCCTTTTCCATCTTCTAGTCATCTATGAGGACATCGAATAACAGGGCTCAAGGTAATCCCATCTAGTTTACACTTCCATTTTGACAGTTGATTATTGGCAACACCTCTCTAAATAGAATTTCCTCTTCAGTTTTGTATTACTCAAAGTTTAAACTTTATTATTTACAGGACTTTGATTAATCTCACAGAATCACTTTTCTGACAATGCTGTAAGTGTGGAAAATGCAATTCAGCATTATAAAGTGGAAAAAATCAGTACCTTTGAACTGTATGATTCTAACTGAAAAAAAAGATGAAAATTGCCTAACCCTATATTATGCTCTGCTGGAGTGCCATGTGCAGCTGGGGGCTCCCCAGTAAAAGAGAAACGTGGACATACCGGAGAGAGTCCAGCATAGGGCCATGAAGTGATTAAGGGCCTTGGAGCACCTCTCATACAAGGAGAGGTTAAGAGAGGTGGGACGGTTCAGCCTCAAGGAGCAAAGGCTCAGGGGGGATTGTATGAAAGTGTA
>RSEF01000004.1:9960086-9973274 GCA_003993805.1 Himantopus leucocephalus | reverse complement strand
ATGGTATTTTCTCTTTCTATACAGATGTGTTGTAGTCAAAACACATTAGGTACGGTAGGCGGGTTCAAATCTGATTTAAATGTAGATTTTTAGCTGTTCTAGACAGTACTTTATACCATCCGAAAAATCTTCCTATTGAAATTATGACACAAGAAAGTGAAGATTTCACAAATCGCTATTAGGCAGAGTATGATAATTCTTTCTGGAAATCACTGGGGAAGGCCCTTGGAAGTGAGGAATCTTGGCTCTGCTGGTTGCTCACCCTTCAAGAGCCAAGGGAGTAACTGTGTCTCATACGTGACAACTCTGAAACCCGGGCACATCGGCAAGTTTTCTCACAGGGAGAATCAGTCATTTCAGTCAAGAGCTGATGTAGAAGTTGCTGCTGTCAAAATCACAAGAACATATGCATAATTTTCGTTCTTGCTTTCACATTCATCATTACTAAGAAGCATGTAGAGCAACCAAAACAGATGCCTGTGACTCTGAACATAACTTACTCAGTGTACTGCCTGTTGGGTTTGATTACTTAGTTGAGGATGCCTTCCCCTGTCTGCCTGATTATGGTTTTCCTGTCACTTCACTGTCTGGTTACCACAATCAACCCCGAATTTTACTGTACTCCATGCCCTTTTACTTATCCCACTATTTGGTCTCAATCATTTTCAAACCACTGAATCATATAAACCCTTTCAGCCTGACCAGTTTCCCTAGGGGAAAACAATGACATGCTTTTCTCAGGATCTTCTACTCAATTTTCTCTGTATAAACATTTTTTCCCCTATACCCAGATTATGTTGAATTTTTTTAGGCATGGTGACACTATGGTCATCCAGACATCTGTATCTATTTCACGTGATGCCGGAGACGAGGAACTCCGGGTACCAGGGATGGTCTGAGCATAGCGGGTCATTCCTTTCAGATAGTAGGGACCTGGAATAACTGGGCAGAAGATCTCATCTAGGGCAAGATGTGCAATAGAGGCTGAGCTGTGACATAGTAGCAGCAATCTTGTATGTGAAAAGAGACCAGACTTTAGGTAAATCTTTCTGGAGTACTTGGAAGCACTAGCTGATCCTTGTCTCTTCACATTCAGGCAGAAATTGGAAGGATTACACTTCTTGACATAAAACGCCTATATTCTGCCTCAGTTATACGTTAAATGCCTTTTGTGAACTAAGCCTTGGTCTTTTAAAATTAATTATCTTTAATTACCAGGTTCACTCTTCTGTCCTCTGAAAATTGTCACTTCATTTGCTTTGTTCTAATATTTGCTTACCTTCCCAGTTAAACATGACTTTTCATAAAGAAATTCTCAGTTGTACAGCAGGGTATTTCTAGCTAATTTCCTCAATGCCCAAAGGATGCACATAATCTGGACTTTGAGAAATGAGTATTAATTTTTTTTCCTGTATATTCCCTCCTTTGATCTTAGTTATTTTTACAAGGTCAGTTCTAAGCATAACTTCATAAATTTTCAGCTACCTCCTCTAATTTCATTTTCTGTGTCCTTCAGCATTAGCAGTCAGAGGTAAATGATAACCCATCTTTTTTTTGGTGCATTATGTTCTACTTCCCGAAGATTTCACTGCTATGTTCCCTGGAGCTTCATTTTGCGTGCCAGAAACCAAGATTCCTTTGACATAAAACTGCCTCTCCAAATCTCGCCTTTGCATGGCTCCTTGAGTTACTCATTTTCATTAATATTCCATCTATATGAACCAGCACATCAGATTTCAGTAATGCATAGAAAACCACAGCTGGTGCCACCCACTTGCCTCTGCAGTCTACTATTCCTGCTTGTTTCTTCTCTTTCCATACATCCATTTTAATACAGCAACATAGTCTCCATTTTTCTTCTAATCTGATTTCTGTCTCACATACGACATTTCTGAGCAAACTGAAATTGCCTTGCATGTTTTAGCTCAGGTGCCACTCGAACTCTGCTCCCCTTCATCATCCCCTCTCCCCCAAAACAGGTCTTGAAGGCATTACAGTTCATGCAGACCATGAAACAGACTGCTATTCAGAAAGGATTTGTTGCTGAAAGTGATAACTATTTGTCCTGGTAAGTTTTGTGTGCCTTTGTGCTTTGCTTTTCAGCGAGTGCTTTAAAGGCAGAGGGGAAAAGATCTCCAAGATTTTGACAATGACAAGTATATCCATTAAAGATGAATGAAATTATTTTAATGCTTTAAAATTAAAAAGAATCTAATATTTTAGGTTATATTAAAAATAATAACTTGGTGCTAATATTCGGTATAATAGATTGTAAGATATATATTGAATAATGGCAGAAAATCCAACAAGTCTATCTGCGATAATGAGACTGTAACTTCAATTGACATTCAAATCCTGTTTAAACATTGGCCTGTTGAACTGTGAGTCTCTCTATTTAATTGAGTTTAATGTTAAAATAGAAAAGATATTTTCATTTTAGATGTGGCCGCTAAAAAAACCTAAATTAAAGCCATAAAACTTGAAATCTCAGGGGATTTAGAAGCAAGTTTTTCTTAACTCAGTACAATTGATTTAACAGGAGCTAGTCTCTTTGAGGACCTGATTACCTATATATGATTTTCACTATTGCATTTTGCATATTTGCATTTTTTTTTTTACTATTTTTTTCCTCATTCCTTTCTTGAAAGCAGAGTTGAATTTACTTTCCACAAATTAAGAGGTTGATATGATTTCTCAAAAATGTTACAAAGAAAGTAATTTGCTTTAGTGCTGCCAAAGCTAAGAAAGGGGGGAAAGTTTGAGCACAGACTTCTCACCCTTCTTCCAAAGTAGAGCAAAAAATGAAGATTTGGCAGGAGAAACAGCTTTATCTTTACAAAAAGTTCCCCCTACAAAACTTTCTTTTTACGTATGGAGTCATCCAAAGTTCATCCCTTAATATTGCTAAGAAGTCTTTCTTATAAAAACATTCACCATTTTTCAAATTATTCAGTTTAATACAAAGACACCTATACTCCTGAATTCTCTATGCACTCTTCCTCACTAAAAAGGTCTTAGAAAAAAAGACATATACATACTCTGTAAATACACAAAGCATCACAGAATGCATGCGCCACTGTCCAATAAATTCTTTGGAAAACTTTCTTTGAAATATTGTACAACTTTTGTTATAGTGTTCGATAAAGGAAGATAAAATGATCAACAAAACCCTATTCTATGAATTTATAAATAAAGGTGTTTCATTTTTGCATTAGAGAATTAATCAGTCACAAAACATTCTATGGACATATAAATTATTTTGACCAACAAAACTTTTAAGAATGTGTATTCTACTCTGTCTTCCACAGAAAGTTGGACTTAACTCCCAGTCCTCTTTGTTTTGTGTTAGTATTTCCTGAGGTACACGTGAAACAGTATAGAAATTTTTCTTACAGGTGAAATCGCTCCATCGTCCACTTATATCTTATTCCACACCCTTCCCTGGTACACCTCACCATCCTGTTAGTCATTGCAGCAGTTTGGATGCAGAATGACAGGCTCTGCTTGGTCTAGCAAATCGGTTGTTGGGGTTTTTTTTCTTTCTCCACAGACTTTTGTTTTAAAAAAAATTACACAGCACATCTGTTCACAGGTGGGTAACTCTGCTTAGTTATTCTCTTCACCAAAGTCATTGCACACCAGTTTGTTTCCTGACTTCTCATACATTTGTCTTACAACCGGAAAGGTTAGAACAGAGATTAGCCTTTGGGTTCTGTTTCTTCTTTTCAAATGGGAATCTGTCAGAAAGAACTGATACAATTTTTGGATTTGGCACTTCAGAGATTTCTAACTGACTTGTATAAAATTCAGTCACTTAACTTTTTAATGAGATGCTTTTAGTGGGAAAATTTACTAAAAACTGGGGGA
Organism: Himantopus leucocephalus; assembly: GCA_003993805.1. NCBI lineage: Eukaryota > Metazoa > Chordata > Aves > Charadriiformes > Recurvirostridae > Himantopus > Himantopus leucocephalus. The sequence continues at coordinate 9,969,407 of RSEF01000004.1, read as the reverse complement.
TAGAGTACTCCAACTCTCCAATAAAATTAAACTGGAAAACACTGCAAAGAATTATTGTATTTTTGTCCACACGGTGCCTATCACACAAAAAAACCCCAACCACGGAACAAAAAACCAGACCTTTCCAGTTCAGCAACACTGTGACTGTAAGTAGCCCATCAAAAGGATCAAGTAAAGCCCTTCACACTAACACCAAGACTGGCTTGCTAAAAANCAAAAAAACCCCAACCACGGAACAAAAAACCAGACCTTTTCAGTTCAGCAACACTGTGACTGTAAGTAGCCCATCAAAAGGATGAAGTAAAGCCCTTCACACTAACACCAAGACTGGCTTGCTAAAAAAAGTATTAGTCATAGCTTCTGTCAAGAAATTGATTTATGATACAGAAACAAACACACACAACTTCCACGCATTTCAGAGCCTACTTTTGAAGAGGAAAATTGAACACTGAACAGCCGTCTCAAAACAAACTATTTTCTGACTATTATTAAAATAAGGCAAAATTAAATGTTTATATATATTAGATTAGAGAGTATATAATTAATACATTCCATTTCCAATACCAGATGTTGTTTTCTTCCAAAAGCCTCAAATTTGTGAGGAAAGGGAAAAAAAAAAAATTCTTCTCAATCGCTGATAAACAGATAATTAGAAGCAAACTAGGCTTGAAATGAGATTATATACTTTTACAAGAGGCTGTATACCTGAAGAATTATAAAGTAATTGCAGGAGAAAAAAGGTAGGCTTTAATTTGTTGAAGCACAGGATGAGGCAAACTTTCAGAGACTAAGCTTGAAATGAGAGCCTTTTGTAGTACAAAAACATGATGAGACAGCCTTTCATAGCATTTCAAGCTTCTCCATAATGTACTGTCATTGTAGGCAAAGAACCCGTCATATATGATAATTTTCACACAGTTTTGAATAAGAACCTCAAACAGATCAAAACAAACTTTTAAGTTGCTTTGTGGTTTGTAAATATATTTAGAATTTACTTTGTATCATAAAAAATAGCACTCTAAGCACTTCAAAAAGAAAGCTGTTAGGTTACCTAACAAAAGTAATGTTATTTACTGAGAATAGTTTACAACACTTACAGTGGATAGAAACATTTATGTAAACAGCAAAATACTGGAATGACTTTGTAAAGCATACCTGTACAACACCCTTATTCATTAAAGTTACCGCTGAATTTTCTATTTCATTGCTTTTAGTTCTCTTAATATACTGAAAAAATACCATTGAATTGTCTCAGCCCAGGGAAGATGTGACTTGTTAAATATTCGAAAATACGTCAGTATTACACTGTGCAAACCTCATAATTTCCTCTGATGAACAACCTAGGGGGAAACCCCCAAATNCCATTGAATTGTCTCAGCCCAGGGAAGATGTGACTTAAATATTCGAAAATACGTCAGTATTACACTGTGCAAACTTCATAATTTCCTCTGATGAACAACCTAGGGGGAAACCCCCAAATTTTCCTGCTACTGTAACTCATTGTCCTCAGAATAGTCACCATTTAAAAGCTGCACGTTGCAGTTAAATGTATGGACAAATGTTGGCAGTGAACTACATGACTAAAACACGTTGTATACAGAACATCAAATGAACAGCTTATTGCAGGAGTCACATCTAAGAAAGACAATGCCAAGGCTGACAACAAGGGAGGTAGCGCCAAATAAAAATGTTACATATTCCCCAGAAGGTTCAGATTAAGAAAATTATTTAAGTTATGTATCTACCTGATCAGTAAAGAACAGTGAATTTTCCACTGACTGTTCCATTTTCCTTACTGTCCAGCTGCTGCTTTAATACATGATCGCTTGGCCAGTCTGTTCTCACGGCTCTGCCTTAGTTAGCAGGAGACTAGTCTCCAAAGATGCTACAACCCAAAAATTATCACTAATTGGTAGAGTCATTTAGGAGCTAGATGAAAAAGATGGGCTTTTTATATAATGACACGTGGAAAATTAAAATGAGAAGTATTTTTTTCACAGAAATATTTTCATTTTCTTAGGACAAGTGTGAGCATGTCATGTTGACAGAAACATACAATGTAACTCATTTAGGGTATGCGCAAGAGCACAAAGTGTTTTTCTTTATTAAAAAATTTTATAGCAGCTGATTTTTTCCATTATGACCAGATCCAAATCCCTATTTCATTTAAAGACAAATGTTGGAGGAATTTGCACTCTTAGATTCCCCTAAAAGCTGTTTGTTGAAAGATAACCGCGCTAGCCATGTAATCTTTATCACAACTATAGAGGGAGGTTTTATTCATTTTAAATCATACAGATCCCAATACAATAATCCAAAAGGCAGACTTAACTGAGTACCCTTGGAAGCACAGCATTCAGATTATTTTCTCTAAATCTCTAAGGCCATTAGCTGAAATCTGGTAAATGAGAAATAGCACTAAATAAAAAAAGTTACTGCAAGGCTACAATTTCATTTTATAGAATTTTTCCAAGATTTTAAGTTTTTAAGAGCATCAAGATTAACTGAGTCATACTTCGTTCTATTACTTTGCTTCAAATATTTGACCTCTTTTCATTTCATTAATGCACAGTATTCTTCTCTTCTGCAAACACTATTATTGTTGCTATTTTATAATACTTTCCCTAGCTTTTATTGTTCAACAATGTGTACATAAACTATCCAAATAATTACCAGATTTACTTTTATCATTTTGGATACCAGTGGATGTTGCTGGATATTCCAAAAATCATATTCAGAAATCATTAACTACTTTTATAGCAGAAGTATATATTCATCAAAGAAAAATCACATATTCCCAATTATTCTTAGTTCAGCAGTTCTGTGCGTATGCACACAGACAACAAATATGCCAAATTAATGACAAACAAATCTAACTAAACACCTCCTTTCAAGTTTTTCCATAATCCTTCCTATGCAAAACAAGTATCTACCAGAAGCAGCTCCAAAAATCTCCCATCAACTTCCTTTATCAGCATAATTCCATTTTGGATATTCATTTGTAAGGCATGCTTCTCTTTGTAGGCAATACTCCCTATTCCTAGGAGATATCAAACTACACGACAGGGTTCCTGTTATAATCTAGTAATTCTTGTCTTTTAAAACATGGCACTGGGACAAGCGTTTTCTCTGATTTTCTCTCCCACCTCAGACAAAAAATGGTGGCAGATAACTATTTCCCTAGTCTTGCAAGGATGGAGGTGGCCGCTGAACCTGGCCTGTGTCCAGCTAGTGTAAATCAGACAGTTTGCACAAACAAGCCCATTAACGGCCGAAGAAAAATTTCCCGTGTTTTCAATGGAGGGCACTGTGTTCCCAAAGGATTTGGATTTTTGCGCTCTACTCATGATATTTAGCCTGGTCTCTTTTAATTTGAATTTCTCCTCTGAAAGAGGGATTTCCATCCTTGCCTATTTGAAGAGCTTTTTATTAGAAAAATACATAATTTTGCCATCTCATATTAATAGATGTATTTTTCCTAAATTTTGCTGGTTTTACGGTCTAACAATAATAATAAAAACAAAAACATAAGCATGTCTTATCTTAAAAATAAAATTGCTTTGTCAAATATGGATTTACAAAATACTTGTACATTCCTTTTCTACCACAGACCTAGTAATTAAGAATTGGACAGCATTTAATTAGCTTGTCGAGTCTAACTACAAGCTCGAACACATACTTTTTTTTTTTCTTCAAAAGAACTGTATCAAAATTTTATAGTCTGCCTCTTCACAGACTGAACCTTCCTGCTGAAAACAAATGATTTTATTCCTTCTGGAAATGTGAATCATGTCCTCAATCCCATGCAATATAAATAATACCTCCTGGACACAGACAGATCAAACATAAAAGTCTAAGCCTTAATCCTCATCCCTAGACAATGCAAGCAACTTTAGAAAGCAAACATACCGTGTCTGAAAAAGGCTGGTTCTGCTCCAAAGTCAGCAATACACAACCATCACGGAATACTACTGTTGCTTCCATACCAGTTTACCCTTCATATTACAAAAGGATACTTGTGGTTTCCAACACTGATGTGTTTTTAACAGCACTACAAGTTATTTATAAAGATAATTACCTTTAAGCTGCTCAACTAAACTGAGAAAATGCTATTTTTACATACTTCTTCATTTATTACTTGGGGATGCCCACATATGCATGCACGTATACACACTTCTCACATGATCTACCACCTTGTTTGAAGTAAAATGTGCTGCATATGTTTTGAGGAGCAAAGAGTTGAACTTTCAGGTAATTTTAACAGCTTAAAAGCTTTATTAAAACCTCATTAAGAAAAGTAGCACCAATTCCTGACTAACACCATACTGCAAATGATGAATATTACTGTTCAGAGATGGATTAATCACGTGCAAAGTGTTTAGAAATGCTTAATGCAGATGTTTTTTGCCGGAGAGTCGTTCTTGGCATGTCAGTGCTCCATTCCATATCACATTCTTCAGTAAGAAAATGAATATTCCTTACCTAAAGAGCAATTACAGATCCCTAATTTCAACTCTTTCATTTCCCTTAATTAGAGAAAATACCAAGGGCAGAAAATACAGACAAGACCCAACCACCATTAAAAGTAAATGAGATTTGTACAAGTAACTTATTTGAATCTTACATCTCTCCACCTGCACTGCATATGTCTGCTACATAATTAGTTTATATGTTTTTACAGATGCCGCGTATACTCCTATTTCTCCATAGGTGAACTGTCTTTCCCTCTTTCAGGACCATAAACAAAGTTGACAAACAGCCATCAAGCAGTTCCTGTGCTTCTAGTTTCCCGAGAAGAAAAGCTGATCCAAACACCATGTTTTGCAAGCTGCTGTCCAGACTGCAACAGCCATTGCACGCTGTGTCCAGCTCTGTCCCTGCCCTGACTTTCTCCCAGAGGATATGCGCACACAGGCATGCTCTGAAACCAGGACAGAAAACTGCGGGGTGTACTCCCACGTCCCTAGCTCAGCCACGTTCTTTGTAAACCATACAGTCACTGTCTACCTTGCTAGCAAGTTTGATTTTGCTTAGAAAGGATTTTTCTATGCTAATATCATACATAATAGTTTTCAGAATACAATATGACATATGGGAACAGCAACTTAACAGATTTCATAAATGTAAATGCTTATCACAAACAATGTCACAGAGCTTTGAATCTTACAACTTTATCTTCTCTATTGTTAGCTGGTAATGTGCCTGCAAATGCATAAATTCTAAACTGTAAAAATTAAATTTTAACATTTTCCTTATTAAAGATTAACAGTACGTGACCCTGTTTGGTAATATAACATGATCTAGCACTTTCGTTAAAGTGATTTGTTGGATAGACTAAAGAAAATCTAGTTATTAGCAAAAAAAAGTCTTTCTTTCCAAGATCTTTTAAAAAGCTTTGTAATTTTCGGAGAAAATCTGCAGTCCTACTCTTATATTTGACTTTTCTTATTGTAAAACATGAAAGGATGGGAAGATGAATATTCAAAAGATTTTTCTTGCAGTAATTTCTTACCATACACTGTAGGTGGTAATTCAAATTGTCTAGACTAAAAATGAGATGTTATCTCAGGGACTCTAATAGAATCTGTCTGTACAGTCTGTCTGTGCTATCTGTCTGTGCTTCAAAATATTTTTTAAAAGGTAGAAATTAATGCTTCTTAATATGCTATCATCTTTAACTCTCTTACATTTCTTTGGGGCAATTATGGACACACTTTCTACAGCAGAAAGAACTGCTGCCTGTCCCCCACCTGCCTCTGCTCCATTTAAGAAAATTATAAAAAGACTGTATTAAAAAGTCAAATTCTGCCACTGGGCAAAAGACTGGTAAAACACAAATTCTCTAATCATGCCTAGAATTCACAGGTATGAAAAGGACAAACTTTTCACATGACCTCAAAAAGATGAATCCCTCTCATGGAGTTAGATGATAATATTTTAAGTTGTTTATTCTCCTCTTCATTATCAGTAGGTCTTAATACGTAAAAGTGAAATGATCTCTGGATGCTCTGCAGATATCCTTTTGCGGGTGAATTTGTTGTCTGTTTGTACTATGTATGTTCTTTGCCCATTTTTTACATACGTCTTTCCCCTGACATCTTAAGCATCAAAGCAGGTTACGCATTAGAACAGGTGATCAACATCTCAGATCAAATACAGATGCTAGCTAGCAGAACAACATGAGAATTGGGGTTTGGGGGGGCAGGGGGGCTGAAACGTATCAACACTGCAAATTGTCAGCATTTTATTTCAAAGAATATGTAAAGATGCAACTAGAGATAAAGGGTATAAGACTAAAGACAATCAAAAATATTGGCCAGTCATCTGCTACAAAAATCTTCCTACAATTACTTTTATAAAACAACGTAAACATCTGTAACAACATTAAACAGTCCCTTGGATTCAACATTAAACAGTCCCTTGGATTTTACTGTAGTTTGGTTTTTAGCACTGTTTTTCTGGTATCTAATTTCTGTACGTGTAATGTTATAAATATGTCAGTCATGGTAGAGGAGAAAACGTAGAAACAAAAAAACCCCGCTGATAATACCATAATTGCTAACTCAGAAAATAAGATCTGATTTTGGTGGAAGCTGTGAATACCAAGCTGCTCTAAGAGCTCTACCCTTGGACTACCGTTACAACCAGCAATGCAAACTGCAAACATGAAATAAATTAACCAGGACAGCTTCTCATAAGCTACACCTATTTTAATGCAGTGGGTTAAATTACAGCTACTCCCATTTCATAAAAATAAAACTTGAGAAGTCTATTGAAATATGTCCATTTTACCAAAAACTTTTGCTACCCTCCGTCAGATTTTATTTGTTTTCACTCTTCTTTTAAATGGAAAACCAGTAATGTCACTGACTTCTTAGAAGTACGCTTCTCTAAAAACATATGAGAATGTTTACAAAATCAGCAATTTTTAATACAGTTTGGTAGATGAGATACCCCTCTGTGTTTTCCAAGGTCTCATTTTGTGTTGTGATAGGCAATTAAACAGCTGGAGTATTCCAAACAAAGTCATGGTTGATGAGGTTTCTGTGTAATGCTGTCACAATATTAAACTATGCAAACAAGCATACAATCTTTTTCTANGCAATGGCGACAATCTTTTTCTAAATTTGGCTCTCTGCTGGATTTACAATGTAGCCCCCAGAATTTCATTTCCTTAAGATTCTTAAGATTTCCTTAAGATTTAGGACAAGATTGCTTCTTGTCCTAAAGAGTCTATCAAGAATGTATTACGTACCTCCTTTCCCACACACTTAGACTTTCCTTCTCATATCGATACCTAACTGACAGGTAGCAGGGATAAATTTGAAAAACAAGTTTAAGTAGCAATTGAAAACACCAACTCAACCTACGTATATAAAATATTTGTATTGCATAACTTTTTCTAACAGTTATAAAAAACACTTTTTATTTAAATGACCCCATCAAGCTAAAACATAAATCCACGAAGTACCTACTGTACTATTGCTTCTGTGCACTTAAACACAAAGGAGACCCTCTCTATTGGCCTTGAGTGTCAAGTGGCAAAAAACCTAAACCTGAGTATTTCTTTCATTGTAAATTTCAAAGTCAGTAAGTTTCTGTAAAATACTGCCCATGTACATTACATGCACGTACATTGTTTGTATAGATATTTTTATTTTTCATTTATCATCACGTGCATTATTTGAAAAATTCCCATTTACTACTCCACTTTTTTTCAAATACTTAGGTGGTGCAGTTTGAAATAAATACAAATTAACTCGTTGCAAGGCAACGAGAAGGCAACTCATACTAGTTGCCTTCTCTTTACTCACCAATGTGCACAATGTTTTCGTATGAACACAGTATTTATAATCACTCAGCTTAATTTATCAGTAAAAGCAGCATTATTGATACATTCCAAGTTAAATTTTTAACAGAAATGTTAAACTCAAACGCACAATTAGACAATCACTCAAAATATGATCCTGCTAAGCCACTTGAATTCAATTCAATTGTATTACTTTCTCTCCATTGTTGCTCACAGACTGATTTGCAAGAACTAAAAAACAAAGCCTCTGAACTATATCATAAAAACTCTTATCTNGTTTGTTTTTTTTTTTTAATTCACAATTTATAACAGTTCAATTTCTAATCATATGGAGAGGAGGAAACTGAGCTTGAGTTCTCAGTATAGTTTCAAAAGGTATGAAAATCAATTTCTGCTTCCAAAAAATCAAGGTCAATCGTGTGCAGAACTGTTCTTCCTACTTCTTTGATGTTTCCTACGTCGTCTTCTCTTTTATAAAAGCATTACTAGAGGGAGTCTCATCACTGCTGTTCATATCTACCTGTATAATCCTCTCATTAAAGGGTTACTACGGCTTACACTGTATGGAATAAATTTTCAAACCTACTTCAGTTAAAGAATGAACAGGTTCCATGGGAAAACAGATCAGTTTCTGCTCTTTAGATCCCCAACCCTGAGATACAGCTAATTTTGAAGCTTCTTATCTCTCCTGAAGCAAAATTATGCAGCAGGATTACACTGGTAGGCTTGGTGTACAGTTCAGCATATGATAGCTAAAACACTTTTTGTGATTACAATATTCCCATAAAGCACAGGAGTCACATATTATCTAGTGATCTGCTTTGGTTTTCTGTGTAATATTTTATAATTGAAGTAGCATTTAATTTCAAGGTAACTAGCCAACAGTAGTGCAACTTCTACAGAATGTTTCATTTTTTCTGAATAATGCTTACTACTAGTAGTTATCTTCAAATTATACATAAACAAAAAAGCCCTTTGTAATTGTATCAGCAAGATACAAATATTAATTCCAGTACCCTATGGCATAAATATAAGTAAAAAAACCCCTAACCCTCTGGTATATTCAAGTAATTCTATTAAAGAATAAAACAACTGTAAACCAACTATAACTCATCCAAGTTAAAAGCCTCTCTCATTAATGTTATTTGCCTAAAGAATGACAGCAAAGCACGCTGGGATGCTGAAAGCTGATAGTTAAGATATGCATAAACAGCAGTCAGTATTCCACACTACATACTCACATTGCAGAAAAAGACTCAATGTCCCATACTTAATTTGACTGTACTGTACTGTTCATAGATAGATTCTTACCTCAGTAAGATAAAGGAGAATCAAATTTCAATTTCTATAATTTGGTTATTAAACTTCACCTTAGGCTATGAGGTATTTCATCAACTATTGTATATTTTATTTTTATGCTGTTTTTATCCATGACTTTAAATTGAATGTGAGACAACCCTTTTATCATAGAAACATAGACTAGTTTGGGTTGGAAGGGACCTGTAAAGGTC
>RSEF01000004.1:9925282-9953929 GCA_003993805.1 Himantopus leucocephalus | reverse complement strand
TACTCCAGGTGGGGTCTCACCAGAGCAGAGCAGAGGGGCAGAAATCCCCTCCCTCTACCTGCTGGCCACGCTTCTTTTGATGCGGACCAGGATACATTTGTCTTTCTGGGCTGCGAGCACACATTTTCAGCTCATGTCCAGCTTTTCAGCCACCAGTACCCCCAAGTGCTACTCTGCAGGACTGCTCTCAATCCTTTCATCCCCCAGCCTGTGTTGATACCAGGGGTTTCCCCAACCCAGGTGCATGACCCTGCATTTGGCCTCGTTGAACCTCAGGAGGTTCACGCAGGCCCACTTCTCCAGCCTGTCCGGGTCCCTCTGGATGCCATCCTGTCCCTCGGGCACGTCATTAGCAGCACTCAGCGTGGTGTCATCCACAAACTTATCTTTCAAACTTTTACAGCTGTGTCATCAGTCTCCAAACCCTTTTCAGCTACTATAACAAATGTAGTTAGAAAAATTTTTGTCGAAACCAAATCAGCTTATTTCATGATTATTTACATAGTCAAAGTTCCCAAGAGTGGTTCAGCAATTAGTTAGCAGGAACCATGCTGAAAAGGGTAACAGGTATGGAATATTCATACTTTTTCTTCTAAGATACCAGTTCAAGTTTATTTGTTATTAAAGATGAGAAAATGGAGCTTTGTTTTTGTTTCTTCCCTGGTGTCACATAAAAACTCCTAATTGCATGTCTGGTCTAAGTCCACTTCTTTCCTGGCCATTAATACAGAAATTGTTTTAAATGCCTTTCTAAAAGAAAGCCCCAAACAAACAAGAAACCATTTCAGACATATAGCCAGCATTTATTCCACAAAATATACAGGACAGTATACATCCTGAAGACTCTGTGGAATTAGTTATTTGAAACTTATGCTAAATGTCAGAAAACACCTCTGTTGGTCTGTGCTGACCAGAATATTAAGGCACTGAAAGAAGATGATCTGTACCATCTTCTCTGAATATGAGCAACTGTTTAACACCAATTTTTATGAGAAGTAAACGAGCCAGAAAAACTCTGAGTGGAACTATTGAAGAGGTGAAAGGCCCACTAAAGATAAAGCTCTCCAGAATGCGAGTTAAGAATTTTTAAAAGCACGTACTCTGCAAAATGTCAGTACCAACAAAGAGCTAGTTGAAGTTTTGACAATAGTTACTTCAAAGGGACATGATGCTTTGATAGTTATGAATATAGAATAAATATCTGGGGGAAAAAAGGAATGCAAAGAATCATAGCATAGGAATGCAATGAACATAGCATACATATTTTGATTAGAGAACTGTAAGAAAAAGATGTTAATGATAAAATTACTAGCTTGAATTATAAGGTAGACCCTGGAGGAGTATTTGCAGAAGGTGACCAGTTTGCTTTATGCCCACAGCTAGATACTTAGTCAAGAGATTTGTCAGTAGTACTTCCACAAGGCCAACCGTGCCAAGAGAGCAGATGTGCCCAAACTGAGTGGCAAGACTCACCAGGGTGAGTTAGTAATCCAAGCTGGTTTTGAATGAAATCTGGTTGAAATCCTAACCACTTTCAGCATAGCTCAAAGGTTATACTATCACCTCTTCTGATGTCCTGTACACTTTCCAAAGATGATTTCACAGAGAGCAAAGAGAAACCAAGTTGTTGATAGCTCTGATATCCTGGCAGCAGCCTACCTGTCCACGTTTCAGAACAAAGCATTTTAGCAAGCGTGTAGGTCTGTATCCCTCCAGGGGACAGGCACCCACCAGAAGCAGGTCAGCGAGGCTCTGTCTACACAGATCAGTTTTGCAAAGGGCCGTGTTACACAAGGATGAAATCATTTTGAAATCAAAGACTGACTGAAACAGATTTTCTGTCAGATTGCTGTCTCGGAACAAGTGCATCATGAAAGCTTCCCTCACTTTTCACAGATTAAAATGAGATTGAGCCCACAGACTGAGATCACAAACCAGCTGTCTTTCCTACTCGGAGTGCAAGATGTAGCTGTGCCTTCAGACGTGTAGGAATGCACTCACTGCAGGCGTGGCAGTACAGACAGCAAACTGATACACTGCTCAGGAAAAAGGTATCATCCATATACAGAGAAATCAAAGTAAAAAGCAGTGTCCTTTTTAACAAGTGGTGTAGGAAGCAGAATACAGTGTCACTGCAGTGGGACAGTAATGACAAGGCATGGTGATTCTGTAGCATATTCAGATTTGTCTTTGTATTTTCATATCCCCTTAACCTGCCTCTCCTTTTTGCATTTTCTGATTCTTTGTCCAGCTATCTTGCTATAATTGCTCTTGCTTGTCTCTCCTCAGAGTATGTACTATTATTTACTTATTAATCTTTAGTTTCTTGAATGTGAACCTTAATAAATATGAAATTAATGCAAAGCAAAACCAGAGGTGAATAAGTAATGAAATATGTTATCGTTTATTTCTCTTAACATCTCTCAATTGGGTCACTACCTCCTCTGTTTTAATATCACTGCTTTTGAGATCTCTTTAAAATGACAAGCACAGACCCAGAGAAGAAATATGTGACGTAGAAAACAGAAACATGACTCCCTCAGGCAGAGCATTAAATATTTCTTTCCTTTTTTTTGAAAAATAGCATTTATTCATAGACAAAGCCACTTAAACAGATATTTCTTAACAGAATTTTTTTCTTTCGCTTCCTTGAGAATGAAAGCCACGCACGCTGTTTGCAAAACTGTCATATAATGTTTCAGTAAAGCCAGAGGAAACTTGGGTATTTTAGAAGCTCTTTCAGGCAGGTCTACGTTTAGTAGGAAAAGAGTGAGATTCTTATAAACAGAAACCAAATAGATTTGTATGTCCCTTTTCAGTTGACACACTGAAATTATGTGGAAAAACCTAACCTTTTTCTTTCTGTGAATTTATCCCACAAGATCCCCAAATCTTGTTAGCAAATAAGATTTGGAAGACCAGAAGGGAAGAGCAGAAGATTTTCAAGATTTCCTACCGGAATCAGTAGAAAATAGTATGCCTTGATAAAAAAAAAAAAAGAAATAAGATATCAACAAATATTGCCATTTACATGAGCACATGGTCTCTTCCATAAACTGAAGCCAAAGTATTTGACAGTCTTCAAGGAATTTCACAGTATCATTCAGTAACTATTTACACTTTCCTAAGGATTTCAGTGGTTCTAATTCTGCTTTCTAAGAAATATAATTTTAGATCCTTATTACTTTTTAATATATATTTTCCTATGAACACTACTCTTTGCAGCTTGGAATTAATTTTAAAAGTAAACTTCTCTGAATTGCCAAGAATCATATTCTTTGATCACAGAAGTAGTTATAAACGTCAAATCTCTCATTGGGTTTGTTTTTTAACCTGTAATTAAGTTTTGTTGTTGCTGTTTTAAAACTTTTCATGTATTGATTCCTTTAAGTTACACTATGCTTTCTGTCATCTTTATGTTAAGGTCAGGATCAAGAAAATGGAAACATCAGGAAAAATTCCTGTATTAGGACCTCCTGAGACCTCAAGATAATAAAGACAAGTTTTGCAGTTTTACTTTTCTGTGAAATTCAGGCTAATCCACTAGAAAACTTCAAGAAATAGTAGAATGCCGTTTTAAGGATTTACTGTGTCCCTGTGAGATAAAAATATTTCTGAAAGAATTAAGACGCAGGAACTTCACACTTAAAAAAAAAGTTAGTAAAATTAAAAAAAAAAACAACAAACCTCTCCAGTCAAAGAATAGGTATTTGCTGAAATCCTAAGCATGACAGATAAATGAAATAGAGCATTCTTTGATTTATGATGAATACATGAAATTTGGAAACTGCTTAGAATGTAGTGACTTCTGATGTTAAAGCCTGTTAAAGTAACCTCTGAGCTGAGGTTGCACAGGGTTTCTGATATACATTTATCTTTGACAGATATAATCTCCGGGTCTTCTTATCATCTTAGAGTGCCTTAAAGTTCTTGAAAAAAGCCAGAAAGGTAAGCTTTCATGAAGGAACTAAATCCATTTGGGGAGTTTCTTGACTCTGAATCTGCTAAGATCAAAGTTTCTTCCATTCAGTTTTCATTCCTAGTCAGCTACAATGCTTAGACTGAAAGATCACATGCCACTGAATTAATACGTCCCTTCGTGAGCATAACTGAAATCATGTCATTTAAACTTTTAAACTACATTAAATAGGGAGATAACCTAAGATTATTATCTAAAGCACATCAGATTTGAAATAGAAGGATGCTATTCTACTACCCTTAAAAATCTATATGCAACAAAAGGACTAATTTCATCTTATTTGCCACTCCAGATTCTGTATTTATCTGTGTTCCTTTGGTGGTTTTGGTTTTGCCCACACCACCCAGAACATCCACAGCCCTGGCAGCATCACAAAAACCCAAAAGCGTAAGACTGCACTCTTTCATATGGTGTCCTGCTGATGGGCAAACTTAACTGCCTCTAGTTTTCCAACCTCAAAACTCAGACAGAGCTTTACTAATGATCCACTCTGGGTTTGATACACTTAACGTAACATTCAGATTCTTACAAACTTAATTCATAACAACATTATTGTATAATATGATCTTTCCTTCATATCAAGAAAACAATTATTTAGAGGATATGAATTAAGAGATTAAAAAAAAGTTAGTCATTTTGTCCTTTAAAGTCAAATGAAAATAAGTATACTGACAGGTTTTGTATGATATGACAGAAACTAAAGGAAAACCTTTAACCAGGAACAGAAATGAAGCCCTAAGGCCTCCTGATGCAAATAATTACATTCATTATTTTTACTGGAAATAGAGGTAAATGCATAAGCTAGGTGCTTGAAAGCCTCTGTAAAGATTTGTTCATTAAACATATATTTATGTTGTATTCTGGTTTTTTTTCTGCATTATTCAATATCCCCTCTTCCACATCCTAATGTTCATGTTACAAGAATATCAGGATAGGAATGTCTTGTAGCACAAGGTCTTGTTTGTAAACCGTGCATGTCTCAATTGCATATACACGTACCACAAGACCACAGGAAGCAAACTGTTTTGTGTTACCTGCTTACCTGCATAAAAACTGTTAAATCAGGATAGTGGTAGGTATCAGATAACCCACACAGTTAACAACCACCAGGTGACACTCCACTGGCCCAGCCAAGATAGCTGGGCACTCAAGAGGTTAACACCTTTACGGACAAGCCACAGAAGACTGGTCCTGACCTATGAAAATAGGAAGTGTAATCCTTTGGTCCAGAGTAGTCTTGATCCATAGAAAAAATTACATATATAAACACCATTGATGCACAGTGAAGCTTGGGAAAGAGAGAACACACCAGTTCAGTTGTGACTTCCTATGTAAAAGGCATCTCAAGCCTGATCTCTGCCACCTCCAAGATGAAGAACCACCAATGACTATAGCCAACAAGACAGCATCGTACTCATGTGGTATTATAAATCTAATGCTCAATTACTACATTTGATTAATGCTTTAATCTTGTTAATAGATGGATTGCCTGAAATTTGAGCAGAAAGGGTCATTTGAGGCTTTGCGGTTTGCCCAATATCTCAGGCTCTCAAAGTATTTCCATCATAGTGGTACCAACTTTTCTGCAAACCAGTGTTTGCCCTGCCCTACCATTTCATTTACTTTTTTTTTTCCTCCCCCTTTTTTTTTTTCAAAGTACTACCTTGTATATCCAGTAGCAGTGTTATGTACTGTAGCGTTTTAGATACTTATTGCAGGAGGTAAACCTACCATTCAATCCATTAAAGAGAAGATCAATTTGATAAGATAGAAGATTTGAAGTCTAACAGAAGGCATTTAGGTTTTAATCCACTGTTGCATCCTGAGTAGATATTATATACTCTACAGAGCAACAGTTCCTTTCAAAGGATTATTTCCAATGCTGCAGTGACACCCAAGTTCAGGTCAAGATTAGTGTCCCATCACATTAGAGGATATGCAGGCCCAGAATCAGATACTATTTATGACATAATCTGAAAAAACAATTAAAATCTAATTCCTAAAAAGTTAATTTGACCTCTACATATTCTGAAAGAATAATTGTATTTCACTTAATAATAATAAGCTATGCAATTTTATTAAATCTTTGTATAAAGATGACAGCTTTTAACCACATTCTATAAGGAAACTGTTCCAGTTTTCCTCTTATTGCTAACTATTAATATTTAATTTAATCAATTTTGTTAAGGACAGAAAGCAAGCATTCCTTCAAACCATTCCTGTTTTCAAACGTGGTTAAGAGGTGGCACAGTTTATGAACCGTTGGCATGTTCAGGTCTCTCCTGAGATGCACAGTAAAGCAACGTTACTACATCTGTTTCACTGATAAGAACGCGTTTTCCTCTCTATCTTTGCCATCTACTGCATTACTCCTAAGTGAAATAAGCAATAGAAGAGATCTGTCAAAAGTTAGATACCTCAATTTTTGAATGAGTTTGAATTTACACATGTAAAAGGACATCAGTAATTTTCTCACATTTTCCTAATCTTCCCTGATGGATTCAGGCCATGCTTTTCATTTACTCCAGATGCGATAACCAAACTGTCAGCTATGTTTCAGCTTTTCCTTTAATCTTTCCCTCGAGCCAATAATAAAAGATTAGTAATTGACAGTGGTTGCTAGGCTAAGGGTAATGCTTATTTTAAACACAGGAAGCAAGAGCTGTATTCTTTGAAGGGATAATTTGTGGGAGGCCAGAAAATTGGATTACTTTGTTATCTGTTGTGTAAATGACAAAGATATTCAGTGTCCTTAAAATGTCAAGGCAAGTTTAATTAAAAATTTACTACCTATTTTGAAGGTGGGAAAAGAGACGAAAAGAGGCGGAATGGAGTCATGTTTACAGGTAATTTAGGAACTTTACCAGGAAGCATATAATGTTAATAAAAGTTATAAAAAAGATAAAAAGGACACTGCTGTTCTGATGTATAAACATACGGTCAATTTTTGAACCATATTTTGAAAAGGAAAAAGTATCCATTTCATCAGACGCTAAACATACACAACACATCATCAACTAGACATCAATGAGATTTTTACCTGTATTTTAAAAGTCCAGAGCCAGGAATGAGAGATCTCAAGAAAACACTTAGAAATATGAGATTCCTTAGAAAGAAATTCTCTATTCACATCCATACTTCATAAAGTTGTCTACACAGAGATGAATTTCACTTAACTGTGAAGTGACTTAACTACACAACATATTACTACACAAAGTAACATAGCACTCTTCCTCGATGATATGCAGAGCACACTTTTGTTTCCTTTGTAAAGCGAGGGAAATTGCAGGGAGAACATTAGTACTTTGAGACAGGTTCTGTTTTAGGCAGCACAGCTGAGCTCACCTCCACTACTGCATGTAGACATTCGTTAACTAATCAAATGGGATATAGGAAATTTGAATTGAAATATTAGTGCAAAACTTGGTTGGTGTGGCTCTAACAGAGAAAAGCTGTGGCTGAAATGTTGTCATTGACAACAGACAGCCGTAATACAGATTCTGCTGAAATAAGGTACACAGCCTGACTAAGGTCAACAAGTTTTTGAAAGTACATTACAATTTTATTTGTTAAACAAACGTTGACATGTCTCACTAAATAAATTACCCATCTTTAAGCTGCGATTATACGTCTCAACTTTTTTTTTTTCTGTTTATTAATCTGGATTCTTTCAGCTATGTGATCTTTCTTATAAATCAGATATACGTATAGGTAACCGTGTAGCTCTCTAAGGCACAAGCGACCCTTACAGCTGATGCTCATCCCTACTGACAGCAGGAACAGAAATAACGCTGTAACATTCATACGCACAACAGGGGAGTCGGTGTGGCATAGGTGCAATACCACGTCTTGCCACCTGGGGGCATAGCAGTTAGCTGAGCATTTTCCTTGTCACTACCCTTTTGAGAAAAATTTGGATTTGTAAATAATTTATCTACTAATAATAGTGTCCATCACCTTATCTTCGTCACATTCTGTTTTTCTGGTAACTAAGGAAATTTTTACCGCAAAATACATAAAGCAAGCAGAATACATTCCAATACTGAGATATTTCATAGATGGGATACATAACAAGCACCATAGTAATAATCAAAACGAACAAGAAAACTGGAAAAGCAAAAAAGATGAAGATGGTTTCGAATTTTGCAACCCATTTAATTCATAACTATTATATCTTTCATGGAAACGTGCTGCAGTGCCAGTGAGCTGATTCAGTACCAAGGAATTTTACCTAAATCATCAGAGTTTGGTTTATGCCTCTTCTGTAAATGTAAAAAGACTTAGAGAGTTTACAATTTGACTTCAAACACACTTTGCTTATGAAATATTATATTACTATTAGCTTACAACATATTGTGCTGTATGACTGAGTTAAAGCCATGCATGTAAGGGAGACGAATAACAATGTTATAGAAAAAAATCTCTGCCTATATTAGATTATTCTTTCAAACTTCACAATAATTTCTGATTTTATTCTCAAGAACTGAAAGCCCAGTTCTCCTCAAAATAAATCACTGGTCAACGAGGAATTTGAGTTCTATTTGAAATAGTCAGTCTCAATATGGAAGTAATATTTGTAGAAACATGTATTTGAGTTAGATGGATACACATGTTCTGTGACCTCTTTTGCAGAACTTACTGACTATTAATAGACAGAACTGTGGTTTCACTAAAAATGTGTGAAGGGAAATGGACTGTTAGAATTTAGGAAACAGAGAAAGATGGAAAAGGTTACACTTCAGCATATGTCTATCTTTAAGCACACTCTCAATTTCAAAACCGCATTTGTAAAAGCTCCCTTAGTTTTTTATCTAATTTAGAATAACATTTTCTGTAATCAAATGTCCAGACAAATGGATAGAAAATGGGATGGTATCTTTCTATACATACTTTATTTGTGCAGTTAAGTACGGATTCTTTCTGAAAATTTACATTGTTAAATCAATAACAGCACCAGGTTCAATCAACATTAAGACTGGAGTTCAAGATTACACACAGACTGATGAGCTGGATTTGACTAAAAGCCTGGATTAAATAACTACCTGCTTCCCTATTTGAGAAAGAATCTAAAGGTCACAGAACTCAATATTGGGATAAATTTTCCCAGGGCAGGTAAGCGAAACAATAAAATGCTTTTTATGCTAGCAGATAATTTGAATATTTGAACCTTTAAGAGTAGATAAACTGGCACAGCAGGATGATTTATAAGGTGGATTTGTAAAAATAGAGAGGAAACACAAGAACATTTTCATAGTGACTCAGTCTATAAATCAATGAATTCTATTCATAATCAGTATTGTACAACAGAAAAAAAAAAAAGAGCTAGAGTCCTTGTAACCAGATACATTAATCCCTAAATTGAATGGACAATATTGACAATATATGTCTCTAAAGAACTGAGTTTTCCCACTGGAGTTTAGCTATTAGTTTATGCAACTTTTTATTAAGTATTATCTCGAGAATATGGGACAATTTCTGACTTCATCAATGATCAAGAAGAGAGAAGAAAAATGTGTTAAAATAGAATGATTTAAAAAACATCTATTGAAAAAGTGAAGTGGGTTTTTTTGCCTCTATTTCGTTCTTTTTGTACATAGAGATATTACTAATATTTCACAAAAATTATTTTTATTTTCCTAAAGAAAAGTATCTGGCCTTAAACTAGAGACGATCAATCCAATCTTTTGTCATGCTTTTTCCAAAAAAGAAAAGAATACAGAGTGCCTGAATCACAGGTGCCTCCATAATGTAGTGATATATATTTATTAATACATCTTAGATGGGATACACTTGTGGCAAAGGAGTTGATCACAGTGAGAGGTTGCATAAAATTTTTGGTTTGTGATGACTTCTTCAGAAGTGGAAACCCAAACACTTTACTTTTATACGCTAAAATGACAAAAGATGCAGAAGATGTAAAAAAGGAAAAGGGATCCTAGATAAGGTGCACTCAGGAAAGGCTATTCTGTGTTTGATGTTGCCTTTCTAACATGAGAAAAGGGTTGCAGCCTATTTTTGCTGCACAGAGTTGGCAACAAGATAAAGCTTTTAAAGCAAACTATTACTTTCTCTGTTATGACAAGATGTCACAATTGGGATTTCTTTATGAGATAAATGTCATTTAGGAGCACTGAAAGGGGATTCCCAAACTCATTTTCCTTGTCCATAACTTCATATATCTCTTACTATTTGTATGAGACTCTGTGTCTGGAGGGCCCTTGAGGTGCTGCTGCCGCAGTGTGCCTGCCCCCAGCCTCTCCGCTGCCCCCACGGGCACCAGCAGCCAAGCTGGGAAAGAGGCTGACTGTAACAGGCCAAAATATTTTCAGGAGCAGACGATGATACCGGTCACAGATATAAATTTTGGTGAGCGACTTCGTGATTGACAAAGAATTCATGTGTCTCACAGCGAGATCTCAGACTTGGCAGGGCTAAGAGACACTAAGAAGGTTTCCCTACAGTATGAAACCACATCAAAAGGAAGAGGATACTTCCAAGGCAACCAGAGATACACAGAAGACAAAGCGAGAGACCCTCTTTCTCTTGTAAGCTCCTGGCCCAAACTCTTTTCACTGAAAACACTAAAAAGTGAAACAGCAGCAGCCCTGACAAACTCATGAGCCAACAGGGATGGACAAAGCAGAGCTCGTTTACTTTATACTTCAGGAAAACATTTCAATATCCAAATTAGATGTTACAAAGAAAAAGTAATGAGAATATTATGTTTTCATTGAAATTTGTAATTGGCAGTTATTTCTAAACACTCAGTAGAAGTCTGTTAAAAATCCATTCATACTTCAGTTGGCTAAAACTCACATATGTAATGAAAGCAGTAAATCTGGACTGTAGAAAGTACAATTTCACTTAGCCATGACAAGGAGAAAAACGGTCTATGTGCTAAGTTCCATTAAACACCAGAGAATTTTAACTGTCCAGCAAATCACTCACTGAAAAAGGCAGTAAATGATAAAATTAAATCTTGGTGAACTGAATTAATTTACATCATTTTCCTTTCCCAAATACCTATGGAAAATATTATTTTCCTTCTCTAAAAAACAGAACTGCAAGAGTTATCTATAGCTAAAATAGTGCTCTTCACAATTTTTTCTTAAGGGTAAATTCTACTTCAGAAAATTTACTGTTCAGACTCTAACCCAAAGAAATGCTAAAAAAAAAAAGAAAAAATCTTTAGCAACATAGTTCATAATTACTTAAGTACACTTACAAAATTGTTTGGCTCTTATTTTTCTGAGTTCCCTTTAATACAAGAAACATGATATCAGTTGAAAACAATCCAATCGATACAGGAATTTTCATCAAAACCACCTTGTACTTTGTCATTATAAAAGAGGTTAGCAGTGGAGAGCAGAATTTTTGCAGCGAGATACGAAAGAACAATTTAAGTCTAACAGCACTAAGAAGTAAATAACAGCAGCATTGTACAAAAAAGATATACACTTTAAGAAGACCTTTTGAATTGCCCTCTGATGTCATTCCATAGATCTGTAAACCTATTAAAATGCATTTAGCAACTTTTTTCCAAGAGAAAATATCTATTACCATGCCACACTCAGACAGGATTTTACTGATTTTGTTGAAGTATAATAAACTGGGGAGGTAAGTTTTGTTCGCAAATGCGGTTTTATCAGTTATGGGGCTGATTTCAACTCATGATGTTGAGCCGAAAATTTAAAATCAGCCTAGGGGGGACTAGTTGGACAATAATTATCTTGAAGAATAACTTGGTGAAGCATACAGAGACACCAGTTCTTCGTAATGATCCATCCATAATTTTAGCCGTAATTAAATTTATCCCTGCCATTCAAAATTGACACATTAAAAGCAAAAACATGGTGCAGATAGAATAATTTATCTCAACAAAATATGCATGTATCTTGGCTAACAAAACTTATGGTTATACTACAAAGATTATTTTCTTATGAAGCAGCAGAAATGGTCATTTCTTTATAATGTTGTTGAAGTATCTTTTCTCTAGTAAACGGCTAAGCAATACAGACCAGGAAGGGTTTTGGCAGCTAGCAAAGTGTCTTCAAGTTGTTTCCATTCTTTCCCCTAGATATAAAACTTTTCACATAGCTCTAGTACTGTTTGACATCTTTGAGCTAAAAATCGAATGTTTTTGCATGTTACCCTATCCACACCTGAATGCCGCTCACCTTCCATGGGAGCTGCACATGCAAATAACCTAACAGTGAAGTCATGTAGACAATATATGCCAATCCTTATAAGTCTACGCTTGTGTTCATGTTGGTAAAGAATATATCTGCTAAGGCTGAAGTTGTTTAATTTAATGTTCCTCTATTTTCTCAGAACATTGACGTTTCCCTGATTTTGTGAGGGTAGAAAAGAAAGTTAAAGATGCACTTCTGGTAGTGAAGAGAGGCTGCTGTAATTGCAATTTGTTTTTTCTAGCAAGCACATGGAACAAAGTACAGTGTTTTGTAAATTATACTGAAAATACCATTAAAGTTCAGATTTAGATTGACATCTGCTGAGCATGCATGTGTGAAACCAATCCAAATAAATAATAAGGAACATCTAATTGAGTTAGTTTTACAGTTTTGATTTATAGATGAGAAAATTGAGCCGATCGATTCTTTTGATGACATTGACAGACCCCCATTTGGTAGTAATCTGGAGCATTGAGCCTTCTGGACAAGTGAAGAAAATATGACATAGCTGTTTCCTTCAAGTTATACAAATAGTGAGATTATCCCTTCTTCCCAATAAATGTTGTTATATCCTTGTAAGCACAAGAAATATAGAAGAGGAATGGAAAGACCAGAAAAATATTTATGCTGAAGTAAGAAATGGTTCACAGCTTATATACTGGATTTCATGTGCTTTTCAGGCATTGGTGTATTAATACAATAAATGTAACAGTAAGTTGTTCAGATTTTGCATAATAATAGTAACCCGTTAACACAATTTCATTGGTCCTCTAATCAATCAAGTTTCCAGACTTTTCAAATATCCTAGCTAATCTATCTTATAAGGCATATTAACCTAGACAAACACATCAGATTATTAAATATGTTTCTACATGCACTAATATATCTGTAAATTTATGTAAAGGAAAATTAAGAACACGGAGTTTTGTGGTTTTCAACTGCCACAAACAAAGAACATGTGCATGCGCACGTCTATTACTCTTGTTACAGCCAAACAATTCTGATTTTGATGAAAATAATAGTGGTAAATCATAGATTTTCCTCTGACATACTAAACACTGACTTTTCTGATAAAGCTCATCTTACTGCAATACCAGTTAACATATTTCTTCAGCAGAACTGGATTGTGCCCAAACAGCCATAGCACTGAATAATACTGCATCTATTCTAACATAACGTATTATTATAGGGTATAATTTTTAAACAAAGAAAGATATGTTTGAAAAATGTCAATGGTTTGATCAGAAGCAATTGGGTTTTGAAACCTGCACTTTTATTGTCTTTTCTCTCCCCTCTTCAAGTCTAAATATCACACGTACAGGACCATAAAGAGCTGTTTGATTTTCATGCTAGCTCAGGGGTAGCTCTTTAAGCAAGAAGTAAAAGGCTAAATTATAAGAAATGGTTGGTTTGAATCAAATGCAAATATTGCACAAAGAAAATAATTTTTAAGGACCAAGATCAGTGAGACATTCAATATTTTAAAAGACTATGCATGACACACTGCATAACTAGAGAAAACATAGGTCTTCAAATCATATTAAATGTTTTGTGCCATATGGCAAACTGTGTTACTGTAATGTATTCAATTCCATGCATATAAAGATCACTGGTAATAGCAATGTATATGATCAGTACATATGCCACTGCACTTCTTTCTTCTTCACCAGCTGTGAATAGTATTTACAAGTACAAGACTAATATTCAAAGCAGTAATATTCAATACAAAGATTCGTATTAATACTAATTCACCTGCTAGGTTTAACTGCTTCTACTGCATCTCGCGTTTCAAATTCCTTTTGTAAAAGATTATCCAGGATCACATTCTTCAAAAACATCAGCTTAAAGCTGANGTTCACCTGCTAGGTTTAACTGCTTCTACTGCATCTCACGTTTCAAATTCCTTTGTAAAAAATTATCCAGGATCACATTCTTCAAAAACATCAGCTTAAAGCTGATTACTACTTTAAGTTATTTAAGTTATTACTTAAGGAATGTCTACTTTAAATTGGTACTGTTGATTAGAAGGTGCTTTTATTTACAGCAGCAATTCACTTGGCATGTAGCAAGGGCATATGAGACAGACTCAAAGGGGTGGAGTACATCGCAGAACTTTCCAACTGAAGAATTTGTATTTGACCCTTTCCGCTTCCATCCCCTGCTCCCTAAGGACATGCTGAATTTGGGGGTGCTGGTAAAGGATTTTTTTAAAGCATTTTTTAAGGTTACATCATCAAACAAGCTAATAATACAGGCTATAAGAATATGAACTGAAGGTAGGAGAAAACATTACTTTAGAGACTACTCAATCAGTATTCAATTTCTTTTGACGGAGGAGGAGGAAGTGTTTGCATTTTGTATTTCAGAATATGCAGATGAAAGAACCTGCAGTCCCAGTTTGATTACAAACACATAAAAATATGTTGCTGCTTTCTTGAAAAGATTCTTACTGTGAGAGTTTATGCAGAATTGGCATCTTGACTGTAATTAAGAGAAGCATAAAAAAAGGTGTCTTTCGAGAGGGCATGATGACAAGACAGTCAAGAGGATAATGACAACTGTTGGCATCTTTCACTTTGGTAGAAGGCATATTATTTCTGTTCAAAGACAGTACCTTGATAATTATGATGACAAAACGCAGGTAAAAACTACAGACAAACTTAATGGTCAAACTTCTCAAGAAGCCAGCTTTGGGAGATTAAGAAATAAATAGATGGTAACTATATTTATGCCATTGACCCTACTGATATTCCCCAGTAAAGCTGGTTTTTATTATTATCTGTTACTGTATTTATTTCATCTTGAAGTTTATTTTTCCTTTGCCAAAGTCATCTTATCTTGAATCAATTATTTGTTTTCACTGCTGTCTTATCAAACTTTTGCAATAACTTTGAACATGAATATGCATGCGTGTTATTTATCTACATCAAATATTTTAACATGCTTTCATCAGAAATTCTTGCAAGTTTTTCAAGGTTCTTTGTCAGAATGGCAACTCTTTTATATCACAAACTCTTTACAAAGTTAACGTCTTTAGAGTAATGAAGTTTTGAGGATGAAAGATTAAATCCCTGAAGGCTTACATTCTTGAAAGTATTTTTCACAGAAATATTCCTCTTTTCTTCATTGCAACTATCAGTGCTACATACCAGTACTACTACATACCACTCTACTAAACTTTCTAACCAGACATAATACTCACCTAGTTTCACAATATATTCCTACTCTACTATTATTTAATAATGAGTTTTGTTATCTTCTACAGACTAAAAGGATAAGTTGAAATCACTTCACTCATGTTGCACCCAAATGCACATTTAACCTTGAATGAATTACTGTATGGCCTATAAATCACTTATGAGACACAGAATTCATACCTAAACCATACAAACTAGAAAGAAAAAGAGAGTTCCTGGTTAAACCAAGGAGATTTAACTCAGTTGAGTGAGATATTTGAATAAACTGTATATTGATTAACATTACTAACTTACGGAAACTTCAATGTGTGACCCGTGGGGAGAAGAGGGGATGCTCTAAACCACATTGGTCGAATCAAAACTCACTGCTGTGCTGGGATTTGACTACGATTACAAAGTTATAAGGAGACAAAACAAACACCTCTTTCCCCACCCATGCAGAAATTGATATGGGGAGATTACAGGGGCCAAATGGAAATGCTTCTTGAGATACAACTCTTAAATCAACACAATTTTACATGGAAGTTTGGTGGAGCCATTTTCCCCTCTTTGCCTTGGGGGCCTTTCTATCATGCTTATTATTAATGCACGCTATGTAAAGCAAGATGAGCTTCAGCTAATTTCACTGTTACAAACTATCTGTGTTTTCCAGTGGTAACTTTTCCACTACATCCTGAGGAATTTACTGAATCTCAGTAAATGGTCAGACCTTATGATTATGGCCACTAATCATCAAAACAAAGTAATTTTTAGTCACAGCAGATAATTGCATATATTTTGTATCTTAGATGAAATTTTTAAGAAAGTGCATCCTCCCTAAATAAAAGCTAGAAACTGAATATGTTGACTTTTAGCTTAACTTCAACTAAATGAGAAAAGACTCATGTACAAACTGGCTGTTTGTTAATGGAAATTGGTAAACAGTTCCAAGCAGTACAGATTTTAAGAATGTTAACAGCTTCATAACACAAGTAGTAGTGGTAAAAACAACACACAAAAACTTGAAAACAAGCCAAATTTATGAATATATTTCTATGATGTGGTTGCCTCCAGTTGCAGGGAACTGAGCTCTATGACCCAGCAAGTCCCATTGCACCCTCTGTCCTTTATTAACTTGTATTTATTCGGATATACCCTTTTAAAAGAAGCTGAGCATCAACAAACTGAAAGTGGAGTAGCACAAAAGGCTCAAATGAAGGTTAAAAAAAAGTAAAGAAAATCTATGTAGTTTATGGGTGTCTAGGGAAATCACAGCTCTAGCTCTCTATAAGTTAAAATATAACAATTTCATTTTAAATAGCTTTTGTGCAATTCCAGACAGCTTCAGGTGGTGAAAAAAGGAAATTCTGCATTTTTCTATGATTCGGCCTCACAAATAATTACATAGAATTATATAGAATAATTATATAGAACAAACACGTGCAAAAGGTAATTCTGAGGTCCTTGGTAAGCAGCTAACCTTTCCAGAGGAATTAGCAAACTAAGACTGCACTGGATCATTACTGAAATAGCTACAGATAAACCTAAAGGAGCATACATATGACACATTGATGTGCAGGCTGTTTTTATACGCTGATGAAATCTACACCATGATGAGTTGAAGGTCCCTACATAACTTTCTGATGTGTTTCAATCCAATCAGCTCCTCTCACAGATGAGGAATGTCTAAAGTACTGTCCAGGGACGGTATCTCAGCACACAACCTTATCTTCCCCCTTTACACAGCAGCGTGTTAAAGCTGTCATGGTTCTGCTGTATGTTTTAGCAATAGCGAACTACCATCCAACCTTACCAGCCTATATACTGATTACTAGGTGAGTATATGTATAAAGATACGTACACACACACGTATAGTAGGCTAGTATACTAATCGCTAATACAGATAAGGATTGCCAGCTGTACCCTTGCTCAGCCACCACGAACTTTGACAGTACGTTGTGGGCATCAAGCTTGTGGTCGTAAGCATTGTGTAGGTATTAACCCAGATCCCTTTTTTGCTTCTTGCTTGTCCAGTCAATATTGTATAAACCCACTTTCCCAAAAATCTCTGTTATTGTTTGCACTGCCCCATGAGCATTTATCTCAAGAAATAAATGAACATAGAAGGTATAGAAAGAATGTGAGCAGATCAATGGTAACAGAAGCAGTTAATGAACTATATCATGATTTTGAGCTTGAAAAGATCCTCAAAACCCTCACTAAACAAAACCAATGCCCTCCATTCCCTCAGATGCTCTGCAGTGCCTTGAGGTTGTTTGAGCAATAAACAGATCCAGGGTTGGGGGAAGCAACAGTGACTAACAATGAATTTTAATGCCGTTGTCAGAATTGTCACTGAGTAGATTCACTTCAACATATTATATTTTAGTTTATTTACCTTGGCATTACAGAATTCCTACTCTGCTGTATTTTCATTGTGGTTTACTTTAAAAACTAGAAACCAGTATCAGCAAGTTATCCTCCCTGTAACAGTCAGCTTATTATTCTTGAGATACTTATTTGTTAAATAAATATTTTTTTGTATTCATGAGAAAATACTTGTTTTATTCACAGCAGATTTAAAATTAAAATTCCATAGCTATAGAATATCCAACATCCCACGAGCCCCAGAGACTTTAACTAAACTGGTTACAATTGAAAAAAAAAAAAAAGTAGATAAAACCTTTGACCAAAAACAAAGCTCTGCAAGAGCAAATCACATGCAGGAGACAAGCATACCTAAGATGGTGTCACAAGTTCACAATCATTCCCTCAATAATATTAGCTGGTATAATATAGCAGTTTATGGCATTCTTTTCATGGAGATCAGAACTGACAGACTTGACCTGAAGAACCCAATGTTTTTCTTTGCCCTGTGAAACGTAATGTATCCAACTCAGGAGATGTTCCCTTCACCCACACATTCTCGTTTCCCAGTCCTAAAGCCATTAATACCTTTTGCAAAGCCATTCTTTCTTTTTTTTTTTTTAAACACCACACTCGAAAGCACCAGTGAACACCAGTGTTTCATATGCATAAAAAATGGAGAAACAGGAATAAGATTTTGACCAGCTGACAGCTAACACAGGGAGAAAGAGGTGGTGACAGCTCCAGCTGTTCATATCTTAATTGCCGCTTATTTCTTAAATGACTGTCAATTCACAATGACAAAATGTGGAAGTGAAGTCATTCTACAGCTATATCATTAACCAAAATTATGACTTTGGTATTTTACATTACTGGATTTATCCTAATTGAGAAAGTAACGAATTAATTACATTGTTTCAGCTTGTGGTTAACGCTTTTATTTTTTTACTATAACTTCATTTTCCCCTCCTCCCTTTAATTTTCCTTTCCTGTAGATTAAAAGCTGAAGACAGTGAATAACATAATCACTAAATAACCTTTTCTGTAGAAAGAAATATTTTAAATAAGGAAAAGCACAATCTCAATTTTTGAAGTTTGTTCAGTATGTGACTAATACTCTGAAGGCGCTGGATTTTCAGGCTTCTCTCTTTGGGCTTTAAAGGAGTGTCCAAAAAGCTAACTCAAGTGCCTCTCTTCTGCACACTATTAAGGCGACCCATCAATGGTCATCTTTCTTAATTTAGATGTTCTGTTGCAATCTCTTTCCTACAGTATCCAGCTCATGCATCCCTTTCACTGGGCTGCCTCACAAGTTAGCTCAGACGTTAACCCACATCTCCGCTCTCCACCTTATTTCAATGCAGAGTAACTTTCTCTTAACTGGAGCCAAATACTCAATATGTTGAGACCGCACTTCCAGTAGATAACAGCCTGTCACCAAATCTCAGTCTTAAAGACAGAAGAATTCATGTTTACAGACTTTACAAACTAACAGGCTAACTAGTCTTAAATACCGCTATTTTCTACATCCTTTGCCGCTTGAAACTACAGCCTAGACCCCTGCCAAAGAGGTAAAAAATTTTGCACCCCTAAATTGCTCATGTGTATTTTTCAGTGAACTATACCCAAATGAGTTATATCAGGAAAGTGGTACCTTTTATTTCATGTTCATTCTTAATTTTATGCAGAGAATCTGATAAGATACAGATTTGTATTCAGAATTTCTACAATATGACCTTTCATGAATTTGATTTACTAAAGCCTCAGATGTGATAGTTCCCATTCACACGCTTGGTTTTATATGGATGACATTTTCCTTCAAATATTAACCTGCCATTTTATTGTCTCTCGGCTACCTTCAATATGTTTCATAGAACAATTCTGACTTGTCACAAAATCAAAATTAGCCCACGAAAATTTAGATTTGGTAAAGAAAACACTTTTTTGTTCTTTTTTCCCTTCTGAGAGCATAATTTTACATTAAGCCTCATGTCATTTTTTTTTCCCAGAACACAGATTCCTTTTCTCCTAGGCCATGTACTTTCCGTGACTCTAAAGGGCCTTTCATGTGATACTGCATGCCACCTGTAGCCATTAAGGTATTATTTATAGAACTACATCTAAAAGAACTCCAAGAAAATTCTTTTATGCTATTCCATTGCCTAAAACCCACTGAAATCACTGACCACTGACATGTTTTCTTTTGTAGTTGTCTAATATGGTTATTGCCATATACTTTGGATGTTTGTCTGATCTACATGAGCCACACAAAGAATTAAGGATTTACAAAGACAAAACATGAAAATATTGCAGGGAGGGGGAACTGGCTCATATTTCTTCTTATAGCATAAGAAGCATAATTTTTACTTGTCCAGGAGAATCACCGCAAAACCAAAGGCTATATCAGAGATGATAATTCCTTTTGTATCACCACTAACGAGAATGCTAAGCCACTGCAGAATGAAAATGATGGTTAGCAGGTCATCCAACAGTTCTTAGTACAGTTCTTACATTTCAGACGACAAAATGCTGCAAACTCATACCCAGCCACTGTCTGCTGTCAGTGCACAGGACACACAAGATCAACAGGCAACTCTCTAGCATTAGTACTAAGGCATTTGTCAGGGGAATAAGCCAGTTTTCTATCACCCTGAACTTCTGATTTGTAGCCTTTTGATTCTATTCATATAGCTAAGATAAGTGCAAACCTCTTTTTCAGTATTTGATTCCTTCAAGGAATTAATAATATCTGCTGTGGGTTGTGCTGCTTCATCTTTCCATAAAATGTAGGCACAAATATACAATTATTTTTCTCCAAACATAAAAATAATCTGAATGCTACTGAAACACGTGTTAGTAGCACCTATTGAAAACCACAAGTTATTAAAGAAAATTACTATTAAACCAAAAATAAGGGTGCGCAATGTTACAAAAACGTAAAAAATTCCTGAGAACACCTTTTTCAATATAATTAAAATATTTTTGTAAAATATGTAGTGTGAGTTTTTAGTAACCTATTGTTAGTGCAGTACCAACCTTGAAAACTAAAATACTGAGCATCTTAAGACATCTTGACTTCTCTCCTCTGAAAACCAATACAAAACATGCACTTCCCCGCACAGCAAGTACCTAGCTGAATGACTCCCTGCCGCTCAGCATACCTGCTGGTAACTCAGTTGCCAAACTTTTATAAAAGTTTTACAAAAAGGCCAGAGCAAAAGTCCTAAACTATGGCTTGTCCATGTCCCATATTATCACATATCATGGTAAACAATTATGACAAGTGGACATAACTCTTATTCTAATAATATTGGAGTTACAGAGAAAGCAACAGGTTAATAAGATATACCATTCTTATAATAAGAGGAAATTAATTCCTTAGAAAGACAAATCATATATATATACACATATATATATATATATATAAAGAATCCAGATCTTGCAATCCAGACCCTTATTTTCCATGAAAAGAATGAAGCACAGACATGAAAACGTAGTTTTAAAGTTCTCCTGTAATCTCTCCAGATTACTACTTTGGACAGATGGGACAAAACCCAAATTAATTTGGAGGTAGAGGAAGGGATCTTTCCCAGCACATTCTGGTCTCAGATTGCTGTACTGCCCAGATGAACTGCAAGTTGTCCTGAGTCTATGAGTCAGAAGTTCTCGCTGCTGATTCACCAACAACCCACTTCTCAGAGCACTTGTTTTGTCATATTTATTAAAAATGTTAATAATAGCAGTGAACTGAGTCATCTTGGAAAGCTCTATAATGCAAAGTTTTACTACTTAAGGGATCTGAGGCAGCTGATATTCTGCACAATGAAATACATAAAGAAATATTTTTATGCACTGAAAATACAGGGCTTCACTACAATAAGTTTTTGTTGTTGTTTAAAGGTCAGTTTTAAAGCCCTAGGAGTACAATATATTAAAATTAAAAAAGGCAGTCTTGCCCATCCACTTGCATGGAGAAGAAAAACTCTGTCATAGGCAGCCCCTTCCCCTCCCTGACCCTACTATTCAGCAACCACAAAATAACAACAAAAAAAGGGATATGATGGAGACATGCACAGTTAAATTCATTGCCTAAACAGCAGCAGAGGATTTTATACTTTGTTATATTTTAAAAGTTTGTCCTTTCACGTGGGTGACAATCTCCTTTCCCGCTGAACGTATATCTTGACGTCCTCATCTGTTGATCATCAGTTTTCACAAGCAAGTGCTAAATTTTCATCCATGTGAAACACCTAGCTCTTCAACAAGGTTAATCACTTTTCAGATCCACAGAGAAACAGATTCTGAGCTCAAGATCATAAAGGTAGGAAACAAAAGAACTATAATCAAATAGCAAATGAGATAAAACCCTCTACTTTCCTGCCCAAAATAATACAATAGACATGCTTTACAGAAAAATATTTATGCTACACTATTCTCTCCCTAAACATTCATCGTGCCACCAGCCACACTGATGGGAAGGAGGTGCCAGGCTTATGACCACTACTGCTTGCCACCATCTGCCAGGAAAGAACTAGATCTTAACTATATATTTGCTTAGCATTGATGCTGATAGCCTACATAAATTTGCATTCAGCTCCACAGAAGTGTCAGCCTAGGAAAGAGGGTGGACACTTAGGAGTGTCAACATATCTATCACAACACGGTAGTGTGACAGCTGTGTTGGAAAAATGCAGCTATGTAAAAAAAAAAAACAACCACAAAACTAAAACCATTTCAATATTCACGGTAAAAATGACAGGATTAAATAGGAAGAGAGTGTGTTCAGATTGGTTGCCTTAAACAGAGAGGAACTTTAAAGAGTAAGAAGGAAATAACTTAGAAAACTGCAATAATTCTGACTGGTTCTCAAGAAGTGGATGTCAGATATTTTATACCTGGAAAATATATATATACACACACAGACACAAGGTTGGAAAAGGTCATACATACATAGAGATGAAAATGGAACACTGCAAAACATGTAAAATGACTGATACTGACATTTGCAGTTATATCAGCGTTTCTCTAGACATTATGGTTCAAAAACATGGCTTTGTTTTTTCTGTTTTTTTTTGGAGGGAGGGGAGTTTGGGGGTTTGTTGGGGGGGTTGGGGTGGGGTGTTTTGTTTGTGGTGGGGTTTTTTTTAAGTGTATGCTTTGTAGAACTGTTTTCCTGACAAAGACAGATCTAGGTCACGACAATGAGTTGTAACGTTACCCAGGAAAGGTTAAGGCAGGGCTGAGGAGCCCTGCATGATTTAGAGTATTTCACGCAGCCAATAAAGCATTTCCTGCGAGTAGCAGCACACTTCAGAGGGAAATATCCACCTAACATCAACCTCGGTGAAGTTCAGCACCATATGCATTCCTGACCTTGAACCGAACGCAGCCTGGGGACGAGCCACTTCAGTGTCCCCCCCTTACAGACAGACAACTGCAGCCAGTGCTCAGCTGCTCCTCAGCACCCACTCCTCCGCTCCGTCTCCCCCACCCCAGTGCATGGGGACCTCTAACACCACCGTATCCAGCCATGTTTCCGGGCTCTTCAGTTTCAAAAAATCCCTCTTGTCAATACCAATCACTATAAAGCCACCCTTTCATGTCTTGGGGAACATGAAAGGCACATGGGACTGTGAGTAGAAATCTTTACCATCAGGGCTGTTTTCAAACCAGAAAGTGTATGCTTTTTCCCATTTCCCTCTTCGCTTTTTGCACCAGTGCCTTTGATCAGGGTGACCGGTTGCTGGAGGCACACTTGCTGTTTTGTGGGTCTTTTTTATTTCCCAGATGGCATAGTACTGCTCATGTAGCTTTGCAAAATTACAGTCTACATGGTTTTGCTCCCCCAAAGCTCTAGAAACAGACCTGTAAAAAGCAAAGTTTGGATTTTCTGAGGATGAATTTTCACTACTTGAACTCTTTACACATAATATCCGTGAGCCCTTCCGTTTGACAGCCCCTGAAACCTCATCCTTCCCCATGCTATCCCACCTCTTAGTGTCCTCAGGACCAGCAGCAATGCCACTGCTGCCCTCTGTGATCATGAAATACTTTCAGACTGTCCGTTAGAGTTCAGTGTTGAAACATGACAGGGAAAGTGCCAGTTGTTCAAAAGGTTATGCAAGTAATGTAAAGACATTTGGAAAATTTCATGGGGGGGGGGGGGGGGGGGNGGGGGGGGGGGGGGGGGCGACACGACAACAGGGACAGGATGGAACGACAACACGCAACTGTTAGAATTGCTTGATCAGCAACTCTTTAATTTCCCTACAACAGCTGAATTAGGGAAACCATCCTTATTCAAAGATGATTCTAGCAATGTACAGAGTGATTAAACCACTGCTTGCTCATTTATTATTTCTGTATTGCCATTTATTTTTACTGAAATCCTAAAAAAAATTATTGCCAAAAATATAGCTGTTTTATTTCTCATAATAATCTAGATTGATTTTACCACCATAATATTTAAACACATTTTATTTCCTAAGGTATTAAATGTAGTTTACAGTTAACTGCAATAGAGCGCCTAGCATCAAAAATGTTGGCCATTTAGCTGGGATGAAAGGATTGTGGCTTTTTTGTATAATTATTTATTTTATATTTACCCCCCTACTCACTCTAATTCAGCTTATATAAACATTGGAAATGCAATGATAGCCAAAAGGATACGATTTTAATCCACTGATTTTTATGCATTTATGCTTAGAATTCAGTAAAAATGTAACGATACTGATGTACTTCCATGGTGACTTGGATTTAGAACAGGCCAGTTCATTAAATTTCCCCTGGAGAAGTCATATTGGCCAATGGAGTTATTTGGAGTTTCTGCAGTCTGCCACACCGATGTGGGTACTCTACAAACTGCTTCGAAACATGGGTTTGGCAAAGGTTAATACACACACACACACTACTGCAACCTAAACCGCAATAGTCAGAGACCTTATGAAGGTAAAAGCAATCTATTGAGACAATAGCTGGGCAACTTGCCATAAAGTCACACACAAAGACATTCTGGGTCAGGACTGTGCTAAGAAATAGCGTAAGGTATTATAGTTGCAGGTCTGATGGCATATGCGGGGTCTAAGTAGCTAAAATGCTCAAACTGGGATCCAGGAGGGTTCTGCTTCTTAGTTAGGTAATTTGGAGCTATGTTTTCCGTGATGACACTTTGCATTCACAAAAGGTACAAAAGAGAATAAGATTTATTGTTGTGAATTCTGAAACCAAAATCTGAAGGATTACTCTCAAAACTTATTTAAAATTCTGAATACGAATGCTGCTCAGCTTACAAGAATAGACATGTTAGTTTTGTTGAAGGAATCCCCACTGGATACAGAAAACTAATAAAAGACATTTCCATGTTATTTCCTGTTAATTACACAATAGCTAGTTTCCTTATAGTTAGAAAATTGTTCACGTGAATTTTAAAGTCTACAGGTTTTGGGCTTCATTTCTGCAGTAACAAAGATGACAATATAAAAACTATTACATTGAGCTTATATACACAGGGCTTTTCACATGAGCTTATGCTCTGAAACACTTTCTAGAGGCTGCATAGTTCCTTAAAATGAATGAAATCAGAATAGTAGCATTCTTTTGCTTTGAAAAAGAACATAGTGGATTTTATTAAGAATTTCCTAAGTTATCATTATATAACGAAGATGTGTAAGTCTCCAGGGGACACTGTCACCTAGATTAAATAAGTTTTTTCTCCTCTGTTATTATGTTTTTTAAATGGATTATGAAGCGTCCAACAAAGATTTTATTACATTTACAACAAAATATGGAAGCTCAGGCATTTAAATGCAATCCTTTCCAATGGATTATTTAAAACTTTTTTTTTATGTCTACATAAACGTAAGGGTTAATACTAATTAGGAAGTTTAACCCATATTATATTAAAATCAATGACAATCAGATTTAACTTTGTACGAAAGTTGAAAGAAGGTAGGCCATCATAAAAGAGAAAAAATATATTTTTTTCTTACTGATAACTGCTCAGGAAATCTGAACCAAATCTCTTTCCACACAGACGCTTACAAAACATTTTTAAAGGCATTCAAAAGTCAGACTATTTGTCCTTCAATGATATTGATAGGGCAGTATTAATATTAAATTTGTTATGCCAATGCAGAATCATATTTATCTCAGGGATCAAAGTTATTCTTGCAGTTTTAGCTGAAGCAGTATCTGTGTGTCATACATGGTATTCAAGATTTTGACATTCTACTGATCGACATTAACAACCCTTTTGTCACTTTTGCAATCTTCTGTTCTTGGAATAAAAAAAAAAGTCAGTTCAAATACTTATGTACTTTTGTTCCGTTTTAGCAATTCTTATCTTTTTCTCGAAACTTTTAAACAGACTAGAATAAAAATTGAAGAAATCCTGACTAGTCTGTAATCACAAAAATGCTAAATGATTTTAAGATTCTTTTACAATCACCAGAGGTAGATACTGTTCTTTAAATGACCTATTAAAGTTTGTAAAGCTAAATCATTTATAAACTAATACAGCTAAATTCAACCGATATTCATCTTTGAAGTTTGCTTCTTTTATTCAAGATCTGAAGGAAGACTGCACCTGAAAGCTTGTTCTATTTTTTTAACTGAAAGCCTTTGTTCTCTTTTCCAAATAAAATCGTTTATAAGGAAAAATTACCCAAAGAAACGAAAGAATACCCTCTGCCCAGAAATTGTATCTTGAAATAGAAAGAACATTTTAGTCTCTCGAAGATTTTTCTGTTAATGTAAGCCATGAAATTGTAATCTAGAGAATCCAGTGTAAGAAGATAGAAACAGTCTTCCTGGACCAGACCAAGACTTTATGTCATTCTGTCTCTAACACCCAGCCATAGACAGGCATTTAGGAAAGATGAAGAACAGATCAAACACATATGACCCGTCCTTGGATTGGGTGGATTTGACTGTTTAGTACCCTCCAGTGGATCTTTGTTTAAGAACTTGTCCAGTATGTTGCCATCTGGCCTATTATTTGACCAAATGGAATATCTAAGCTGCCCTCCCTGCCCTGGTCCCAAAAAGCAGCCAACAGGCAGCTGTCATTACAACAGGTATCAGAGCCGTATGTATTACTCACAATCTGTCAGAATAAAGAGCAGAGGGGAAGAAAAGTGAGAGTTTTTTGTCAGAAGCACTAGCTCCATTTGTCTAATGAGAGTGGTTTCTAGACCATAGGTATTTACATCTCAGGGGAGAAAAACCAAAAAGTATAAAATAAAAATCAACAGAAGACCAACAGCAAGAGCCTCTGAACACTGCAAGTTGACGTGGATTGTTCCATAATTGTAAGTTTGGTAATTGCACTTTTTTTTCCCACAGAAAATAGCAATGTTTTCTTAATTACTACAGATTATGGACACAGATTATAATATCAGTTTATGGAAATTCCTATGAACTATGTTAAGAGATGGAATACTGAATAGTCCAGGTGTTCACAGAATACCCAGAACTGTGCTAAGTCTCTGATAACGAAATTTTAAGTACTGCTGTTAACACTACTAGTAAACAGTAAGCATTCATTATATAAAACACCATGTTCCAGAAGACATTTTACCAAAGAGTTATTGAATCAGTACAAAAAAAATGAACTGTGGTAAACCCTTTTCAATTACCACACCAGTAATATTTCCTATTGCTTTTCAAAAGATAATGTTCTCCCCAGTTTTGGGCTGCCACATCACAAACATAAGTTGTTATTACTCCATTTAAGTGAAAGGTGAATTAGTAAAGGGAAGTGACACATCCAGAGACTGCTGTTGTGAGTTTTGATTTATTGCTACTCACTTTATGCAGTCCATTTTGACCGATACTGCTAGTAGACCTTCAAATACATACATTTGCAAAACCAAAACGGGTATGGATTCAAATCTTTACCAAACGCATAGTTCGAATATCAGGTTTAAAATGTGAATATAAATTTATGTGTCGTATAACCAATATCTCAATCTAAACAAGATCATAATCTTGTATCACTGTAATATCTGACCACTCGCCTAGAGATAATTCACAAAAAAAATTCACCAAAACCAGACCTGCAAAATTATCCAGATCAACAGAGAACTGGATCAGCACTAGAAGGGAAATTTCCTGGACATAAAAGAAAAGTAAAAAGCCTCTCTGGAAGAAAGGGACAACTGTAGTAACAGAAACGTTTTCTCTCTGTGCTTTGCTGAGGTGTTATGATAAAATTGTCACGCTTGTGGATATTTGGTTCAGTTGATTTGAGAAAAGGCAGTTTGTTTAATACTAATAACGGTGCTAGAAAGTTATGCATTACTGGAGAAGAACAGAGAAAAAGTAGGCAAAGTTTAAGATCACAGTAGCTACAGCAGAGTAATTTGTGGAACTCCAGTGCATATTTTGCCTGTTATCCATTACCTGCATTAAACTTGTTTCCTTGCTTATGAGGATTTCAATGATGATGGTTGCCTGTACAGTAGAAAACTATGTGTGGTAATCCTTACAGTTTCCTAAAATGAGAATGCACTGTCTCATACCGAAGAGAAAGAAACAACTTAGAGCAATCAGAGAAACTATTATCTGGCCAGCCAAGAACATTCCAATCGTATCTCCAGTAGCCTTTTTCCTAGGAATTCTCTCTCAGAAAGCTCTCTTAGTACAGGGACGTAACAGACATTCTTTGTATCAGTTTTGCCATACCCAGCGCTTTGTGACAAATTGCAAATAGGCCCTCAAGAACCCAACCCTCAGATGGAGTTTCACATCATCTGAACTCTGCCCTCCAACTTTTACTGTTTGCCTGCCAGGGGTCAGTTACAGAAAGCAGTAACACCAGTCAGGGGAAAGCAAACTTACCACATCTGCCTTTCGCGCCCTGCTCTTTGGAGGCCACCACCACACCACCAGTTGGCATCTTCCTACACAGAAGGAGAAAAAAAAAAAAAAAAAA
>RSEF01000004.1:9904811-9916073 GCA_003993805.1 Himantopus leucocephalus | reverse complement strand
TTCCCCCCCCCCCCCCCCGAGTTTTGAGTGATTTCTATTGAGGAACAACCACGAGATGATTTCAATTACAGTGAAATATTGTATTAACAACTACTTTTTTTATTGAAAAACATGGATCTCTACAGACAGGTGGCCTTGGAAGATACGAATTTATCTTAAAATTCCATACTTGAGATCAAGCAAGGTAGAAAAGGTGGTTTCCATAATGAACTACCTTATTATCTATTATTCATTTACTCTATGTCAAACTGCTTACATCTAGCACTTGCTTAGTTTGTGGTATCCCTGCACATTCTGAATTTCTGCTACCAATATCATTTTCTCCTATTTCAGTTAGGAAGAAAGCTGTGTGCTGCTTTTTGTGTGTAAAACAGACGAGCAAGATACTAGACCAGTTCGTCTTATGACTATACTTAAGGATGTCCCAGAGCTTTAAGGAATATCAAATAGTCTGGGTTGTTGTCAATATACTAAGACAGTTTGCTAATTCCTTTCTGTTCATTTCCAGTCACTGAACCATTTTAAACACTCAACAGCCAGAGGACTCGTTATCACAGTACTTAATAGCCTCACTAATACTATGTGATGACTAGGTATTGACCTTTCCAGTGCCATTTGAGGGACATTCCCAGATGAAGGACTCTATAAATGGTTCAGCTGGAATGAAATTGGAAAATACTGCTTCCTTTGGACCCGTGGGCACTGGAAACTAAAGGACCAGGTGGACCTATAGCTAATAACCATCACATGATTCTGTATTGAAAATGTGATTCAGGTTTTCCACTTGGCATTCAAAACTCTGTACATGCTAAAAGCCTATTTATTGCTGTTAATAGAAACATTTTTTGCCTGCTTTTTGTTGCTGTTGTTTTAAATTTCTATTACATTTTAGTTTAGTTCCAAGTTGATTGCATCATGTTCATAAATTTGTCATGGCTTAATGATTGCAATTATAATAGGGGCATTTTAGGTTTTGATACCCTTCTTGCTAGAGGCAGCATATGTACTTTTCCCCCCATATTTTATTTATTTCTTTTGTGTCTGACATGTCTGGTAGCTATTATGGTTAGAATAAAAAAAAAATTATTAAGCAGGGACTGATGATAAAGAGTGGCTTAATTAAAAATAAAGAAAATAGCACCTTAAGATGATTATAAATTCCAGCAGGTTTATAAATTATGATGTAACTGGTAATTACATATGCTATAAAGCTGTTGGTTAGAGTTAAAAGTCTATTGAACGTGGCCCTCTGGCTCTACACTGGAGTACAAGGCAATTCACACATTCACCCCAGGAAAGAACAGGAAGTCTAAATGCACATAATTTACATGTTTAGTTTTGGGTTTGTGTTTTGGTTTGGAGTTTTTGGGGGGTCTTTTGGTTGGTTTTTTTTTTTTTAAATCACTTGTTTCGTCCAAATAATGAGGTAAGTCTGGAACACAAGAATTACCACAAAACTTCACACAAGTAATAGATTTAAACAGATAGAAACAGATACAGAAATAGATTTAAACAGATAGAAACAGATAGAACAGATTACTTCACACAAGTAATAGATTTAAACAGATAGAAAAACACTTTGCATTGCCTCATTCCGCTGTTAAAAGGACTCCGCAAAAACACAAGAGATTGGGAAAATAATGTAACATTAACATATGGTAGAAAGAGAGTCAAATAGTTAATGAGATCTTATCTCATGTGAAAAATAGTCTTCACCATGCATGTTGTTCTAATTTCCTGTTTACAAAGCCACAGTATTCATCGGGGCTTGAATCTTGCCATTTTGAAGGACTTTGCCCAAACACCACAAAAAATGTCAAATTTGCTTTGCAGGATATGCAAGTATTATGTCAAGTAGGCTATGCACTGTCTCTGTTTCAGTAAGTTTTATTTCAGAGACGTTAACAAGGGACTTTGAAACCAGTATGGCAAAAAACGTTCTTTTCCCACCAATTTTGCATGGTAGGAAATTGTAGTCAGATGGCTTTTTAGTGTAGGATCAGTTTTTAAAACTTTAATGAAATTACCCTTACAAGCATCCTGTAAACTGTGAAGTGTTATCTATTCCATTTGAGTAACCGAGGTACTAAAACCTAAATGACTTAGAGAAAAACTGGTGAAAAAAGGCTTAAGCTGAAATTTCTTAAGCCCTAGTCTAGTGGCTTATTCACCATGCTTTCTCTAGCAAATGTGATTAAATAAAAAAAAAAAAATCAATAAAGACTTAGGTTTGCCAGAAAAAACACAAAAGCTTGAAAGTCTGCTGACAAGAATTCAGGGCACGAGGCCAAGTTTTTTCAGCTGCTTTGAGTGGATCCGTTAATAGCACGAAACCAACATAATAAGGAGAAAA
This sequence comes from Himantopus leucocephalus, assembly GCA_003993805.1. NCBI lineage: Eukaryota > Metazoa > Chordata > Aves > Charadriiformes > Recurvirostridae > Himantopus > Himantopus leucocephalus. The sequence goes on along the minus strand of RSEF01000004.1, from coordinate 9,913,720 downwards.
TTAGACATCTGCTTCAGGTGTAGCCATGAGGTATGTCCTCAAGGACTTCACTTCTACTTCTCCTGGTGCTAAGTGCACATGATGAATTCCTGACCCTGTTACCATGAATGGTGAAACTCCCTTTACTTCAGGCTGGCTACAGGTTCGCCCATACTCAGGCAGGGGTAGTGTAGAACACTTAACATCAAATTCACATCTCACTCTCTAGGAGACTGTCTCAGCCACTAGTTTTAAATGCTGCAAAGAGAGACAAGTTTGAATACTAAATATCTGGGCTCCACAGAAGCCCCCAATGCAACATTCCAAAAAGCAGAAAGTTGCACACTTTTGATGAAATAGCCAATTAACTAAACGGGCAGTTTTAGGAATAATTAGCTTTCCAAAATTAAGTCAATTTTGCTCAAAATATTTATTTTCTATATATATACTTACACATATATAATTATAAGCCCCTACAGGTTTTGTTCACAAGTTTGATTTTCATTCCAAATCATACTGACCTCAAGAAATAACTTGCATTTGAAGCGGTTTAAAAAATGAAGGTCCTGAAAATTAAACACAAGCCGTTGTTTCAAATAAATATTTCACATTACTGCAAAATATTTTTTCCGGTTTGTGTTTCATTATTAGTCTTCTTCATCTCATCAAGCCAAAAAGATCAATTATCTGACTAGCTTTATACAAAAAGGTCAAACAGGACACAACATACATTATTTGTGAATCTAGAAAATCATCAGCAGCCATGATCAGAAGCTTCTGCCATGTTAGATAGGAAACAGGGTCAACAAACGTTCAGAACCAAGCTGAAAAGATATGTGCTTTCTCACCGACCGAAGATGCGTCAGACCTACTGCTGTCTGGAGAGAAGGTAGAATATTATTCTTAAACGCCAGTGGAAGAAAATATAGTCGAGTTAAATTAGCTTTTTACATGCAAACACCATAGATTAGGGGATTAGCTACCTTGCTCCTGAGAAAACGTAGACCTTTAACACTACTTGCTGGCTATTTATTTGGTGAAAAAATCCCGCAACTACAGTTCTATTATTGACAAATGTATTTCGCTCCTTTCTAGCTCTTATAATGATCCTCTTTTCTCTTTTTGATAGAAACATCTGGTGTCTTCTAGGTCAGCATACCAACCTAATAATGCTTCAGAATTAGTAACTACAGTCTATGAAGACCTCTGTCTAAGCAGCTGTAGACTATCCATGTTTTACTTATCAGTACTAAATAAAAATTTCATAATCATCATTGGGGTTTTGTGACTGTATAGTTTTTTGTGTCTGTTTTTGTTTTTAAACAGACAGGGCACAGTGGAGTACTATAATTCTGCATAAAGAACACTCAATTTGTGACTAGTTTAAATGTAATTAATCCTAATTTGCAGCTGGCCATACATGTTTCCCCTTCAGCCTAGTAATGACGGATCAATTTACAAGAACAACTAATTGTTTATTTTTTTAATGTACCTTTACTATATATATATGTACATTACAAAGCAGTGTAATGGTATGGAAAGAACAAGTCAATTGGAGACTTTTCTATTAGAAAAAGGTGACAGCTACCCGTGAATGGAATTCCCTGCAGCATAAAAAGAATATTAGGAATAGCTTAATGCACGAGCTGTGTAATGATTAAAGATAAGATCTGAAAGAGCATGAGAATTTGCTACCCTCTTACCCTCTCCAATAATTCCTATATCCNAATTCCCTGCAGCATAAAAAGAATATTAGGAATAGCTTAATGCATGAGCTGTGTAATGATTAAAGATAAGATCTGAAAGAGCATCAGAATTTGCTACCCTCTTACCCTCTCCAATAATTCCTATATCTATGTAATATTACAAATGACTGTCAGAGAACGAGCTAGGATTGACTGCTCATCACGTCTTCAGATAGAAGAACAAGGTGACGGCAAAGATGTTAGTAGATGGCAAATTCTGAAAGACAAAATTCACATGATGTATAGTTCAGCTGTGGACTGCCTTGTCACAAAACACGATGGACACAAAATATTAACCTCTCTGGTCTCTAACTTGAAGCCTGTGAATGGGAGGGAAATCCACTGAGGGTTACTGTATAAACCAAAACTACCTCTGGCTGAGGAAGTCTCTGCTCCACAAACTCTTACGTGTCCCTTGACATCCACTTTTGGTCACAGTTAGAAACAAGAGGATTAAATGGGCCTTTAGACTGAACTAATACTGTCACTTTTTTCCCTTTATTAGGCTCAGGCAACACTTTTGTATTGGGGAACCAATAATATATATGAACTCACAGCGACCCTGTGAAAGGGAAATTGTTTCCAACCTTTGCTTCAGGAAGACAATAATTGCCAGATAAGGAAAAAAATGAACAATCTTTACACGATCAAAAAAGATATCTGAACAGCTGTATTAAAGACAACTACGTAACAATAGCGTATGTGAGAACGCAAGTATAAGCCATCTATTTTGAAAAAAAAAAAAAATCATCAAATATAAGTTCCTAGGAAGAGAAAGACAGGAAAAAAAAAAGGTTTCTAGCAATAGCAGTGATTATTGAAAGTATGCTGCTGTTGTATTTCTTCAGCCAGGTATATAATCTAATATATTACTGATTTAGCCTAAACACAGTTTGATCCAAAAAGGTGCTCTAATCTGAAATAAGGCTCTATGTGGCAGTCTGAAGCATTACAGCTATATACCTGTGACTGCTTGGTTATTAGTAGTGCCACCGGCAGAACAGTACTACATTTAGATTTTTAATACTGTGTTGCTATGGCTTACTTTAAAAAAGCATGATATATCAGCCAAGGCACATTTTAACCTTCTGTAGCAGCCAGCTATTTTAGACCAAGCCAAACAATGCACTGCAATCTTTTGGCCTCGGTTTGGATTTTTGCCAAGGACAGGTTCATTTAAATCACTATGCAGTTGTCCAACTAAAACAATGGTTTACGCACCACTCTGATTTATGTACTCCCTGAGTTTTTCAGTGGTGCTGACACCTCTGAAATTTTCATGTACTTGGAATGCTAAATTGCATTTATTATCTTACTTTTTCTTAATCACCTTTTCAGGATTTTCAATAGGAGCCTACGACTGCAAAGCTGAAAAACATCACAGTATGAAACCGTGTGTGGGATCAGGCCGTGGCCTATGCATTTTTCCAAAACACAGATTCACTATAGAAAAGTTTCTAGGGAGAAAGATACAGGTATGAAGGAATCCAGGTGCATATAGCATTATTTAAGCATTTTGATGCTATCTTCAGTTAGATATATTAGCAATTACTTCCAGTCTTATGCCAATATTTGGCATGATTGGCATGCCAATTATGATATCATTCCAATGGCATTCTAATAAAAAGCATTTCAAAGGTTAAAAAAAACCCCAAACTACTAAGATGACAAATATACTCAACACTTAGTTTAACAAACCTGTGAACTACTGCCACATATTTCTGTGGCAGGCACTGTAGCAACATGTGTTTGTCCTTGTTTTACCTACAGCAGGATGATGCTTCTCCTACAAGAAGTTAAGCAACCTTGGAGTAAAGGTGCAGATATACTGCTTTGTTATGCCTCCTGCTGCTTATTAACAGACAGAGCCCTGACACCCACTTACACCACAATTATAACCATAGGACACACCTGATTTTCTGTCTCATCACATTTACAACTTAAATTCCACAGCTCTTGCCACATTTGAAAAGGTTGACATTCTGCTTGCCTCAAAGTGGCAATGTGCAAGCACATATCCAGTTTTCTATTTTAAGGAAAAACAATGACATTTGGTCAGACTTCTATGATAAGCACAAGCTTATGAATAATTACTCTGTATGCTACATTTCATTCAGGTGCTGCATCTATAGGAAAATAGTAGGACAAATACAGCTATCAACATGCTGGCATAGATTTCATCTTTTTAAGATATTAAAAAAGGGTAAACATTTGATTTCCCATTCATCACAAAGTCCTAAGAACGTTTTACTTAAAATAATAAAGCAAACCTCTACAAAACCTTAATTTAGAATTAACCTTGAAGACAAAACCACCACCACTTTATAAAACTGCTGTGTTCTTTTTCTGACCAAAGCAATTCTGTGTTCTAGCTGAATAAAGCGAACTTCAACATCATAGATGTGTGATCAGTGTGATGTTTTTTAATAATAAATAAAAGAAAGAGTTATGAATGGTCAACCATTGTTGACAATTCACTTTTCTTTATTGATTTTGCTTTCAAGCAAAATTGCCCAAACAAGATCTTTCTTGTTATTTTTAATACATTATTTTTATACAGTTACACTGAAAACTGTGTCTAACCCATAAAATAGCTTTACAGATGAATAAAGTTATTTTTAAAAGTAAATAAGCAAATTAGATACCCCATTTCAGGGGATTCAGTTTTGCACTGACGTAATTTTGTGTTCGCTTTACTCAAACCCCCACTTTTTCCAAGAGATTTACAATATTTCTCCATAAACTCTGTTAGCCCAGAAGATAGTTTCAATCTTTTAGTGGAACGTAAATTATAACTTTCCATAGTAGTTTTCCTTTATGCAGGAAAAGGTTTTTTTTTTTAAATCTGGCCAGGCCTTCAAACCAGTGACTTACTCATGAATAATTTTGTATCACCAAGCACACAAATCCCACTGAAGAACATACTAAGCCATTCTCATAATTTTTTTCTGCATTCATTTAGAGGAAAGGCACTATCAAGAAAGTTATTTGTAAGCTATAGCTTTTTATATTTTATTTTTTTGTTTTGCTTCAGGTTAAGGTTTTCTTCGCATTTTGGGAAAAAACACGAAAGATAGAGATAAAAGGGTTTCTACATCTTAAATACCTAGATAACTCACACAATAACTGCAATATATAGGACATACTAAGTCTGAAACTTTTTTGTGTGTTTCTGTATATATTTACAACTTAGAAGGCAAGGACGCATTAGTGTAAAATAAATCCTGGGCAGACATTCAGAAGTACTGAGCACACATGACCTCAACAATTAAGAAACATTACCTCTGAGTCCAGTCTAAAAATATGGAAAACTTTCAAGATGCATTATAAGGGAAACAAATCTTTAATGTAAAAATATTAACTTGGTAACTGATGCATTATTTTCCTGTACATTAAAAAAAATCAAAACCAATAGTATCCTGTTTTCCAATATCATGTCTGGACAGTGCTTTCTGATATTATAGTAAACCACAGATTCAGAGCTGAGACAAAGAGTTGAAGTGTTAGAAACACTTTTTTTTTTTTGTAAGCAGTCCGTAAAGATTGCACTTTAAAATTTTAAATGCAATTTTTTCATAGCTGTTTATTGGTTGTCCCTAGGTTTAAGCATCATGATTTACTGTCCTTGCAACAGTGCTGTAAATGTAAATTTATCACAGTTATTTGGTTGCCTGTCTCAGTTAAGTTTAACAGCTTATTTTATGAGGTTTTGGATGACGAAAGGAGAATTAGATATTAGAATACACAACATACAATGTAATTATTCAAACTGTTATTTTAATATTTCTTGAACATTGTATGCCATAATTTACACTCTAGGAACTGAGTTTCAAATGTGTGTTCCTCTCAAATCATTTGGGGTGGAGAGGGGACAGAGAGGAAGGGACTACTGAATATAAATGTTATACAGTCATCTGTGGTCATCTAAAAGCTCTTTGTAGAATGTATGTATTTTATCACCATTTTATCTGTTTCTAGACCAACAAAGTCTTTCTGCGTGTGCTCAAATTTCACTACAGGGTACATTTGAATAAAATGAAAATACGTAATACACATAAATAAGGAATACTGTATTACAGAATCATAGAATACCAGGTTGGAAGGGACCTCAAGGATCACCTGGTCCAAACTTTCTTGGCAAAAGCACAGCCTAGACATGGTAGCCCAGCACCCTGTCCAACTAAATCTTAAAAGTGTCCAATGATGGGGAATCCACCACCTTCCCAGGGAGGTTTTTCCAATGCCTGATTGTTCTCGTGAAAAATTTTCCTCTTGTGTCCGTTTGGTATCTCCCCTGGAGTAACTTGTACCCATCACCCCTCATCTTTTCCAAGTGAGTCCTTGTATAAATGGAATCTCCATCTTCTTTGTAGCCATCCTTTAAATGCTAGAACATGGTTATAAGGTCCCCCCTGAGCCTGCATCCCTGCATGCCCTGGCAATGCCCTTGTAGTTCTTAATGGGTATTCATCCACTTTTCCATCTCTGGTACGCTTCACTTTTGGTTTTGAACAGACTCAGAAGCTTGCAGTTAAGCCAAGGAGGTCTCTTGCTCCGCCTGCTTCCCTGCTTTTAAAGGGGATGAACTGTTTTTGTGCTTCCAGAAGAGCGTTCTTGAAAATCTCCCAGCACTAACTGAGATATTACAGAGCAGGTTTTCTTGGTTTGTGAGTAGCAAGTCCAGCAGTGCCTTGTTCCTGGTTGGCACATCTAATATTTGTATGAGGAAGCAGTCCTCTATGCATTCCAGGAACATGGAATGTGGTTGATAACATTTGAGCTGCTGTATTGTTCTTCCAACAAATGTCTGCGTAGTCGAAGTCACCCATAAGAATCAGGTTCTGTTGACCCGAAGCTTGCTTAAGTGGCCCACATGATACTTCATTGGCCTTTTCATCTTGGTTTGGAGGTCGATGGCAGATGCCTACTGTAAGATACCCATTGGAGACAACCCCTATGATCTTGACTCAGAGGCATTCGATAGGGGTTCCACGATTACCATAGTTGACTTCTATACATTTGAGGTTATCCTTAACATAGAGCGTGACTCCTTTTCCTGTTCTACCCTGCCTGTCTTTATGAAACAGCCGATAGCCATCCATGGTGATCCTCCAGTCATGTGAGTTGTCCCACCATGTTTCTCTTATTCATATGATATCATAACTTTCTGACTGGGCACAGAGCTCCAGGTCCTCCTGTTTGCTCCCCAGGCTGCGTGCATTGGTATACATACACTTGAGGTGGCTGGTCTTCTGTTCTCATCTTCAGAGGCAGATAAGGTACATTCGTATCTGCCCTGTATGCTGCTACTCTATGCTCACCCTTGAAGGACCTTTATAGTTTAACTAAATGTACAAGATAAGGTAGCTTAAGTACGCATTTTAAAGTATGAGAAAAGGAACTGAAAAATATATCCACCCAACATTCATAGCATGCCTAAAGTAAGTCAAAGTTAAAGAAGGTCAAATAACAGTTTTCCCCATGTTTTTTAACTTTGCACATTCCTAAGGTAAAGCTTGTTGAACAATTCATAGATTTGAACTCTCTAAAATTTTAATTTTCTTTGGGTTTGCTATTCTTTTAATTACTCATCAAATAATTTCCAGAAGAAAAAGAATAAAACACCGAAGAACAAAAAAAAGTACTAGATGTTTCTTTTTATGAAAAAAAAAGAGCAATAGGCCCAAACTGACTATCTGTATTCATGGTGTTAAAATTAAATGGTATAAACTTTCATACGTTTCACAGTTCTTTATGAGGTATGCCAATCACAAAGAGACAGAAACCAGAAACAAATAGCCCAATTCTAATAAATTTGCAAAGTCCTTTAACTCAAGCAGAATAAAGAACATCCCCCCTTTACCCTCACACATACATACAGGATAATTAGCCTCGTATAAATACTCAGCCTTTTGCATGCTGTCTCACTCCAGTGATAATATAAACTACAAATTACATTATCAGCTGACTTTCTGAATTGAATGTGCAACTGACATTCTGAATTTACTGTACAGTTCTAGTCACTGATATACAGATTAACACATTAATATTAAACAGATCTGCAGTAATTAGTACCAATTAATGTAAAGGATAAGTTAATTTACAAAGCATATCACTCAATATACAAGCCAATGTGTGCCAAACAGTATTATGCTAATTCAATAGCCCTTGTTTTAAAAGTCTTATTAACTGTGGTTGGGTAATCTGACTGTTTAGGGGCTAAAAATCACTTGAAATATTATGTTTTTCCAAGCCAGGCAGGTGCAACTACAGTCCAGTTATAGATCTAATTTCATTGTAACTGTATTAGCAAATCAGAAGCTTTATATAAAAGAAACGACTACCAAGAGAAATATTTCTTAAAAGTTTCTTTTCAAGTTTAAAACTTGAACAGTTTAAAACTTGCTTCTTATAGCATAGATTTCAAGCCAGCAGAAATTTTGNACTGTATTAGCAAATCAGAAGCTTTATATAAAAGAAACGACTACGAAGAGAAATATTTCTTAAAAGTTTCTTTTCAAGTTTAAAACTTCTTCTAGCATAGATTTCAAGCCAGCAGAAATTTTCAAACTGATATTTGTTTACAACTGCAAATATTTTTTCTCCAATAGTCTTTGATCTTATGTTATTGAAATAAGAATTACTACAGAGCCTCAAGTGCTTTGAGTTGACTCAGAATACACTGAGAAGTAGTTGCCGCAAGTCTTTACATAGCAGATTTTGTTCTTGTTGCAATATAAATATTACTAGATACACTTATTTTCCCTACATCTTATTAATGTCAGCCAAATATTTGTAAGGTTACATATAAATGTTGTATGTGATTCCTTAAATAACTAATCATGAGTGCAATTTATCTGTACACTAGTATACATCCAGAATTTAACCATATATCTAGAATATAGTGATTAAAACCTAAGTATAATGTTCCAAAATTGAAGGTTTGCAGTAACATCAAAAGAGGATCGGACCCAACTGTAGAGAACAAGTACAGAAAATAATAGTAGTGGGTGATGTAACTTATGACTCATCTAGGATGTAACTGTTCTTGATTGTCAACATTTGTTTGGACATTAAACACCACAAAAGTAGAAAGAGAACTCACTGAAATTGAAGAGATGTGACATATACAAAATAAATACATTTATGCACTAGGAAGACACAGTGACCTTCCAAAATTGTCAA
>RSEF01000004.1:9888520-9904711 GCA_003993805.1 Himantopus leucocephalus | reverse complement strand
TTCACTAAGTAAACCCAGTTATTCAAACCTCTACTTACAGGGCTCTGAACTAATGTCTCTTAAAGATACAGCTGAACACAATATTCATTCCTGACGTGTTCAGTTTATGACTCACCGATTCCTGCATCCTGGCCTACACTTAGCATTGCCTACTCAATACTCCCTCCTGTTGTATTTGTGCTTTTCATTTCTCCTTGCCAAATGTGGTACTTCACACTTCTATTTACTGAACGTTATCTGTGTGATTCATATCATTTCTCCAATTTATGAAGGTTAATTTAAATTGTAACCTTGTCCTCCAAATTGTTTGCATGCCCTTCCAGGTCATTGTCATCCACAGATTTAGTAAGTTTACTTTTTCCTTCCATCATTCAAGGTTAAAAGTATAAAATAACTGAATCCAGAGTAACTCCCTCAGGCTCTATGTAGGAGTAAATGTGGAAATTTGGAGAAAAGTCATTCCAAAGGAATGATTTTGTTCTATTTTATAACATGCAAGCTTGTAGCACAAAAAATACCAAGTAAAATAGCAAAAGATTTCATTTCAGAAGTATTTCAACAATGTTGACATTCCAATTTTTCCTTACAAATTAAGCTTGGGGGGGGGGAGGGGAGGAAATGAGTATAATTGTATGTAGTGTTTTAACTTTGAAAGCTAAAATTCCTGATTAAAAGGAGATTCTATCAACTTTATAGTATTGTATTTATTATACAGCTAATTCTCTAACTTAACCTCAAAGTAAGACGTAAGAAAAGATGCACATTAGGATGCACTTGAAACTTTTTCTGTATTTTTCTCATTTTACCCTGTCACCTGGCTGGGGTTCTGCTTTTGTTTTGTAAGCAGAAAGTAGAAACATCTTTAGTTACAGTATATTGATTTTCGAAAATCAAATTGTAGAGGGTATACATAACAGGCACGAAAGGGTCTCAAACTGGTAATATAGGAATCAATAAATATTCAAGAGAACTGAGTGTAAAGCAAATCAGGGAAAATGACAGGTATACACAGTATTCATTTCACTGTTCAGAAAAGATCTTTTCTTATTGGAAACTATAAAGTGAAATGAGAAACTGCTGAGCACTGATGTTACTGGGCAAACATCCCAGAACTCCTTATTCCGCTCCCCTCAAGCCTTTCCTTTACAGAGGTTCATGGACTCTCTCTAGACAGCAATGAGAAACATTTTAGTCCATAAGTAGGGAAGAACAAATGAAAATTAAATCTAATTGCTTGGGAGAAATTTTTTTTTCCAGTTGCAAACAACGAAGGAAATGCTGTTACCAATGAATGACAGCTTCTGGATTGCTGAACTGATGAATAATTAGTACCAATCATTTAAAGCATTTCTAAAGCACCATGCAAGGGGAAAACATATACTAGAGAATACATGTATGTATACATTGTGGCAATGTCATGTAACAGATTATTCACATGTATTTTGCAAATAGTTTATTAGATACTAGAAATAACATTGTCTCCAGACTTTTTCTTGGAGCTTCTCTCTGTCATTGTATTTCCTTAAAGAAGTTTTTCATGCTCCTGACTAGCCACACTACAATTCATCATGCTACCAAACAAGGATTGATGTTTCTTCTAAGAAATTTTAAAAAGCATCATTTCTACGTAAGAAAAGTTTTTTCAAAAAATAATTTAAACCCCCTATCTTTTATAGAAGAACTCTTAGTTATATTATGTCATCTTTCATGGCAAGGAACACTATTCCCAATCCTTAACTGAAGTTGATATGCAAAGTACATTGCGGGGGGTGGGGGGTGGGTGGGCAGGTCATCAAACTTGGTGATTTGGAGATGCTGGCTTGTAGCAGTTTTCCCTCAGCACACAGACTTTTGAAACGTGGACCATAACTCCCCTGATATTCCAACCCTCATCTTCAGTGATGATCAGTTTAACCCCTTGACTGCCAATTGCATTTTCATACATATCTCAAATTTACATAACTATAGCAGATATTTCTACTTAAATACATTGTTTTTGAGGAATTTTAAGCATTCCTCAAAATTATTAATTTCTAAAAAAGATTTTTCCACATGAACTAGTTTCATTATTTGCCTGCTGCTATTAACATAGTCAGGATTTGCAAATGCTGTTCATTGCCAGCAAGACCAAATAACCAATGATATGTTTTGAGTTATATTAGTACTTCAGTAACACTTGTACCTACACCTGACAAATCCGAATAGCTAGAATGCATCTGTAAATAGCTCCAATACGTAAAGTTTACCAAGATATGTTTTTTTTTCCAAATCTTTTAATAAAAACCAAAGTGTAAATTAAGAAGTTATTTAAATTCAGAATGAAAGATTTGAGGTAAACTTGCTTTGCCTTTTGCTCTCAAGCAAAACTGCATCTAACTGATCGTAAGAATGCTATAATGACATGTAATGAAAAGGCAAAATCTTCTATTTATTCAAAAATAGTACTAACTTGGACTCAGTGCATTAAAAACTCTCAAGACTATTTTTGAAATCTGGTTCATCAGCAGAACTAGCAAAATAGGTATCCTTTCACGCTTAAAGGATGTCCAAACCATCAGCTGTCATCCTTGTGAAACTCATAACAAAACTGCATACATGAAGACGGCAATCTCTTAGAACATTTCTGATGCTGCATGGAACAAGAGAGACGATCATCATTGTCCAAATACTCCCTATACCCAGGGCAAGAGTAGGATACATAACACTGATACTCAGGTTTAGAAACTGGCACTACTAACTGTCTGGGTTGTATACCAGTTAGTTTCTGGTGCCCCCAGAAAGAAGTCAAATTCAGGAGTCTTTACAACAAAGCAACCAGGAAAGCCATAATACCTGTAGCAAGTTCTTCATCTAAAAAATTGTGGCAACTGCTTTGAATATCAAGGAAGTAGAGGCATTTTGTGAAGAAAAAGAAAAAAACACTCCAACCAAAACCACCCCAACAAACACCACCACCACCGTCACCACCACCACCCCCCCAATGAAAATCAAGCCAACAAAATATACAACGATGCCATGGGCTTCAAAACCTAAACAACAAGGAAATATTCCAAACAAGGAGGGGACAATGAGAAATCAAAGAAGTTTCCCTTCATATGTTCAATACCATTGCTTCAGTCAGCTTTTCAGTTTTCATTATTTGTTCTTATCTTCAGAATGAGAATTACAAAAGCATGAGGTGGCTATAACAGATATATTGGCAAGACAGTAAAATAGTGAGTTGGATGAGGATTTAAGAAAAAATGTTTTATTCCACTAGGCTTTAGGAGCACAGTTCCTTCAAACTTTATATTTCTGGGTTAGTACAACTTGGAATATATGTTTATAAGCTTGAACCACCTCCATCCCCACCCCCATAAGAATTACAGAGCAGCAACTGGGACCACGTGTTGGACAAACACCACCACTTGGGAGCTAAGCAGGAAGAATTACCCAGAACAGTGACTAGGTATTAAGGATTAACTATGCTACCTACTCTGAAAACTCGAGAACTTTCTCCTCTCAGATTCAGTCCTTTTGCCCTGTGCCTGCTCTGACTGGTGGTGGAAAGGATACCTATGTTTCTTTTCCACAGGTAAAAATCCCCGTTTGAGAAATGAGCCCTTTAAGATGGTGCGGTTCTCTAAGTGTTTTTCAACACAGTGAAAAAATTATAAACTTTTATTACCTCTTTTCACGTTAAATCCATGTTAAAATTCCAAATGGAGACAAACCATTATGCCTTCATATATCCTGCAAGCTATACTTGTAGCAAACTCAGGCCAGTTTTAACTTGTTACACACTTGAGGCTATGCATTCTGTTGACATTTCCCTTATGTTATTATGATCAATTAATCATATCTTCTAATACAAAATAGTCACAATGTTTATTCAAACATATGTGCCACTGAATTGATTAAAATAAAAAAAATAAGAACACCACTTGTTAAATAGATCTCAAATACAATACAACTGTCTGAGCAACTGGTATTGTCCAGTCCCCAGTTACTACAGGATGGCAAACAATATGTGCATCTATTTCTAATGCAACAACTGAACATATGTCTGTCAGGGAAAGATGGAAATACAATGAGGCTAGGATAATTTAAATAAACAGCTGTCACTTTATGCAAGATTGCCTTTGGTGAGCTTTGATTTGTATATGTACAAAAAAAAAAGAAAAAGCAGAATTATAGAACTAAACAGAATTACAAAACTAAAACTTTTTAAGTAGGAAGGTCAGCATACTTGGCTCCCATTTTTCTGTAATCCACAAACAACTCCAAGCCACAACTGAAGAAAAACTTATTCATCTGTGTTGTTTGTTCCTTCATTACACTACTCGCTGTCAAAGATTTCACTATTCTGCCCTAGGCCTATTAAAATTCATACAGAATGCATCTGTGAACTGTTTGTGCTTTCAAGAGAGGAAAGAAAGGCTTCAAATCATTCTTTCTTTTTAAGGTGAAACATACTTAAAGTCAATGAGTTTTACATTGCTTACATAGATCTTTCTTGAGGGAACATAGTTGCATTTCTGTATTTTGCATTTTAGAATGTATATATGGTTGTATAACAGACACAAATTAAATTCACTTTCATTTTTTCTTCTTAATGGATGATTCCACTGGAGAATGGGGCTCAAAAACCCATTAAGATATAAAATTTCCGTGGCAATAATGTGTACTCTTTGAAGCTCAATTTGCCCGAATGAATAAGCGAAGTTAAAAACCAAGATTTCAAACCTTTTAAGGTCTCAAAGCACAGGAGAGTCTTTCATTTTAAGTGTATATGTAAGCTCTGATGCAAACATAAATGTTAGATCCTGAAAAATGATTATCAAAAATATAAAAAGAAAACAAGAGACAACCCCATAGGGAAGTACTACATAGGGATTTTTTTCCACTTTGGAATTAAGATGAGAAAGCGTGCAAGATTCCAAACTCTGACTTTGAAATTTTTTTCTGGATCTAAACCTCAGAGCCACACCTTCACTTGGAGTTCTGTATAGTTGAGGCAGAAACTGGTCTTTACCAGACTTTGGTGGAGAATGACACGTTGAAGTGTCATAAAACCTCTGGAACTCTTCATAAAATTCAGGGTCTTTTGAGCAAAACAGAAAGAATACCAGCACAGGAAAACATGGCTAAGGAACAGTTTGAATCAGAAATGAGGCCACTGAGAACTGTCAGGAACATTATTTATCACCAAGAAAATATGGACTAAAGTGGAGAGAAAATGGAAGAAGAGGTTTATCAATGATGATTTTTTAATGACAACTTTAGTTACCAATACTTATACAAATTTCAGGAAACCCCCACTATTTTTAGATCTCTGATGTCCAAAAATTCCTACTCCCCCTACTTTCAAACACCGTGATCTGTCTCCATTTTCATCACCTCTTTTTCTGTACACCCAGATGAAGCCTACGGGGAACAATGCTATATGGTCCCAAGGCCCACTTCATCTATATGCTTGATGAAGCAGAATGCCAATGCTGTGTCTACACTTTACGTCTTAAAACCACTGAAAGGATTTTAAGCAGCAGCAACTTCAGAATAATCATTTGAACAACATCTAAACAGCAACTAACATTGCCCTGCATCATTTGCCTCAGTACCACGGGAAATAAGAGAATAGATCTAAGTAATATCCTGTTTATCACCACTCAGTTTCAGAACAGAAAGATGTTTGAGGAGATTTTATCTGTGAAAGCAAAGCAGATCCAGATAGAGGAATATCGTTTATATTAGTAAATGGAACCAGTAACTTCTTTGCCGCAAGGACATTGTGGCACTGAAGTGATATGAAGGATAATGTAGACAGTGTTTTTCCTTTCCATTCCAATGGGCTTCAAAGACATACTGAAAGAAATTATAAAGCTGTTCCTCTTCACATTTTCCAAAAAAGGGAATATTTTACTTTATTTATAAATATTGACAGCATTATGACTTTTAAACTTGGACAATGTTGAAATCAAGAGTATTTACAGCAATACTGCTTGCAAACTAGTGAAATACAACCTACTGCTGATAAAACTGACTTCTGTAAGGCAAGCCTTAACTTCAGATTCTGCAAGCACTTTGGTTGTGAACCATGGAAAAGTATCTATTTGTTTGCACTATTGGAGATAGAGTCACATACTTCATTAAGGAAGTTCTGCAAAAAGAGCTGTAAATAGGTAACAAAATACCATGCCTGTTTAATCAAACCACATCTAGCAAACCCATCGATTTTATATAGTATGAAGAAGCATATTAATTCAGGAGAGAAAAAAAATACTATAATTTTCAGCAAAATTTGTATCATACTAAAGGAGTAGAAACTGTTTCAAATAATCAGATTAAAGAAGTGACTAAAACTCTGTGGTAGAATGAAAGCAGAATAAAATGTTCAGATAGATAATGAAGCATGCAAAAGGGTGTGATGCTCCTCCAGAAAAACCTACTGTTTCCAGCACATTTTCTGGAAGAAAAACTGAGAATAAAAGCAGATTTCTGTCAACATCGTATGGTAATTTTAAGGTTATGAACAACATCGGAGTTAATCCGTTTGCATGAGAACTCCAATTTCTTGGCACTGCATCTTTTGCTGGTAATAAACACAAAAAGACCTCCAGGTGTCATAGACTACGTTGGGATTTGATCGTGAAAGGCAAAGCAGGTATAATAAATAAATCAGAATAGTAGTGTGAGAGTTAAATCAATAGATAGGGTGTTTGATAGCAAACTAGTAGTTTTAGATTTTTTGCATTAAAGCTCATGTCTATCCTCGATTTTAAGCAGTCAATCACCAAAATGACATTTTCCCTAAGAAGCAGTAGTACATAGACATGTCCTGTCCTCCGTGAATTCTTTGCACACAAGTCCTAACAAGCGTACACTATTAAATCCATCACACTTCACGAAACCTTACTTGAACTCAGAAATAGAAAGTGCTATTGCAAAATGTGATGCTGTTTTTCTACATCTGTGCTTTATGGGACAGTCATCATCGATAATTAGCGGCCTTAATCATCTGGAAAACTGATATTCAGAGAGCCTATTATAATACAGTTTATTTCTGTTTATTTTGTGATTATCAGCAGACCAGACAGCAACAAAATAGATTTGATAACTTCTCAGACTTCTACAGTTGTGTTTACTGCATGAGCAGTCAGTGATATACACTTTAACCCTTATGATTATTCTGGTATCATCAATACATTTGAGTTGTGTTGAGAGGAACATGAATTGATCATATCAAACAGAAAATTAGGGTGGAGGTTCCCTCATTTGAGTCAAAGCATCTACATAAAACCAACGCATAGAACTCTTAATCAAGACAATGGGGAGATATCTTTCCAAATAATGACAGATACTGAGATTATAGAACTTGCTCATTAATTTTGTGTTTCTGAAAAACAACACAGGTTACAAATGTTACTGTTTGAAAGCTAAGTCCAACTTTCCTGTAGACACAGGACTTCACCCATCAAAATTAAAGGAAGATTAAAAATGAAAAAATAAATAATTGAAGTTGTTTGATGACAGGCAATAGTCTCATTGCAGGTGAATTTTAAACTGCTGGTGGGGAAATAAGAAAAATGCTACAAAGAGTTTCTACAAAGTTATATAAAAATACAATCACTATATTCTTTGAGCCCATAGTTAGCCTTTTAATCCACTACCCAGGTGCTTTAGAATGTATTTAATTTGATTACCAGATAAACAAACAGTGTGATTTTATATTAGAGAGTTTGGTTTCTAAATTTTTAATCAAAGTGATTTATATGCAAGATTACTGTTAGCTATAAAACATCAACAAAAAAACCCCACAAGCTTCTTAACAAGCACATTAAAAGTTCCATGATTCAGTTAAGGCTTGGTAGAAAAGTAGGAAAATATAGCTGTACACAATATTAAGAATAAAATTGTATCCTTGATTTTGTTAGATGTTTACTACTATTATCTATGTCCAAGGTGACTCATTGAATCTGAGAATTATGTTTTCATCATACAAATTTGAGCACAGAAGAAAGTGCTGACGTATGGACCAAGAGAAGTAAGGAATAAGATTTGTGAAAATTATCTGAAAATTATCTGGGTCAATTAAATATCCTTCATCTTGCCCAGAAATACAGTCTGATAGATTCCCAGCAGCTTAACATCAGAATGCACGAGAGGGGACTCTGAAATTTAGGTCTGCCTGAAAGCTTAGAGTGAAATTGTCAGCTTGCAGAGAAATACAGACCTGATATTTGCAACCAAGCCCATCTGTGTGATATCCTTTAAAATGAAGAGAATAGGTTGGCATTTCTCTGGAGCAAAAGCAATAGGAAAATTCATTAAGATATGTTTAAGCATGTATTCTGAGTAAAGCTGGATGTAGTCCAGTCTCATGCACTAGTATTTAACTGCAGAAGCAAGGAGTACTTCCCAGTAAGGTACATCTCAGACATGCTCTGCTCTATGAGATGAGCAAAGGAAGCACACACTTTTAAGCCACCCTTACAGCTTCCAAAAGAAGGTACCTATGCTATATGAGGCTACCTGTGAGCTGGACAGTCAATCTGACTGTTGTATCCCACAAACATTTTATGACCTTTTGACCAGAAGTGTCTATGTCTATTGCATCTATATAAACAGAATATGGACAACAGCCTGTATTGTTTGTTTCTTTGTGGTTTTGGGGTTTTGTTTTGGGTTTGTTTGTTTTTTTGGTTCTGGTTTTTTTTTTTGTTTCTTTGTTTTTCTTTCCCCACAGACCTTTCTCTTCCCCAGTAAACCACAGTCTGTGCAAATAAGCTTTCTCTGGAAAACCCTTTTGATCTCTAAAATTCTTTTTCCTCACAGTCAACATTCCTGTGAGACATGTATGTCATCCTAGTACCTTTACTTTAAGTATGGGCCTCTAAACCTGCACATATCCTCACCTATGACGGTGAAGGATTTCTACCATGTTTCTCTAATAGGCTATAGAGATGTTTCTGCAACATCCTTAAAAGAATACGTTTCCCAGTATTATAAAACAGCTATCTTCCTACTTCTAACTCAATGGCATGCAGTAAGGCAGAAAATAGCCACATTCTTATAGATTACTAATAAACTTCAGCCAACTTGAGACTGCACACCTTACCTACATGTTCTCTTTTTTGTTTGTACAAGGACAGCTCTATATTCACAGGGTCATGTGGACATCACCAAAAGCATTGCTTTTTCCTACCAAGTCTTACCGGTGAATCTACAGTTGAAGTTTTAAAGAACATAAGTTAATTACATTTTTCTCAATATTTAATAGTATTTCACAGTTGTATATTGTTTTTATATAAAAGGTGGTTTTATAATTAAAAGGCAGTTTAAATTTATGAGTTTTGAACTTTACTGCAAAGTTAATCTATTACCCTTTTTTCACATTTCTTTACAAAACTGCTATTGACAGTATTCGGAGATCTCATTCATCTTCAAGATCTTCATTATTTTCAGGTTATCCTATATGTCTTTCCAGAAATATTGGACAGTTTATTGTCCAAGACAGGAAGTTGCTCTTTGCGCTGCCTGTGGCAGGTTACATGCAGAGCCAGCCTCAAAGCAGCTCCTCTTTACATACCACAGGAACCTTTCCCGGTAAGCAGGGAAATGGCCTCGCACCTACTGTGACAGAGACCTGCTTTAACAGTCCACCCGCAAGAGCTGTCTGGGGGGTGCAGCCTTCACTCACCAACAGTCTAAGAGAAGGCTGTGACAAGGGTATTACAATATGTAAAACCGTAGCCTTCCTTCCACTTAAGGATCTCCTTCAATATGCAAAACAGCACATTGTATTAAAGGTTAAGGATAACTGCTGAAAACACACGAGTAGAAAGAAAAATTAAAACAGTGTTTGCGACCAGACTTCAAAGCCTCAGTAAAAAGCAATGAATAACTGACGTCTATTCATATGCAAACATTTATACCCCAAGGACCTTCAGGCATGTTTTATCTTGATACTAACAAGTTGATTCACTGTAGCAGTCTCCTTTCCACACTGCGCTTCCTGTAGTCCACTTACAGCACCGCAAAGAAGGTATAAAACGTCAGTAGCATTTTTTTTATATATAAATAAAAAGTTTCATTTCATAACGGTAGAAAACAGCAGTTCTCGCCTCCATACTTTTGACATTTCATAGTATTAATTCCTTACCCTCATGCAAGAACCCTGCACAACCAGCACAGCCTCAGACCAGAGCGCTCCCCTGCCACGTCTCTTTGGGAGACACCTGGCAGCCACAGACTGATCTACAGCCCCTGTCCCCCTTCTGCACATTCCTTCGCTCCAGGGCGGCGCACCAGCAGTCAAGCTACAGCTTATACCGAAATGGAATTGTAAATATGCCCTGCTTGGACATATGACCTACAAAAATACTCCCTGCCTATTTTTTTTTTTTTAAATCCTACTCCTACAAACTAATTAGCAAAAGACCTATTACTTATGATTTCAAGAAGTGAGAGAATTCTCTAATTCCTTACGATCTATTTAATTTACNTATTTTGTTGTTTTCCTTTCAATTTCATTATTTCATCACCAATGTTGCTAAAATAGACATAAAATAAGCATAAAGAAATAAAACAAATGGAGTAAATTACAAATGCCTGACCGTAATTATCAACAATTTAATCAGTTTACCAACAAAAATTACCTTGTGGATGCAAAAAGAAAACAGAAGATTTCCTTAGCAGACTCACACTGCTAAATAAATATTACATTCCCATAAAGGAAACCTCAATATTCTTCTGATATAAAGCCCTAATTTTTAAAGCACCTGCATGTTGGAAAATTTTGGCAAACTTCTTTCAAGGAAAATACATTAATTTTTTTTGCAGACATGAAATAGACAATTTTGCTACTTTAATAAAAGAAGTGAGCCTATGCATTAAACTTTTAAATTCTCAGTAATGTGATCTTTTTGAATTCTTTCTTATTTTAACAGGGTTTGTACCTTTTTGTAAAACAATTCAGTATTTTTCTACAGGTGAATTTAGTTTCTAAACTGTTAAAATTTTAATAGCTTCCTATCTTCAGATAAACAAAAGGTGCTGTGTTTAGGTTTTTCCAATAATAAATTTACTATACAGATGAAAGCAAAATACAAAAGCATTTAAACTCAGTCTTCAAATTAAATTGAGAAACAATTTCTTTTAATAGCGTCATGAAAGAATGACATAGGTCGCATTTAAACATACATAGGAGTACAGCATCTAATGTAGGATTTTAATATAAGACAGGCGGATGTGCAGCTTTACTGTTAAAAATAGTTTAAAAACAATTTACAATTCCATTTCAATATAAACTGTACTTAATTGTAAAAGATTTATCATAATATGGACCATATAAAGAAACAGCAGAGTTTTCATCGCAGTTATCTTTCGATTACAGATTTTGATTTCAAAAGAAGTCCTGCTTTGAGCAAACGAATCTGCACATACAGGAACATCACACAAAAAATTAGAAACATGATTCACCTTGACAATGGAAGGGGATAATCCTCACTTTTTTCTAGATATTGGTACGGAATATGCCTGCAAACAGAACCACCCTTGTGCAGAAGGTATGGTACCCAGAGCTGTAAAATCATGACCTTGCTGGTGATCAAGCCTGTAAAATTTTCAATCTGGGCTACATAGAGGTGTTCAGATCTACAGACCTTTGCCTCTCTCATGCAAGCGGTAATTCCTATGTATGTCTTGTCCTTGCTCCCTTCTTATACTCATATAAAGCAAACCTTCTGGAGCTCCATTTCTTGTGCACCCTGTTGGAAAGTATTTTTCCTCACCACTGTCAATATACCAAAAAAGAGATTGGCATGTAAAGAAATTCTTAAACTGAATGTGTGTGGTTTTGATAGTTAACCTTGTTATTCGAGGAAGGAAAAAGAACCGACAACATAATTATTACTATTTTTAGATTGCTAGATAGCTATTCCTTGACACTGTGCTCCTGGAAGCAGAGAGATGGCCATTTACTAGAAATCCAGACCTTTATGCTTGCCTTGGACAGATAAATGAATGCGAGTGGTACATTTTTATACATGATTAAATAATCCTTGTTATAGCAGCAGTATTTCCATCTTAGGTTTAGGCTGAAATGTTAAAGTAACTTGATCTGTTTTGTATGCCAGCATCGTGATTTTAAATTCATTTTGAATCAAGTCTGTAACTAACTATCAATCAAATACAGCATAAAAGGAGATTGCCCAAGAGTAGATGCTATGACAGCCCAGATGTATAATTACTAATGTATTTAGCAACACCCTGCAAATCTGTAATAAAGATCAATGGCTTACAGAATAATTTGGCATCTAAAGCACAGAACTCTGATTGTATTGTGTTTGTAAACATGTTTTAAGCTGTTGATAAGATAAGGTCTGTCAAGCAGAGGAAATTGAAGTCACTGTGGCAAAGATCCCTGAGATAGTTAGCATCAGAAGAGAAAACGATATGCCAACTTCTCAGAGCATTCCTGCCATTTGTGACATATGCAGCTGTACAAAAGTGGCTTATGGGACATCCCTGAACTAGTCAGGGTAGACAGTGCCACTCAAAACAAAAATCCCAGAGGTGAGGTTGCTGGTAGCAGCAGCATAATTCTAGATCTAGGAAAAATACATATTACTAAAAGCAATAGATATTACCTTGTCATGAGGCTGCTGCAATAGTAAATTAGACATTTAGTTTACAGCTATGACCACAAGTCATTCATTTCCATTTACTAGCAGTAGGTTGATTGTTACATAGTACTGACGACCTGTAGAAATCCCTGTGTGTACCACATTTGAAATTACTTATCAGTGTGAATTCTTCTGCTGCTATCTCCTCTTGATGACAAATCATCAACATTGGAAATATTTGGAAATCTTTCAGCGATGGCGAACGTTTTCATCTGGGCCCCCAGGCCACAGCTATAGAGAGCATTGTGACTGATCAGTCCCAGGTAAAAACTACGGAAAGTTACCACTGTTTACAGACAGCTTTTCCATGGAAGGTAATTTTCCAGAATACCCAGGAGATGCTGGATATTTCTCCAACCAAAATGAAGACAAAATGAAGCAGTGACATTGCAAAGCTAATTTCAAGAGGTCCAAATTCCACCTATTTTGTGTTTCATTTTGTAACTACAACGGAAATTGATGTTTTCCTAGTGCTATCATTGCTATTCACAGAGTAAATTTACAAATGGATTTCTAGATAAACAGAAAATAAAGTTTACAGAAAAATATCATAACAAAGGGAAAATAGGGTAACAGGTGTTTGAAAACTGGGAAAATCCTAATTCTTCTGAGGAATGTTAATTATATGTAAAATAATTATTTCCATCAATGGTTGTCATGATTTAGCCCTAGCCGACAATTAGGAGCACACAGCTGCTCGCTCACTTCCCTGGGTGGGATGCGGAAGAGAATCAGAAGAGTAAAAGTGAGGAAAATCTCACAAAAGCTGCACACACAAACAAGGAATTCATTCACTGCTTCCCATCAGCAGACATTCAGCAGGGCTCCATCACACGTAACGGTTACTTGGGAAGACAAATGCCATCACTCCAAACATCCCCCCTTCCTCCTTCTTCCCCCAGCTTTATACGCTGAGCATGACATCACATGGCACGGAATATCCCTTTGGTCAGTTGGGGTCAGCTGTCCCAGCTGCATCTCCTCCCAGCATTTTGTGGCCTCCCAGTCTACTCACTGGTGGGGGAGGAGCAGAAGAGGCCTTCATTGCTTAGCAACAACTAAGATGACCAGTGCGCTATCAGCAGTATTTTCTGTCCCAAATCCAAAACATAGCACTATACCAGCTGCTAGCAAGAAAGTTAACTCCATCCCAGCTGAAACCATGACAATGGTTTACAGAGGGAGTCCCAGATACTTTGCATCTCTCTTGCAAATCTATTGAAGCAACTAATCTACATTTTCTCTGACCAGATTATCATTAGATTTGTATATGCTGCAGGTTTGAACCATATGAACACACAAACAAGAACTTTAATATTGTTAGAATAGAATAGTAACACTTTCACGGCAACAGTGGTCCACCTAGCTAAGTCACGGGGATTTAAAGAACAAAGAATTGGTTTGTACGATAAGAACATATTTATTCACACTATTTGTCATACAGGACATTCAAGTAAAGGAGCAAATAGCCAGTCAGCAATGGAGCCTGGAAGAGATGTGTCCACAATCACCGTGTCTGTAATTCTTATTAATTTACCAAGTTCAAATCTTTAATTGTTGTTGAATAATGGTATTGATTTCTTTGTGTCATAACTTTTTAAAAAAAATATTCTTTAAAATTAAAAGGAAGCCAAACATGCTCATTTTGAGGATGGAGTTTTGACACAATCCTGGGGTCATGCTGACAAAAAAAAAACCCAAACGTTCTTTAGCCAGATGTTGCCAGGAGGTTAAAAAACAAACAAAAAAAAAGAGACCCCCTTATTTAGTCAAACAAATTCTTCAAAAAATTATCACAAGGTCCCCCAAGATGTCATAGCAACTTTGGCAAGGTTATTTCTCACAGTAGCAACAGTAAGTAGACAAAAATCAGCCAGCGCTGAGAACATTAGACTTTTGGGAAGCCGTGATAAATTAAATGTAACATTGCTGGTGCTAATTCACCTGGCCTAGGGACAGCCTAGCCACAGGGCAGATATTGCTGAGACAGTCTTTTCTGTAAGGAGTGTGTAGGTTTGCTACAAGTCCTATCCATTTAATTATGTTTCTATAGCCTTCATCACAATACTATTTGAACACCTATGAAGTCTGCCAGTGGCGGAACATGCCTCTGGTGGAGCTGTCAGGATCAGAAAAGAATGCTAAATTAACTAGGTTTTAAAACTGATAGGAGGAGAAAGGTACCTGAAGGTCTATTGCTTTTCACTAATTCCCCTAGATCTTAACAAACTCATTCTTTAGCATACTTCTCATTCTGTTTGACAGTAACTGACCTTGCAGCTATTCCATCTATTGAATTCATCATTCAATCAGATTCCTTTGCTTCTCAATAGTCACTAATCCTATGTCATACTTAGTTCCTGGACTGTCCAACCCCCCCATGAATTTAAAAGCTTACAGATAGGTCATAAACCATCAGGTTCTATAAGAGGTTGCCTCATTCTTTGCATATTAAAAGCCTTCATCCAGCACGGGGAAATGCTCCTCTTTCAATGCAAGGAAAGGGATAGGGGGAAAAAAAAAAAATTCTTAGAGTGCAAAGATACCTGTTAACAACTATTGAGCTTAGACACATCAGGTTCTGGGTTCTATGGCTAGAAATGACAAATGCCACCTAACCACTGATCCCAATCTAGAACTAAATTTCTAAATATTTGTATTTGGATAAAACATAACACTTCTATATCACACTTCTACAACTATCGGCTTGGAGTTACCGCTTCTTCTGTTTTGTGGGCTATTCAGTTTTGTTGTTCACAGGTACTGAACAGGCAAGAGGCTAACAAAAACAGCCTGTAGGTCTGGTAACAAGCCTGTCGGAATACAAGCCTGGTAGATCAAATTTAACTCTAAACATCAGGTCTTCACACAAGTCAATGTAGAAAAGGAAACTAGAAGTCTGTCCTCTTGTTGACAATTGAAAGAAAGTCTGTGGTGCAAGATAACCATTTTGAATACTAAGAGAGAGCAGACAAGGACGAACATACCCTTCTACAGCCTAACCCCGTGACCATGAATGCTGGGGGACAGGAGAAATATAGATCGCAAGGAGTGGACAGGCTCACGTGCTCTCCCCTAAACATTAGCATCTCATTCTGCCACTGTTCAGAGCAGCTTGCTGGTGTACACAAACCATTCATCTTATCAAGTAGAGCATTTCTTGCATCTTCCCATAAATTAGTACAACTGGTTATGCCCTTGTACAATAATGAAACAGTAAACGTTGCACAAGAACAGTCACTATAACTAAACATTTTGTTATTAAAAAATTGCCTTAAATTGACAAATTACTTGGTACAGAACAATTCAAGAACTAGTACAACTTTGTCAACATATTAACTAGGAAAATCCTTTCAAAAACATGTTCTGCTTTGGCATCTTCAGTGTCATGATCCTCCCTAAATGACAGGGCTAAACATCAGGGTTCTGAGATTAGTTTGCATCTATAAATATTTGCTATTTATTAACATTTTCAGCCATGCTACCAAAAGGTAGATCTCCTACTGATCAAATCAGCTTTTTTTTT
>RSEF01000004.1:9846017-9888420 GCA_003993805.1 Himantopus leucocephalus | reverse complement strand
AATTTATTTTTGACATATCCATCCTGGTATTGCCTAGATAACATGCATATAAATTTAAAATATTATTGGCATAAAAGACTTCCACCTGTATCTCTCACTATAATATATTATATTGTTTTCTCTCACAGATTACCCGTTCTTTCTGTCCTGTTGGCCATTTGGTAGCTTCAGCTGAGGAAAGGATTGTACAAAGAAAAATATTTGGCGCTTTGCACTGGCTAAGAAGACAATGCATCAGACTGAGATGGAAAAAAAAGGGAATTCCATAGCAGAGGAGCAGTAACTGAGAGCCCCCAGCCCCAAGTGCTCTGATTTTCCTTTAAGTGGAGTTTGATGAAACAGAAATCCTGCTCAGAGCTGTTCATCACAGCTGGAGTAAGCAATTGAACATGAGTCTCCTAGATGTTT
Organism: Himantopus leucocephalus; assembly: GCA_003993805.1. Taxonomy (NCBI): domain Eukaryota; kingdom Metazoa; phylum Chordata; class Aves; order Charadriiformes; family Recurvirostridae; genus Himantopus; species Himantopus leucocephalus. The sequence goes on along the minus strand of RSEF01000004.1, from coordinate 9,888,012 downwards.
AGTCAACAGGGAGCTGTCTGCCTAACATGCTTTAGCTGAAAAATATGAGATCTCAGAGACCTAAATACATATCTATTCAGGAAGTGGGACATCAGGACGATTTGACATTTGATGAAGACAGAGTCCATAAAAGCTCATTATTTAAATGAAGACCTGTAAGTGTAAAGGCAATAATTAACCTATATGGAGGTCTAAATGTTTTCTAAATATGAAAGATACAGGTGTCAGTGTCATGTCATGTCCTGTCCCCATCCCCCCCCAGTTTCTGCTTAAGAAAAAACAAGAGGAGCTAAAGAACACTTAAAGAACAGGGAGACAGTGACAATTAGCCTCCTAATTAAAGGATAAGGATAAGCAAAAGGATAGGCTGCAAACCAAGTTATTCCTAGTAGGATATTCCCAGTTGTTCCTCAGTATAAATAAAGACTTTTCTTCTCAAATGTCATAGCATATTAAGTGCCAGGAGAGAATTATTTCAGCATATGACGAACAAAACAACACAACCCTAAGGAACTAAGTCACTATGTGACAAATCTGTCCATGAAGTGAACTGCAGTTCAAACTCCAGATAATTCAGACTCAAGACTCCTACAGGATGAATACTACTGCGCAGGCAAAACACCCATGACATTTAATACTTTTCTCATTTGTTTTGATATACTCAAACCATTCGTAAATCAAGGTCACAGTAAGTTTTTCAAGTATCCCAAGAAACGTAAGAAAGCTGAGCATCTCCAAACCTTCTCAATCCAAGTTTGTAGCATAGAATTTTCTTTCCGAGTACAGCCCCATAAATGCAGGCAAAAGGAAAGCCAGCACTGCTAGTACCGCCAATTCTTGTGTTTCTCTTTTCAGGATACTATCATGAAATAAAACTATTCCCATGCCTTACTCTGACAATAACGCAGCTAATTATGTCCATATTCTTCCACCTTATTGATACTGTGCTTCAATATGAAATGTCCATGTCAACAAAAGTCACAGACCTCCTCTACTGACAAACTTTGCTAAATTGTACACATACCAGGATTTCACAGATTGCAGCTTATAAACTTATCCACAAGTTTTGCAGAGAGGGATGGCATAAAATTCGTTCCTGAATGCTTGAAACTATCTTTAGCATTCTAATATTCAGTCTTCGTATTATCGTTGCCCAGAACCTTATAAAAACTGATAGTTATAATATTATAACTTCTGTGTAAGAAGAACTTAAAATTGCTTTTTGGAGAAATGAAAAGGCCATATAACCTAAATGCCTAACTATAATGCTTTCCATATGCTTATTGACCTAGAAACAGCACACTAAAACTCACTTGACAGGACACGCTTTATTTATTTATTTGACAACACAGTTGTGTCATGTTATTGAAAATGCAAAATATTCCAAAACATATATTCAGACTTCCTAATGTCTTCCTTGAACATGACTAATTATGACATGGCTAAGTCCTCAAGTAGCCCAAGCAACAAATAAAGTATACTTTTGATGGCAAATTGTGAATAAAAGTCCTCTCTGTAAAATGTACCAAAATAGACTACAAACACAGTTGTTTCTCTCACTGATCATTAATTCAGACCAAATTTAAGTATGAATGCTAATTAAAAATCTGTTGGTCTTCACTGCTTTATGACACAAACAGAGCCAATGGCTGCACTGAATTAATTTTATTGACAAATGCTTGGCATCACAGTCTGCTGAAACTTCAGATGTAGTGAAAACCTAACAGTGTTTTGATCAGTTCTGAAATATGCCCAGACACTTAATTTTGTAAAGCATCTGTTACACACTGGCTCTTCAAATGCTAAATATTTCGATGCTTATTCTTCTTCTGGTGAGAAAGTTCGCTTTATAATATTCAAAATCTTGCATGACATCCTGAGAAATATGGAAGACAAATGCAAAATTTATTCTGCCAGATCATCCTTAAAGTTAAGTTTCTCTTGAAAATGAAAGTGCTTAGTTATCTTTTAATACAGTTTTACTTATTTGTGGCAAGAAAGGGGAAACAATTGGATATTCCATTAGTTGTAACTATTTGTATACTACTAGTAAGTTACGAAGCTAATTACATACTCTTTTCACCATTGCAGATCTCTGCTGTCAAATCCCAAGCAGAATTCTTAAGACGCCTATATTATGGTATTTGCACAGAAAAGTTACAGGTGTGTTTTTTACCCGCAGGCCTATGTAAAGATGGAAGGGGCTCATAGATCGCAGATGGCAAGCAAAAAGGCTAGCAGAAGCGGACATAACTCTTGCAGTTTATATGTGCAAGAGTTTGAACAGTATGAGTTTGAACAGACACTGTAGCAAATTTCATCTCTGCACAGAAGAATTCTTAACAGAAGGCTAGGCTTTTACTTATAAGTGAAGCTATAGCAACTTTTGAAGTTCTAAGGATAGCACTAGTCCATGCCTTTCATATCACTTTAAACGTGCTTTGTTGAAGATAACAGAAGAAAGTCTCCTGAGACTATGTAGTCTCATGTGTGATTATTATTCAGCAGCATATACTTGCCTAGATCCTACAGTGTGCTGTATTATAAATCAGTATTAGTATTCTGCTATCTGACACCTCCTGAAAACTGTGACGGGATCTTAGGGGACAGTGTTTGCTGTAAATGATTTATTCCGAGTTACACTGCTTGCTTTTCTGTTCTCAGAGCTAGAATGGCTAGACCCTTGTGGCATGTTACTTGATTGGACTTAGATTATCTCAATCTTTGCTTTATACCTATTATCTTTGTCAATACTCAAAAGGTAGTTTAAAAAAAGGCAAAAAATACTTAAAGTTTAAAAAAGTATTTTCCTTACATATTAACAACCTTTGTAAAATTAACTATTTAGATGCCAAAGTTTCACCTAACAAGAATATACATCTTTTAAAGAGATGAAAAAAATATTTAACTAATTTCTTAATTATTTTTTCATTCCTGGTCATATTGATTATAACCCAGTGTACTGCCATCTGTGATGAACTAACTTAGAAGCAATAAAAAAAGTTTAGTGCTGATCTTACTAAACTTATAAATAACTACACATCTCCTCTGGGCCAACCTTTAAAAAAATTCTTTTTATTTGTTGGCTTGGCTTCTGGTTTTCTGTTCCTTTTTTCAGTTAAGTTTGAGAGACACGAAGAACTTAAGATAGAAATGGTTAAGTGGAGAATTGAGGTCACCACTGAGCCTTTGACCCAATTTCACTGCCACATTAGCCTGGTTCTCAGCTTGGTAGTTGATCCTAACCTCCCTGGCAGTCACACTACCCTCAAGATGGCTCAGTATCCCTGGAAGAAGCAGGGAAAGTTACCAAAACAGGAATCCTTTAGTCTCAGCCCCCTATTTTCTGCTACGTTTTAGCCAACTTTGGATTGGAAGAACTAGTGCTCACATTGCCAGGCATTAATCTGCACTGGGAAAAGGCAACTACCATCACAGCTGCCTACCCGCTGGAGGCAATACCACCGCTGTATGTGCATTGCTCTTCCAACCCATTTCACTACAGGATTCTGCTAACTGCTTCCACTTTCTGCTGGACAGGTGGAAGAGAAGAGATGTTTAAATGCAAAGTTTAATACCTTAGTGCGTTTCCAAGTTAGTTTGTTTCTTGCTAGCAAAGAGCAGACAGTAAGTCTCTCTCAGGTGGTAGCTGAGTTAGGAAGCGTTTGGTGCCTTCTCCTTAAAATGACTAGCTGCGTCCCAGACTGAATACGCAGATCTGCGGGCTTAAGTGAAATTCAATTCAGCTTTGGGTCAGGCCAACTCTTGAGCCATGTTTGCATTGTAGGACATACTCTGAGAGCTTGCTCATGTACCAAGACTGCCCCACCAATATATTGAAGTTCTGAGAGTTCAAGCCCTATAGACAGTATAGACACAGTCGTTACATTTGATACTGTTAAACTTCCATCAGGACAGAAGAAAAATCTAAAATAATTGCCTCTACAACAGGCATTTTGAAAAGCTAGCACAGCAGTCCATAAACATGTTTCATATTAGTAAAACAAATTCATTTTTGCAGCCAAACGTGGCATTGCATATTGTTGCAAAATGGCCTTTACAAAGACAATAATAAATCATGAATACCCTTAATAGGATAATACTACCATGAATGTGAAAAGAAATAAGCATCTGTAACCCACAGATTAAAAGAGGCAGCATATTTAATATGAAACAATGTAACGTAATGCCAACATGAGACAAGAAGATTACAAATTTCTTCAATTAGTCATACAGCCAAAACATGAATACAAATATTCAGCACTCTGATATATAAAGCATATCAGAAAATAGGTCAAAATAAAGTGTATCAGGACTGCTTAAACAAATGACAGCAGTGTGAGATAATGTTTTTTCTCTTTTTTTTGTATACTATCATGACATTGAATTCTGGCTGTATTACCAAATAACTTCACTATTTGTTAGATTCCTTTTATTATTATGCTGTTATAAGACTAATTCTCCCAAGACATCTCAAAGGCTACCTCCCATTCCTCTTTTGTTTGGAGGTGGGTAAAGAATGGGATATATCCTCTCATAAACCAGCTAGCATTGCAAGATAGAAAGGACCTTCAGGAGACTAATACTTTCCTTGAATTATTAAACTCTCATTGACCAGTACAAAAAAAGATGGTGCAGTCTGAGCCTCATCTTATATAAGAAAACACTCTCTTTACACATTAATAATACATTTCTTTGTGTATAATAATACATTTCTTTCAGGTCCTTTGTGTTTCTCCTGTGGCCACTATTATGCAATGGCCAAGTGTAGGAATCCCCAGGGCAAACATGTTTGATTTAGTAAATACACCGGTTGTGTCCAGCTTTTTGTGTCACCTCATTGATTTTCAGCTGTGTGACATGGCTTCCCTAGCTTACTCATAGGGATCACAAATTTCCTGTACTTAAAGACGCATGCACAAGTACAGTTTGTGTACTTGTACCAAAAAATGCCAAACATTCTTACAAAGAGAAAAAAATCAATAAAAATAGAAAGAGTAATAAATAAAATATAATAAATAAATAAAAAATAAATATGAAATCAAAGTCCACAGCCTCAAAGCCCAAAGTACCACACCATGAAAGCAAACTGAATGAGTTTCTGTCCATTAACACATTGCATACATCAATTTGTCCTGCTCTTGTATTGAGCAGCTCAGAACCAATACTCTAAATGCAAAGTGGGTGCAAGTGAGTGATTCTAATAGTAAAGAATACCACTTGAAAAGAAAGGTCAGCCCGTGCCATCTATTCTCTATTAAACATTAAATCATCGATAATTTTAAAAAATATTCTGGCACCAGCAGTTTGAACTCCAGCTGATACTTATAGTGACAATAGACTATTATAAACCTTTGCCTTTCAATTATAATGACTTGAAGGTCTTTCCTGTACCAACAGAGCCTATGTTAAGTTACAATGGGGAATGAAGATAATAGAAATTTCAATATTCAAGCTGTATAAAATAGTTTTTACTTAATTCATTTGCAGATTATTATGCATTTCAGAAAAAAAAAAAAGCCTATAGCTTAAAATTCGTGGTGTCCCAAAAGATTCAACAGTGATCTTACGATAGCAGTATGGAACTAGGGACTTCACATGTAATGTTGTTAAATCTTATCCCAATACTACTTACATATATTCTGGTCTGTCTTTGCACTTCAAAACATCATGTTTATAGAAAACTTATTTTGTATATTTTCATTTCACCCAGCACAAGGTAATAAAGAAAATGTTACATACAACAAGTCTTAAAAGAGTAAATGTCTTCAAGTCCAAGACACTGCCTTTTAATGCAAGCCATTGTTGTCCACCATACAATCAATCCTAACTTAAATAAGCTTCACCTTCTTCAGTTTAACAAATCATTTTCCACCCAAACCCCTGAGATGCATTTGTGAAGAACCAGATAGATTAGATCTATTCCACTGTATTGGCTTAAAAATATACTTTTCTTATCAAAGAAAAATAACATCAACTGGACATATTAACTTTTTGTAAACCCATCAATTTTATCCTGTTTCTCATTCATGCATTTGCATTACGTAATTCTGTCCTCCAGTTGTTTGTTCTCAAACTTCACACAGGATTAGTAACTTCATAGGTCAAAACTCCTTGGATTTGGGACATATTTAGAATTTTGGGAGATAAATTTTCCAAGTCCCCTGAATTTAGCGCGGGAATTCCCTGAGTAATGCTTCCGCATTACAGGTATTATAGTATCTGTTTCTGTGTCATACCAAATAGCCATTTTCTCTGTGTTAGTATTCAAAATCACTATCCTTACTGAAAATGGAAATTTTTCCTATTTAATCTTTTTACATGTAGTACTGTTTTCTCCAAATATCTCTAAGACAGCCTGATAATTAGCATACATCAAATGCATTGCTGGCTATTACCAAAAATAGGGCTCCTTTCAACATGCTGAAGGCAACAGTTGCTGACAGAAATTAAGTAGCTGTTTAAATCTTTGTGATATCTTCCATATTTCAAGAGCTACAGCAAAGTGGAGTTTTTAGTTGCCCTTTTCCAATGTTTTTTTTCCCCCCTGATTCCTATTTAGGCCTGATTATAGGAGATGTTTCATACTCCGTCCTGATCAAAAGCCTTTGAAAGAAATTCCCTTAATTTAGTCTGGGTTGTTCTTTTTTCTAACTAGTTTGAAGTATCATAACACATGATTTAACAATGGGAAGAAAAACTATTTATAAATGTTATTCCTCATAACACTCAGAAGAGCTTTTTTTTGTGTCTAATTCTTGTAGTTCTCCAGCTGTGAAATAAATTTCTTTTTCTAAAATATTATAGAGCCTCAGAAGTACAAGTACAGAACAAAAGGCAGGTGCTAGTCTCAATTCCCAGCCACCTTACCCTGGAATGCTGTAGTTACAAGATTCACACATAACACGATTCAGTGTGTGTTTTCCAGGAAGAAAATGAAAGTGACTTGAGGCAGATCAGAACTACTGATTCTCTAAAGCATTTTCTCTACCCTCTCCTTTGAGAAAAGGTTTATTTTAGTAAAGACTGAAGCCCACTTGCAAGAATAAGAGCAGCTTTTTCCTTTAAAGGAACTCATCCCCCAGCTAAACAGTAATACAAATTCATCCTGACTGCTATGAATGGCTTCTCAGAATTGATTCACTGGCTGCTGACCATTTTATAAATTGGTCAGTTTAAATTCTGCAGACCAAGTTGTGAGCAAAAGTATTCTTAACTGAAGATTAACACCAACATGTATTTCTGCCATAAAACAGGGGAACACGCCCAGTTTGTTATAAATTATCTCTAGATTATCCAAATCTGCATCTTCTGATATTTCATCAGAAAACTTTATACAATGGACTCAGTGTTTCTGAAGAATGGTATTTGTTCTTTTATTGAAATGTTGCCATCAGAAAGCATAGTTTGTTCCCATCCATAATTCAGAGTTCCCTTCAGAAAAGGCAGAAGCTGACTGTTCAAATATATTGAAACTATCATAGCCTGCAGCACCTGCTGCAATGCATTATTGATATTCAGCAGTGGCACTGACGCATTTCTATGAGCATACGCTTTCCTCTATATTGGAGAACTCTAAATGGAAAGACATTTCCTATGGTCTTTCTTTTTCTGATAGTTTCCTAAGACGGATACTTGAAAAAAATGACCTCTGGACAACTGTAAGTTGAGGCTAGAGTATCTTGAGGAAACCTCCACAGGTTTGGGGTTTTTATAATTATTACTATTATTTTATGCAATTTTAAAATTTATTTATTTTTTCACAACCCATCTTTTCCCTTGCTCTGCAAGGGAAGGGAACCAGGTCAGAGGGAGTCAGCAAGGCTGGCAGAGCTGTGCCTTCAGTTGGTGCACTCAGGGATGTGGCAAAGCTACATTAACTCCACAATTAGTATGTACTTATGGGATAGTTTCTGTAAACCCTATCCAGCCTCTCTGAGGTCTGGCCTAGCAGCTCCCATTTTTGATGCACTCAGTCAACTAAGTGTTTTCTTTTGGGACTAAAAGGAATTTTCCTTCTTGCTAAATTAGAATAGGGCAGGGTTTTCCTCTCAAGATAAAGCTCAGTTCATTGCTGATTGAGAACTACCTAGCCTGGTCAAAAAGCAGTTCAGGTTACTGACAAAATATAAAGTGCTGTGTAACAACTGGGTTTGGGTCGCATTAAGACTTCATCCAGAGAAAGTCTGCTGGCAACCCTCAGCCCCTTAGATCACATCACTCATGACATCAACATTACAACAGCAAAAATCACAAGTAATAACAGAGAGGAATGAATCTACAATATGTAATTTATTGCTGCACTTTTTAGATCCCAAGTGAGTTAATTTTAAAACGCTGTGGGGTAATTATTCTGCATTTTGTTTTTTTTCTTCTTGACTGGAACAATGAATCATTAAACAAGTGAGATCCTGAAGACACCATGCTGAAGAGAATTGCCTAGCATCAGTAAGCAGGGAAAAATCTGATAGCAGCCTCATCAGTTACTACATAATTTAAATGTAAGTTGGATAATCCTAAAGGGTTTTAGGATCTCATCTAAACAGCACCATTACTCATTCTCAAAACATTTTACTGCAATTGAAGGCCGCTTTTATGCTCTCAGATAAATTTAACAGGATCCCTGTAATTTTATTTTTATGTAAATATGTATGCCCCATATATACTAAAATGGTTCACTGCTAAGATTTTAAAGAACTTTGACTTCTACAGTTCTTTTTGCATAGCACATCAGCCCTGAAATAAATCCTAGACCAACGGACTACTATTACTCTGAACAGATCCATTCCTCTCTCTCCTGCTTCCTAATCAATCAGTAACTACCATCTGCAAAATTCATACTTGATGTTTAAAAAGCATTAAAAAAATATTTTAAGCAGCTTCTGTTTTAACCTTCTATACTGGGAGACAATGAGATTTCTACAGTATGACCCTTGTCTTCCTAACTCCGTGCCCGCATCTCCTATCCTTACTGTTTGCTTTCCCTAGGCTTCCTCTTTACTGAAGCCCTAATGACTAACTGCTTGAAGTGAAAAGCAGACTCCCTGGGTGAATGGCAGCAAGCACTTCAGCTTTTAAAAGCTTATGGTACTCACTTTGAAACCCGGAGAAATAGTTATTTTGGTCGAAGCGATAACCTATACATTACTGCCAAAACAAAGCTAGTGCCAGGTGAAGTACACTGTCATGTATTCACAAAACCAGAATTTCAATAAGTCACTTGGGAAAGTGTTCTGATTTAGCCTTGATTGTTACAGAATTCAAGACAGTAACATCACAGACATTTAAAATGCTCATACATTGACAACCTGCACTGTTAGGCATCTCGTGATATCTGTTTAAGTTCTTAGTATATAAAAAAGAAATGGTAAAGACAAGTTCCATTTCTTAAAAATATTCCAGATCCACGAAACATAGAACAGTGAATGATTATGAATTACAAAGGTCTAATGACACATAAAAATATGGAGGGCTATAAAGGTTTAAAGCCTGGATCAAGCTCCCTCTCCAGCACTGTTATCAGCTTTGTGAATGGGAAGGAGGTACCATTTTACTACTTGAGAAGGATGACATAACCTCAAGCTGAATGTAGTTTATAGTACATGCATTCAGTCTTTCAACAGATACATGCATCCTGTTCTTTTTTTACTTCTGTGAAAAATTTCTGTTTTGAAGTCTGTACTATTTTTGATTTACAGAGGCTTGCAAGAAAAGCAAAATATAGTACGTTTTTGACTGTTGCACCTGTTGCAGAATATAAGTGATAGATGATATTCATCTAGGGCAGATCAGATGCAACTAAATCTAGTGCTAAATGTTTTAACACTGTTAATACTTACTCTGCCACAATACAACTCTTACAGTATATTCACGGTTGGGAAATCTCCCCACCATTGTTTGCAAAAATGCCATGTGTCGTCCATATAAGAAGTTGAACCAAGAGATGGTCAGAAGTGTTACATCTTGGAAACATATTTTGATACAATGCCCAAATTAAATCTACAACTGAAATGTGCATTACACAAGAAAAAAAAAAAAGAAAACACCAAAAAAACCCCTGGGGTAAGCACTGTTAAAAATCAGCATTGGATTTTCTGTTCTCCACACCTCAAAAAGAAAACCTGAACCAAACAGAAGTGCGTTTGTGGGTTATCCAATATCTCAGGAAAATCCTAAGCAACAGCTAAAGTAAAGAATTGATAAAACCTTTTTGAAGACTATGTCTTGTAGAAGCAGATTATAACACTGACCTTGTACAAAGACTTCCATAGCAATTTGAGGTACCTGAACCACAAATGCATCACTATCATAAAAGAATTTTCAAAATGACACTCTGGACAGTTACTGCATTTACAAGCAGGTTTCTTAGTCAGAAATCATGAAGCACCAGAACAACAGCAGCATGGCTAACAGCATTGCCTGTAAGGTGGGTGCTTATCTGCGTACTTATGTCACAGCCTGCTGAGATACAGTGTTTTGGGTAGAAAAGCGCTTCACAGGCTGCACTCTCTCCTCTCACTGGTGCAATCTTCCTACCAATGGCTATATTCACAAATTGGGAAGCACACACAAGCACCAGGAAAAACTCATGATACATCTCAAAATGTATACAGGCTTTGAAGGCTTTTTTTTTTAATGTGAAAAGTTCCATTCAAATGAATAGCTCTTATGATTCATGGTGTTGTCCAGTTTTTGATCAAATGAGCTTAAACATTTGAACCAATTTAAGATTTGCTAGGTTAAGTATAAAGGGATCCAGTTCTTGTAATTATCTGCTGCTTCTTCTCCCATTCCCCTGAATTCTCATTTGTTTACACGTGAGAGGTTACAAAGAGTAAGTCAGCAGCATCTATGAAGACCTAACAGATTAACCAGAGAGATTTCTAGTTAGATTTTTGCCAGTAAAAGTAAATATTAATTCACATTGCCTTGCCTTTCAAATCACTTCTGTGTAAAACTCAGTCATGAAAACAGTGAGTAGAGACAGCCTCATGGGATTTTTATTTTTTTTTAATAGGGAAGAAATTCCTTAAAAGAAAGGTCATTTTAAGTTATTATTGACAAAGGTTTATTTCCAATAATTCAATCATTATTCCTGTCTCACCAAAAATCCCTACCAACTTAAAACCCTTGGACAAATCACCAGAGCCCTTCATTTACTAGCTTTGGATATAAAACTGAAACTCTGCAAGGATGTCATTCATGAACATCTCAACTAGTTGAAAATTGGATGTCGATACCTAACCTGTAGAACAGATGCTAGCTTGCTTCTCAGTACTGCATTTTCTCAGTTCTGCAGTTTCCTCAGTACTACAAGTGAGTCTCAATATTCTTGATAACAAATTAAGCCTTTTCTGAATGCACTATTCTTTTAGCAGTTTTTTTTCCCCACACCACAGTTTTAACATATTAAGTTTACTCAGCTTTACCTGGCAGTGTAGTGTTAGTCAATGATTTTTTCATAGATGACCTTATCCAAGACTGTTATAACTAAAGCATAAAAATGTGAGCCTGTTTTCATAAGTATGTCAAGTTAACAGTTAATTTCAATGGAGGCATGAATTTGAAATCATGATAATAAATTCGTAGTCCTTCCTGGTGATTCAAATACTGTTTCTTAAATACTTTAGTTTGAACTACTAAACAGAGCTGTAACAGATCAGTTGCAATGGTTTCCAAAGGGAGGTTCAAGGTTCAGCCATATACAATAATTTGCTGATTCTGAATTTAGACTTATTCTTTGTCATGTGACTCAGGCATAGATTACTGGATAAGGGAAGGATATAGGCACTTGGTCTCTGCTAACATTGGCTAGCACAGGGAACAATCCCTGCTGGTTTTAACTACTTCCTGGGAATATGCAGATATAAGTTCAAAGAACAAAATTAGAGAAACTTTAGTGTTGTTCTAAGCCCTTCACCATTCAAAGCATTCTCCTGGGAGCTATGATATTAAACATGAGTTTTGGATGAAATTAAATGTAAGACGCCTTCTGAAATCAGGCATATATCTGCCCCAAAGCACTCGTATACAGAATATACACTATGCACTGTAAATAAGCAGCAAGAAAGATAAAACTCAACATGAAACCATCACTTACTACAAAAAAAAAATTTACTGCACTCAATCCACAGCTCACAGAAATACACATTTTCCTCTTCTTTAGATGTTGCACATTGAAGAGAAGGTTCAAAACCAGTATGCCTGCTTGTGCATAGATCCCCTCCTCTGCTTTCATTTCCCTCACTCTTACTTCCTCTCACCCATGTCAAAGTTACATTGATTATGGGACTATTCACAGCAACATGTTGAAACACAAATCTATTCACAGTCCTGGGCTGTAAGTGAGCTTTCTCATAATGAAGAAGGAACAAGTTAATCTCTTATGATCAGACTACATAAAATGTCATATCTATTATTCTAGTTCCCTTACTCACAGATTTAAGAGAAATGAGTCATAGTTTTGAGTAAATGGAATTACAGGTGACTGTAGTGATTATAGGTTTATTACAATTCGACCTATCAGCTTTCTGATTAGGATTCATCAGATCATTGGACTAAAATCTGATTATATATTACTCTAAGCAGTTCATTTTACTGATTAGATATTACTCTTCTAAGCAGTTCATTTTACAGAAAGGCACGATGTCTCAACCAGATGAAACCAAATACATTCAAAAAGGATTCTGCCTGGAAGAATTTTGTTTCATTTTTCATTATTTAGCACAAAAAAGTTTGCAATAAGCAGTTACACTACAGTATTATGTGGCATTAAGACATCAGCGATGCAGTCAACATCCAACAGATACTAAGGTAAGTTCAGGGTAAAGATCTGTTCAAGGTAACATGATAAGGGAGTGTTCTAATCAAAGGTGAAAAGAGCTGTATACCAGTTCCTGACATAATCAGGAAATTCTCAAATGGTCATTTAATCCATTTAGTTCTTGCCATCACAGTGATGTCAAGCAAACTTCTTGGTGCCAGCAATCTGGTCAATGACTAAAAACCAGATGCTTAGAATAAATCAGCAAAACAAAACATCTGTATGAAACTGTCCTCCCAGAAATGGGTTAAGACAATTAATTTTGTAAAATTTCTCCATTTATATTTTCTAAACCCATTCTTGTTCAGAAATATCCACAGAATCGCCTTCACACCTACTTATTATTATGTATGCATTTCCTGCTTATTTCCATAAAACTGTTCATTATTTTCATTAACAAACTGACCCAGAAACAAAGCACATTTAAAACAGAGGGTTCATTTGTCTTATAAAATTGGCAACGTAAAATGAAGTAACATCTTATGTACGTTAATCATTTGGCTCAGGGCATTATGCCACATGTTAGGAAAATATGCTTAATATGGTGGTGCTTTAGATACACTTGCAGTAGCTCAACCCACAGCAGAATAATTAAGGAAACAGATTAACTACTCAAATTACCTTTTCCCCTCCATAAGTCTGCCCCCCCCCATACCATCCTCCCCCTTTTTTGTTTTTAATACAGTTAAGAGTTGTATATGTGGTATAATTTTGATCTGGTGTTCAGATTTATTTATAAAGTGTCAGGTTTTTATTTATTTGGGTTTATGATTTAGGTAATTATTTCAGCAGCCTGTTTTCTTTCAGTTTTCCAGTCAAACACCAGGTTTTGCAAGACTCGGAATTCTAACTGGAAAACAAATCAATACAATATATAACTGATTTCAGATGGACAGCAAGAGAATACGGGGATTTATGTCACAAGAGCAAGGAATATTTTTATTTGCCTTTTCCAACAGCAGATTTTTGAATGAGTAAGCTTCATTCAACTGCCTACTGCGAAACTCCCCAGCCATTTTCTCTAATGCCCTGTAATCCACTTTGTGCTTAACATTTGGAATACCAGAATGGCAAACAGAGCTCACAAGGATAAAACAACCCTGAGAGATCAAAGTATTTTTCATCCGGATCCTCCCATGAAACCTGGATAGCATCAAAACAGCAACACGTGCATTTTAGGATTACGCAACAGATTTAAAGCAACAAGAAGTTTGAAAGACGGGAGATTAAAAAGTAATGTTGACACACTCATATATGAAACCATTTATGAAATATGGTGTTTCATCAATTGCTGAAGTACTAATAACAAGACTGAAGATTAGAGTATGGTTGGAGAAGTATGCTTTCTTAAGCATGATGTAAGTACAACTTCTAAATCAATCTAATTCTAAATCTCCACCTTTATGTCCTTTTATACTTATGGAAATGTCAGACAGAAAACGAATGTTCTGATAGCTGGAAAAAAAACAACCCACAAATACTGCTGGAATGCAAAAGGATATATCCATATAGCCTAAAACTAGTTGTGTTTGTTTTAAAAAAAAAAGAAAAAAAAAGGTGATTGTGAGTGTGAAGCTGCAAGTTTTTCACCACAGGACATGGATCCCTGTCAACATCATCAGTGACGTTAATGAAAAAAAGTAATGTGAGATTAATTGCTTTTAAGAGTGACTAACTACATTCTGCCTTTTACCAGGACTTGAAAAGCCAAAGTTACATAAAAAATTCTGAAATAGAACATAAAAACTTTGAAAGTAGAAATGGTATTCTGAACACCAGAAGTATACATTCAGAAGTATACAGACAACAGGTACAAATTAGTTTTGCAGAATGTATACCTGCTGCATATATACTCACACAACAGAAGATACCAGCCCTAGCTACTTTCACATGATTGAAGAATTCTACCTACAACTTGCAAGTATTTCAGTCTGTATTCATTCTGTCTCTAATGCTAGCAAGCCAAAGCATATTCCATTTCCTGAATTAGGTCTTTCATTTCTGGGGAGGAGAGAAGCTGAGTATGAAACTTTCTCCTCTTACGGGATGGGAGCTGCTGCAGTGCCATTCTGGAACCAACCCTACAACTGAAGCATGAAGTGCCCAAGCAATGGGATGAGGGGTAGGAAGCGGCTGTCCTTATTTAGAGTCAGCATAGCTACTGAAAACTGCCCATGAAAATAGAAGCATAAACTACCATATTTTAGGCATCTTCCATCTTGAGCATCTAATATGAATTGCTTTTGATGTGAATTTACCCCTCTCAACATAAGATTATATATATTTCTTAATCGCACCAGTACTCAGCTTCACGTATTCTCCAATATTAACTGAAGCTATGCAAAAACTCCCAAGCTTGTAGAGTTTTAAATGAAGTAATTAAAGCATTGGGATTAGCTAAAAGAATAGTAGTAACTTGTCCAAGGATGTCAGTGAAAAAACTTAACAGAATTGTTAACTCCTCCCTGAACGGTTGCAGAGGTGAATTAATACTTTCAGGTGTCCCTGTTACTGACCATCCTCTGGTCTGCCTCCCCTCGGCTGCTGAGCTCCGGGAATCAGTAAGGAGTCCATCGACCTAGCAGCTAATTGAAGCATATATTAAATATTTTGGTCATTTTTATTACATATTTATACATATCACTAATCACCTGTAAGGTTATTTTTGACTTTTTTTTCAGGATTATTTTAAAACTCACTAGTTCAGTGACCAGATTCCAGCCCTGTAAGTTCTAAATGACATCAAAAATTAACTGTGAAAACACAGAGAAGGGAAAAGGGTATCCAGGGGCCTTTTTAACTGGCTCTGGATCCAAGAAAATAAAGAAACAGCATTCCAGCACTGAACTGAAACCGTACAATGTTTTACATTATCAGGAGTTACTCTGTTTTTGTAATTGATGGCTTTTTTAAACTGTACATATCAGAGAAGTCACATGCACTTTGTTATCAGTGACTTAAAATATAAATTATTAAATCTGAAATTGATATCAAATTTTCCTTCAATTACAGTCCCTCCACTCTCATTCCTATAGTTTCAATTAATTACTATTGTTTTCTCCGCTCTTTTTCAGAATTGTTTTGCAGATGTGTTGGTGATAGTGTGAGGAGCTATACTACACACCAGAATGAAGCATGTATTTGGAAGAGTTTCTATGCAAGTTCATAAAACCTAGAAAAAAACCCCACATATTTTCTGTGATAAAGACATCTGTGCCAGAGCAATGCACAAATACAAACTAAGCGCTGTCCTGCAGACCTCTATAACCTCCGCTGTCTCCATTCTCAGAAGTAATGCTAGCAACACAGAAGAGCAATGTGTGTGTTTCATTTCAGAGTTCTGCTTCACCAATAGGCTATGTAGTTAACAGGTAGTCCCCAGGTTTCTATTAAAGTTTTTCTTAGAAATCAACAATCGTTAATAATTCATTTCATAAATCATATTTGGATGCCATTATGAATGATGTCACCTTCAGAAGCAAAACCGATGAGTGACTTCCATTACATACTTGGTAAGTCCTCATTCTGTCTCAGTTTATGCTTATCATGAGCTGTCAAACCTAATTTCCTGCCGGCTCCCTGTCAGAACTCTGCTTGATGTCAGATATCAAACAATGCCCTTGAAGCTCACACAGCCACCTTTTACTTCTCTGAGACAGCACTCTCTCCACCTTCTGGAGGATCCAAGGAAAAGGGTGACATTTGTGGTTTTGCATCAAACAAAGAAAGCTAATCCACCAACTCATTTGTAAACAGTTTGTTTAAAAAGCCATCCCAGATGATTAAGCGCTAAATAAATAAATAAAACTGCAAACAGCAGAAATTTCTGCTCTTTCCGTCCTTGAACTACTTTCCACAAACTTGGTAATCAGCAGCAGCTTTGTTCTGATTATAAGTTATTGAATGTGATCGTTTAGCATATAAATTCATCTCTGCTGTTAAATTTAAATTTACTTCTAATGGTATATTCCATGAAGCAGATTCAAACATTTGCCATCAGTACTGCTGATAAAAGATGTCTTTTAGAATAGCAATCCCTGACAGTTATTTTATAGAAAGTGAAAGTATACTTGATAAAAAGTATAATTTCCATGATGTATACCAACTCCCTTATAATATTCCAACTAATTCTAGCCTCTCTTAAGTATGACCAAGATATACCATTAAAAAAATCTCAGCAGCACTATCTTACATTAAAGATGTCCAAGGGTAGATATTAATATTACAAACAAAAACACTCTATCTATAAAACACTATTTTCAGTCCTATAACATACTTGCAAGGCACATACAGAGATCCATCTATGGAAGGCAAGGTCTCATATCAAAATGGAACACACACAATTCACACATGTTCTACAAAGCGCTATATCCACTGTTTTCAGAAACTGATGAGATCTGCCTGTTTCTACAGGTCAGATTTCTTCTGTTCCAACTTCCAGGATATAATTTGTAACTACTTTGTCTCTGCATTTACTTAAGCTTTGCATGGCAATGAGAATTTTATTCACTTGAACTCAGTTACAGAAAACAAAAATAGTTGTTATGTGGCCATTACAGTATGCCTTCATTTTCACCTCATGATCACTTCTCTGTGATATTATATATTTCCTCAAATCTGTTTATCTGACGTATTCCTGTGCTCTTTGCTATCATCAAATCTATGTTCTTTTGAAGTAGAAGTATTTTTATGATGAAAAACATTTATAAGAATCTAAGAAAAAGACATATTTCAAGTAAAAGGAATCACTAAAAGATTATTTTGCGCGCTCTCCCATTAATGCTGTTTTTAATGAAGAGTGAGATTAGCTATAGAAGCTGGATTACACTACTTCTAAGTGTTATTTAGCGTTTTTTTTAAAAATGAAAACAATGAACCAGTTTCTACTACTATCAATTTACAAAAAAATTCACAAGTAAAAAGCTTTTCAAATTCACAGAATTAATTGAAAACAGACACCAGCTTCATACGGGTAGCTGAATACATCTTCAGAAAAGTTCCTAGGAATGAAATGAGTAGAAGCATAGCTCCCAAAAATTTACTGCAATTCTTAAATTCAAAGTTATTAAAACTTTATATGTTGTAGATTAGATCACTTTGGCTCCCCCTGCTCCGTAGACCTACCGGTAACTGAAGAAAGGCAGTATACTCCTGTGTAATTGTAGCAACTCCAAGGTCAGGCTATACTTCAATCTACAGCAGCTCCTAACAGTTCCTAATGAACCAGTCTCAGTAAGAAAGTTCCAATTGTTTGGAACAGTGGACCAAGAACAACAATGTGAGCACACATCTTCCTGCAATGTGCAGCAGGAAAGCTTTGCAAGGAGATAGGCTGTAAACTGGCTGCGAGAGGAACTTTGTTCTGTCCCCAAGACTCTACTTCTCCTTTTGTTTGCACCTATCTGGAAGTGAAATTACTTTGACGACTGCAAGAAGGTTATCAGAGAGTAAGACTGTTTTAAATGAGGGGAGGAATTGAGCTCTTTGTGTTGGGACAAAGTCAGTCCTAACCCTAAAGCTCCTCTAGTGCAGGGCTGATCCCTCAAGACATGGTAGAACAGCCACTGATGAAAAAAATAATAATAAAAAAATAAAAGAAAGTGCAAAAAGAAGGAAAGAACTAGGAGTCAATGAATTTAGGTGAGTATCTTTCTCAATTCTACTGGCTGGAACAAAGGAGGAATCGTAAGAAACAATTCACAGAGGACCTCTTTGTGGCCAAATATCTTGACAGTATTGTACTATAACAGATTTGAGCGCAAAGAGTAGACTTGCAACTTTGCTTCCAGTGAAGCTACACCAATTCATATTGGCTGAGAATCTGCCCCATTTTTATAAGACTTTCAGTGAATCACTTCTAGTACAGTGCAGATGTAGCAGATATATCTCCACAGAATTTCAGACCAGACTTTGGGTATAGAGAACTAGTTACATCTCGTAACGACATTATTTCCAGATGTCTGAAAGAGATCAGAAGAAAACTAACATGTGGTGAGGGACCGAAAATATGGGGTACTTTTAAATATGCAGGAAGAAACATATCAAATTTCAGAAAAGGGAACATTTCCTAAGAAAGATACAGTAAAAAAATACACAAGATTTTCAAGATTATTTCTAGCATCAACTTGTTCTACACCTTCCCCTGCTTTCAAAGCGAGTATATAGTCTCCTCCTTCACAAATTAGGTTAAAGAATGATATCACATATGGATCAAAATCCTAACGAAGAATCAGCATTTTCTAGTTTTAAAACACACAGAGGAATTGGTACCAAATCATCATTTAAAAGTCACCAATGCTTTACTCATTAATCTGAACAGAGATAAATTATTCTGAATTGCTATTTTCTTTCCAGAAGCAAATATTTACCATGCCACAGTGTAATGTTTCTCCCCACTGTTTGCAAGACAGCTATCTTGCTACTGCAATCCTGATTCTCACAATTTCAGTTCTGTATCACAGAAATGCACTAGTTTTGTGCTGCAGCTGCCACTCATGTAAGCCACATCTCATAAGGTCTTAAGTTATATTCTCGTCTTGCTTATGTTACAAGCCCTGGGCTCCTGAACAAAGTTTTTTTCATTTTAAAGAAACCTACATAACTGCCAATGAAGATAGTTTTGACATATATCCTGAAGGATCTGGAATATGTCCTTGTTTGTACAGTGCCACTGGCATTTTATAGTACAAAAGAAACATGCACCTATATAAGATTATTTCCTGAAACATATGGAACAAGACCAGAATACATCAGGACAAGGACAGAAAAAGACCTTCTACTTCAATGAGAGGAAATTATAGGCAAACCCAAGACAACTACCTCCCAACCCAAATAGCCACGCAACATAATAGAGAGAGTTTTGTGCTTCTCCATTGCGCTGCTAGGAGCTGCTAGGATCATGTTCAGGCAGTTGATCATCCCGCTTGCCTGAGACAACTGGCATTCAAAATACATTTTGAAACTGAATAGGAAAAAATAAAAAAAAAATAATACAGCAGAGAAGTCTAATTAGAAGGTAACAAGTACAATTCTCCTGGAATTCATTTATGGATAGATCCAAAGTAATAAAAGGTAGGCTAAGGCAGGTTTTCCTATGGAATAGAATCCTACTACATTAATAATGAAGGACTCTGATTCTTCTCTGCCTACATTGTGCCAACAAGAATTGGTTCCATGTGCTAACTCCAAAGGGAGCCACACCTAGTTGTATTGTTTGATCCAAAATGGCTTAAAAGTGCAGGAAAACCATAATGGACATGCACTTGGAAAGTCTATAGATAAGATTAAAGAGAACTTCTTCACTGAGTGGGACTAATCAAGAGTCAAAGAGAATACCATACACAGCTTCTATATTGCTGATAGCTTTACTGTGAATTACCTAAGTAAAACCTAAGCAAGCTTTGTCCTTTTATTAGTCTTGTTTCTAGATGATGCCCCTGAGCTGCTTCTGTGTGGCTTTTGCTGGAAATGTTTTCAGGTTAGAAAAGTTCTCCTAGGTTCTCCTAATATGAATTTTAAGCAAATAACCAGCTGACACATTTTAAGAGGTGACCTAATTTAAGTTCCCTTGTGAACCATTAATTAATTCATCATGTTGATTTATTCCATCCATTGCCTGCTTTGTCTATTCCCATTACTTCCTCAGAAAATTAAAACTTGTTTAATTATTAAAGATTAAAGACGACTTCTGAAGTCTTTAATTTATTAAACTATTTTTTATGGATTACAAATACATCATACACAAGTGACTTCTGTATATTAGTTCCCATAGTAAGATAATTCACGACTCCAGTGTTCTAGAATAATCCACTCAAAGACTAACTGGGCATATTACTGATTCACGCCACTGTTCACAAGATGTCAGTTGTAGCTTGTTCCTCTGACTACAATTGAGAAAAGCAAGTTTATTCAATGGACCTGTGATGTTTTAAACAAGGTTCAGCATGTTGCAGAAAATACACGTTTCTGACTGTCCGCTAACCATGATACATTACTAACACTTCAAGGAAACAACTTTCTAAGCAAGCCATATTTTTAAAACACAGCAAGCATCTGTTGCTTACTTTTCAAAACTCAGCATATTCCAAGTTTCATTCATTTGGACAGCAAGTGCAGTTGGAAGGGTCTCTCAATGGAAGTGTAAGTGGGTCTAGTGTTTCTCCAAACTGCGCAGGAAAAGCTCCCTTAAGTGAAGAATTTAATTCTTCTCTTGTGTTAGCTGCTTCCCTAAAGACAACAGAAAAGTAGAAAGCCAGAGCTGAAACTAAAGAGGTCTTTTCCTGCAACCACCAGTCTGTATTATGGATACTATTCCATCTGTATGACAGAGATATGCTATCGATAGCATTATATTTACATTAAGAGGTAAAAAAAGCATATGAATTATGTGAACTAATTGCAATTATCATTTTATGCTTTGCTTCAAACTGTTCAGTATGTCTCAACCTCTGTTCTCCATCCCAGACACGTAGCTCTTACTGTTTTTGAGAAAAGTTTAATTTGGGAAATGAGTGAATTCTAAATGCTCAGAATCAGAGAGGAAAATGAAAGAAAATTCTGTTTCCTGTTTTTAAATCTATTCCTTTGTGTCACTTACATATTTTTTTTTCTTGTGGCTTAACTTGCTTTTGCAAGGATTACATTTAACAGGAATAGTTATGGAGTATTGCAATGTAGCTTTCAACAAGTTTTAAGGCTGTGTATAAATATATGTATGCATACAATTTTTTTTTTCCAAAAAATCAATGAGATGAATCTCTTTGGCTTGAAAATACATTTGGATTTCAAAATAACATTACTTTCTATGTATGACCTCTCTAATTTTAAATAACAAGTGTTGCTTAGTGTTAGCATGTTTAACTATTCTTCCACTTTTTGCAAAAACTGACAGCTGCTAACAACAAATAAGGTTTTTTCCAAAACATAAAGAACCAGGCAGATTGTTTATGCACAGCTGAATTTGTGTTTGGTTTCAGAGAGTTCTTGGCCATCTTCTGGATTTCTGGTAATATTATACAAGGGACGTATGATAGAATAAATGCTTATGTGACCACGGCAGATCGAAGTTCCTAGACTATCTATTTGCTACCATGTTTGCCTCAGAGTAAATCTAATGATTTGCAACGCTACAGATGTTTTTTTCATTGTCATACACTGACACTCATTTTAATAACTTCAAAATTATACCCTTGTTTCTAAGGGAAAAAGAATAATGCTCCTAGCCTTATTTAGTTATTGTTTAAATTAGAGCTGAAGTAAATCTTTGTAGCATGTAAAAGTATCTCTGTATTTTTATTTTATTATGCATATTAAAAATGAAAATATCATGATCTGCTCCAAGATTTTATCTGGAACATCTTCAACATTCTGTTCGTTGGTGGAATTAGTTCTAAAGCTTTCCAATGACTTTAAGTTTGTTTTTCCCCTGTGTGCCACGTTGGCATGCTGCCATCCTTTTCAGTGTGGTTTTTCTCAGCTTTGCTTTTTCTAGCAAAATGAAGACATGTGAATGCAGAACAGCAAACAAACAATTTTTATCTAAAACTGCATTTTGAAGTACCTGAAAGAGGTAAAAAAAAAAAAATCATATCCCTAAACATAAATCAGTTACCATAGTAATATATATTAGTAGAGCTTAGCTTCACTGGCTTCAAAACTGCTCTCCAAGTAGTTGCAGGCCACCACTTTTATCACCCTTGGCCTTTTCTCTGCCAGATTGAGAGAATTCAACCTCTGCCCAGAGACCACGTGCCCATGAGAAACATCTATACAGCCCTCCACAGGATCCGCTCCAAGTTTTCAACATTTCTCTTGAACTGGATTCCAAGGGCCTCACCAGCACTCAGTGAAGGAGTACAGTAAGTTCCCCTGGTCTTATTTTCCTTTGGTTTATCATTATTTTGTGTATATTTTCTTTGCCACTTGTGATACAAGCTATACTAAAACCAAGTCAGTATAGGAGTTCTTCACAGGCAGCATATCTTTTAGTCACAAATATTTGTAATAATTTAACTGCCCAGTGACATAGAAAAGTAGCAAAAGTTCAATCCTAGTGGTGAATATTTTTCAGTTCAGCTATAGTCCGGAGCAGCTGAGGGACAAAAAGATATGTTCAGACTAAGAATACCCCAATATGTACTTCTACAGCATAAACAAAAAGACTTAAAAGCCATTTCTTCTTCGTTTTGGACAGTACTACGTAGTATGACATTATCTGATGAAGAAGGAAAAGCTGCATCTGTAAACGTGAAAATCAGAAGGCAATACAAATATAAAGCTATGCAGAATATACTTAATCAAATTCAACATGAGATGTCTACAAGTTCAAAGAGCTTAAGTCGAAGCTTCCAGGGATATGCTTAGCCATAGGCTGAAAAAAGCCCGAGACAGATTATACTTTTGAGTAAGATCTAATAACAAAGTCTTTTAAGATTCCTCCTGTCACATTCCAAACTGTAAAAGCAAACTAAATAAATATAGTATATTTTCCGTAAGATATTTAAAAATAAATGTTATTTTCCTCTAAAATTGTTTTGCTTTAAAAAAAAAAAAATCACAGTAAGCTATGATTTTGCGTACAGCTATAAACATTGCTGTTGAGCTCTTAAATGTTATAACAAGCAAAACCTACCTGGCAAGACACTGGAGCTTCATTGTCCTATGTAAAACTTAAGGAATATACAGCTAAATTATGTTGAAATCAACTGTGCATCAAAGCACTTCTTTTTGCTTTACTACCACCTTTAAAATTCTTCCCTGATTTACTTAAGATTTATGTACTTATTTAAGAGAGAGCTAGAATGAGACAAATCAGCAGACAGCAATGGCAGGTAATTACAAAAGCTTTACCTATTGCATTTTACAAAAAACCCTCCAACTGTTATTTATTGTATCTTTCTGAAAATTAAACACTAGATGGCTTTTTATTGATATATCATCAATTAGAATGAACCTCTCAATTAGAATTCAGAGAATCATGCTGAAAAGAGTAAAGGGCTTATATTGAACCATTCGCATGGTAAGGATCATATCTGAGTGAGGACAATGGTGTTCCGAGTAGGGAGATTCCCCTTATCTTAGGATTGACTCCAGCACTGCTTTTATTTTTCAAAAGCAGCCGTCACTTGTCAGTAACTTCTGTGCCTCCTGTATACACTGTTAAGTTCATGCAAAGGTTTGGGGACTGTTTCTATGATCACAAGAGGTATGTAGTTCCTTCCTAGATGTGAAAATATTTGCTCAAATACTTTCCCCTTCACAGGGATAATTTTGAACAGTCTGGCAGTGTGAAATATCCACTGGCACAGCTCGAAGCTAAATAGGTCATCGACACAATACATTGATTTTCACCTATTAATTTTCATTGAAATTCTGCATTTATTTGTAAACTCCTCAAAGTCTAGACCAATTGATTGTTGGAAAATATGACCGATCTGAAAGTTTCTTGAAATGTAGGTACCTCAGGGACTCATTGCAGGTTGAAATCACGTTCAAGTTCTTAGTAAATATTTCCATTGTGCCTTTTTTCCTTCAAATCTTCAAATTAAAAGCAATGATGTCATTTTGTTGGCAGTTAAGAAGTGCTCAGGTTTTTTTTTTTATTAATTAAAAAAAGAATTCTTAGTGGATCATTACATGCATTCAATTACTAATCTAAATTTTTTCACAGGTGAGACTCAAAGTTGTAGTTTTGCAGAATTTAGGCAACAATTCTGAATGCCTATTAATGTCAATTACTTTTCAAGTAAAAACGCATCAACTTCTAAGAGCAATAACGGAACAAAAATCTCACTATTTTACAGTCTCTGGGAAAAAGAGACTGATCCTTTGCAATTTCTTCAAAATACCTGAAACTGCTAAAAAATTACTAACATAATTATGGAAAAAGCAAGATTCGCAGGCTTAGAACTGAGCTCTTCACTGACTGAAAACTATTGCCTTTTATTTATTCTAAAAACCAAACTCCTATTACTTTCAATGAATACACCCCAATTCTAGCATTCAGTTCCACATGCACCTTCCACAAATCAGAGTCCTGACTTTTTAGTCTCTCCTTGGAAAGCAGCTGCTGCATCTCCTTAATCATTTTAATTGCTTTCATCCATACCTTTTTCTAATTACATTATACATTCTTGAGATGTAACAAACAGAACTGTGCACAGTACTATAACCTTGGGAGTGCCAAGATTTTATACAGTGGTAAAGCAATGCTTTTTAGGTTTGAAGAGTCATATGCCATGTTGTAGGGGAATACAAAATGGATCAGTACAGAAAGAAAGGGAAGTAAATAGAGTTTTATTCATGAAAATTAGCCCACTATAACCACGGACTTAATACCCTTTTATAAATAATTGCCACATCATAAGTATTGTGCAAAATGATTATAGTAGAGGTTATGAAATAATGAGATCATAGAACGACAGAATGGTTTGGGTTGGATGGGACCTTAAAAATCATCTAGTTCTAACCCCCCTTCCATGGCCAGGGACACCTTCCACTAGAACAGGTTGTTTAAAGCCCTGTCCAAACTGGCCTTGAATACTTCCAGGTATGGGGCACCCACAACTTCTCTGACAAACCTGTTCCAGTGCCTCACCACCCTCAGAGCGAGGAATTTCTTCTTTATATCTACTCTAAATCTACCCTCTTTCAGATGTTAGAACATAAATACTCCAGAGCAGAAGAAAAGATAAAGAAGCTGTATTGCCATAGTAAGAATCATAGTTGCTCTGAAAGTCAGCATTTCGGATGGACCAACATAGCAACAGCCTCAGATGGAAACTATTTATTAACTAGATATAATAGTTAGATAGAAACTGAACAATGCCTTTTAGAGAACTCTGGTAAAACTAAAGAGTCGCCTCTAACTCCTGCCTTCTCATAGAGACCACACGGGAAAGAAACCTTGCCAAAAACTGTCAAGAATTCTCCCTCATCTTTTAAGAGTGCAGCACATCTTATATTAGTGCTTCCTCCAGGCAGCACCTACAAATTCTTAGGTTTGGCTACTTCAAACCCTTTGATCCCATGCAACTTCAAATACTACATTAACCTTCCTTCGCTTTCAACAGGGAGCGCAACTCCAGAAGACAAACAATGCATGGGTAGCTGAGAAGTCATGCAACTGATTTATAAAATATGGAAGTACGATCATGCGATTTGTCCTCAACACATTAAAAAGAGGGGCAGGATGCACAGAGATTTCAGGGTTGGCTTTTGCTCCATAACTCTATAAAATGCACATGCTCCTTTTAAGACTGTGCTCACAAATTAGGATTGACTGTAGCAGAGTTAAACATTTCCATAAAGAAATCAAAGTTATTTAGTTAATATTTTATTTCAAATTAGAAAATCCAAATAAATAACTCTGTGTCTCAGTCAATACCATTTTCTAAATATAAGGATATGCTTTTGGTAAACAAAAGACAAGACACTGGTATGTTCAGAACTTGGGCACTCTGTCTGGAAGACTGATATGCGGAGAAAATAGGGCTATGTTGTTCACATTGAAAAGCAGGGCTGGAGGAGAGTGTGTATGGATGGGGCTTTTAAACTTGCTTTGCTTCCCGAGTGTCCTTCTGCAGCTAACGGCAATGGACACAGCTTCACGTACACAGGGTACAATTATAATCTGAGACTGCCAGCACACAAAACTCTTAACTAACCCCAAGGAGAACTGAAAAGGTTCTGCAGCTCTAAGGTTTTCAAGCCTTCTGCCTCATTATGGGACAATGTTATTGACTCTTTGAAGAGCTAACTGCAATTTGACAAGTAATTTTACAGTATAATAATGTAACTCTGGTGCTGTATCATAATGAAAAATCTCTATCCATCTTGCTGCTCCAAACAATTCAAATATCTAAAGCAGCATTTCCTTTGTCTGGATGTCATTGGCATCAAGGTCAAAACTCCTTTTACTTTAGTGGGATTAAAATGAATAAAATAAGGAGAGAGATATTCCTTCCTATTTTCTGTGTTATTATTAGGAAGTTAAACAAAAAGTTTAAGATATTGCACCAACTTCTATAGGAACCCCACAGATATTTCAGTAGTTTTCGCTGTACATTCTGTAAACAAGTTCATTGGTAGAATAAGGTTTAAACGTTTGATGTGCGTTGTGATAAAAATATTCTTGTAAATAGCAGAAATCTCTCTCTTCAGGCTTATGAATTGGTGTACAAACACAAGCTTCTATATGACTGCAGAAATACTCTTGAAGAGCAGAAAAGCAGTTCCGACTACACCAATCAGAAGTAATTAGCATAGCAACTATAGACCTCAACCTGAAGATTAAAACAGTCGGTTTTAAAAGTTAGAGTACATATTGACTTCTGCTGAAATAATACTCACATGCGTAAGTGCATGCACAAGATTCCTCAGCTATGTTAACATCACACCAACTTGTCCTTATCAATATGAACTGAAATCTCCAGTAGCAGAGAACCTTCCATTTCTCTTGATTTCTATTCAAGCTAAAGTACCAGCACCTCAAAAAATGCATACAGCCCTTTCCTTTTTCCCAGCAGATGTCATTAGATGTACAGTTTACAAGAATAAAACCATATAGCTTGCTTTATTCTGACTGTAACATAAGAGACAAGCAGATTGTGACTGTTTTGTAGAATCACTTTAAATGAGCTGTATTCTTCTGCTAAGTAAATATTTATGAAATTGAAGGCTCAAAGTTTATGGTCAACTCTACAGAACTGGTAGCTCATAGGAGTTCAGCTACTCTGCAGTGACAGAAATAATAAAATATAAAATATTTGTTCATCATAGGAATTTTACATTTATAGTTAATGTTTTTCCAGCACAGCAATTCATTTTGCCAATTAAAAAAATTCTTATTGGTCTGGCAAAAGTTAAATAAAATGCAGGATTAAGTATTTAAAATATGAGTTCCTAAGACCTTAATTTGTATTAATGCCCCCTTCTTAAAGTTTTTGACAGAATTCCATTCATAATGAAATGTTCAGAGGTAATTATTTCTCTTTCTTCTGTGTGAATTATGAGAATTATTTATATACTCAATCTTAATATCATAGCTTCATTGCCTAATAGAAAAAATCTACAGGATATGAATCATTCTGAGAAAGAATTAAAATCTTTTCTTCTGTTTTAAATAAAAAAAGAAAGATGAAAAGATTTCTAATGACATAAAATCCACACTGCTGCAGGCTCTGCTTGCAAATCAGAGCTCTTGCTACGTAACTCAAAGCTACTGGTTCATACTTCTAGTCTCCTTGCCCGTAAAGCTATAAACTGCAATGCTATAATGATTAGTTAATGAAATAGTGGAGTGATAACGAGCTATAAGAAATGTATGTTAAATTATTAATTTAAAAAGGTAAAGAATAAGTAATGAAAGAAGCAAGTTACACAGCCGTTTTTGTAAAAGTATGGTCAAAAGATATAAACCTAGCAGCAGTTTAGCACCTAGCCTTCAGCCTGCGGTCACGCTGTAATGAAACTCCTGACATTACAAATACATTCATTTGACAGTTGTTCTCACTCATAAAATAATGGGCTATGCACAAAGCTTATTACAAATTGCAGATAAGCTGTAAAAGCCATAAAAATGTCTACTGACATTTATTGCCAACGAGTAGCTTGAGGATGTTGATACATACTGATAACAGTCTGCTTTGTGACATTTTGAAAGTTTACTCCTAATTCATTTGCAGAATATGCAAAGATATTTTTTCTACCATACCTTCAACTCATTAAGTCATTGCAATATCCACCTGTTCTTTTAATGGATTTTTACCTATTTCATGTGTTGTATATGCTTATCCTCCAAAAGATAGTTGTTCTAACAAGAAAAAAGGTAGGTTCTCAAGAATATTCAAGTTAATTATAACTGCAACAAGAATTTGTTTATAGATAGCTTATATCAGCAGCAATAAATAGTAGTGTTACTATATAAAATCCCTCGAGAGATGAGAGGATTGTACATTTGCCATGTATGTATACACACACATGCCAGACAACTTCTCATGGAAGCAATTCCACTTGCACTGCCCCCACTTTTATTTATCGTTTGGAGGCACCAAAGAAAGGTTGTGTTTTGTACAAGTGACTTTAGTAAAGATCTGATCCTATTCCCCCTGAAGCAAGCCATACTTTTGCTAACTGTCTTTCTTAGCACCCAAGAACTCAATGCCGATCTCCTAGAACACACGTGTGCTTCAGCTGTGCTGAAGGTAGAGGCTGTAAACCACCTTTCTTGTTCCTTTGAACCAGACCTGGTAACTTTTTTTTTTTTTTTAAACATTTAGAACATTGAAGTGTTATAACATTTTTAATTACTGTAGCTGAGACTCAGCAGTGCTTCACCTTGCCCCATTCCACTGCCCAGGACATTCTCATTTAAGAAGTTTGTTTTTCTGAATTGGTGAACACTTAAAAGCTCTGGACGCTGCACTTCTGTTCTTCCCTGAGCTTTGTAAAATTTTGGGTACTAATCTCCTTTGAATACCTCTGCAGAGAACACTGAAAAAAACAGGGCCTGTTTACCACAGAAATTATCTTGTGGCAAGATCAACACATTGACATTTGTGATCTATTTGGGTTTTTTTTAAATAATATCATGACAAGTTCTGAACATACTTGAAAAATGTGGCTAGAAATGGGCTTTATTGCTTCTGAACTTTCAGCCAAGTGGACTGAACAGAAGTGTTTTTCTTTTAAATAGCATTTAAAATACTGAGAGCAAGATTTTATATGTCACACATGAAAATATTACATTTACAATGGGTCTCATTGTACTAATCCAGTCATTGGATTATTATCTACAATACCTATAGGAAATGTCACAAATGCACTGGATGTCCTTGAGCTTTAAATTTTGCACATAAACCTACATTTACCCAGACAATTTGCAAGAGACTATACTTCTGTAAAAGCCTAAAATTAAGTTATTCTAGTCATCATATTGTATAAATTACAATCAATAATTTTTATTTCAAAGGGGCTTTTTTGGGCATAGAGACAAATATGTTTGGTCTCAGAATAATCACTGGCGTTGCACACTTCTTCATTTCAGAAACCCACAACATGTGCCTGGAATGTGTGTCATCCGTTTATTTTTAAACACAAACATAATGCCCCCAAAGTACAGCAGTAGTGCTCCGTAAGATGCAGGCACTGACTAAACAGCAAATATGCAGATTTAAAGCAAATACTCCTAAAGTAATAATGATTTGAAATTAGACACAATCAAAACCAAAGTGTTCCAATGTGAAAAATAATATACCTATAAGTTTGTTTGCAACAGCTATTTATGAAAACAGTGATTCCCTATCTGTTATTTACATGCCATGTAATACTGGCACGTAACAAAAGCTGTCAGAGAAGAGTTTGGTCCCATAAAGCTAGAAAGGCAAAATAGCTAGCACCCAGTACCTGCGTCCTAACCTTTCCAGAAAATCAGTTGTGTACCACAGATCAAACTTGACCAAATGTATTTATACAATGTACCTTTTTCCAATAAATATATTAATATAACACTAGAAAAACTTCCTCTGGGATAAAGGACGGCTAAAAGCTGAATACTGACTGGATTCATAGGGAAGATATCCTTGCTGTGCACAAGTCACTCAGCTCCATCAAATACACGTTAATTAGGACCTTTTAGTACTTTGCTCCACTGGGAGCCATCAAAAACATTTGCTACTTACAATCCAAAAGAAAAATCCAGTAAAACAGAGCATAGGTATAAAGAAACAAAAACAGAGCAGTCTGCCCCAAATGAATTAGCCCTAAATTCAGAAATCCAAGTTGCAATTTAGGATAACACTGAGAAAAAACGTATTGCTTTGAACTCTAAATCTCCAGTTCTAATAGCTATATTAGGTCTTAGGAATTATAAATATGCCAGACTAATATAACTTAGAAAGTTAAATTTAGATAAGAATTATATACTGGTTTTACTTTCAATTTTAATCTTGTCATAGAAATCCTGACACTGATTATTGCCCAGCAATGCCTTTCCTTTGTGATAAAGCCAGCCTCAATTTGGAGCCTAGGACAACAGGTTAAACAACAAAATAAATCCACAATATATTGTTCCAGTAGAAAAAGCAGAACAAAAGACCGCAAGAAATACAAGTTACTGTGATAGAGGTAAACACTTGTTGCAGTGAATTGCTAGGGTTTTCAAAGCAGCAGTTTTCAGGCTGTGGAAGGACATTGTCATGTTCTTTCAGACACAAGTTTTGGAGAAAAAGGCCCTTCTTCCAGAGTAGAGAAATGCTTTGTTTGAGAGGCAGGGGAGTCATCCCCACACCTCTGCCACAACATAACACTGCTCTGGAGAGATTGCTTACTCTTAATGTAACTGTACATTCCCAGCTCGAGCCATTCCTGTTCCTTAATTTGTTGCTTTCTCTTCTTCCAAACAGAGAAAAGGGAATCACGGAGAATCAAGTCAGAAAAAGTATTTACATGCAGAAGATAAAAGTAATTCTTTGTTTAGAATTGTAAGAAAACTTCCCCATTAGCTCAGAATTTCTTTTCAAAATAATACATCTTTTAATGTTGTCTCCATCTTCTATCCATAACTGATTCAATTTTATATACACAAGTAAAAAAAAAAAAACTGATACAAATACCACTGTGGCTATTTGACTATTATGAGAAGCTACCCCCAAAATCCCCAGTTTAGCAAGTAGTTAGTCATTCTTGTGGTCTGACTAAAGCTGTTAAAAAAAAGCAAGTGTTCTGGATTATTTCTATTTACTAGAATGTATACCCCGACTCAGGAGTAAGCAACTCTTACATACTTTCAATAAATCACGCAATATCCAAAATATAATCTTTTTGAGTACAGTTGCAATGAATTTTGGGTAGGTTGACCTCAAACATGACGTTATTTGTTTTAAAGGAACTACCCCACGTTTCCTGGCACCAGTAGAAAAAAACATACAAGATTTTAAGCTGACTGGACAGTATGTGGTGTAATCTCAAACTCCTGTATAATCCTGAGCACTCTCTGACCTTTCTCTGCTGCATACAAGTTGAGTGTTCAGAAAGAAATAATGCGGAGGAGTCCAACAAAGAACTATTGCTTCCGTGAAGAGAGTCTCTCCCCACGCTTCCCACAGCAAGAGATAACTCAGTCCCTCTGTGAGCTAAATGACAGGTTAATATGATAGGGAGGGGAACACCAACCACAACTTAAGTTCACTGAGCTAGTTAACCATAGAGGCACTCACTGCAAAAATAGCTATGCTGTTTTAACACGTTGCAATCTTTCAGCTCCTAGTTACTATCCTGCTACTGCAGTGATGAAAAAGAAAAAAAAAGGAAAAAAAAAATCAGAGAATGAAACACATTTTAATGAGACTTTCTTCCTGTGTCACACCTAATTATGCTAGTTTTCCCCCTCAAAAAAGCACATGAGCACCAAAATGATCCATTCTGTTAACTTTTTTTGCGTGCATTGTAATGGATAGTCAAGGACATACTGCGAGATCTCTATCTAGATCCCATTGCCCNTTTAATATTTATTTTGTGGTAGACTAGACCTCTGGTTTCACCCACCCTAGGAAATTTTGATCTTCCTTTTCACCTGGCTCCCAAATGTTTGAACTCCACTAACTTAATATTGACACTAATTAAACCAAAGACAGCCTGAAGTGGATCACATACCTATACCTCCCACTTCTTTGCCCCATTAATTTCTCACTCCTGTTCTTAAATTCATACAAATTACAGTAAATTGATGCTTTGTATTTAACTAAAAGGTACCCAAGGTTACATAAAACTACCTAGAAAATTTTTACTTCATATTTTGCATAATTTTTTTCACACTACAGTTTTTTAAATATTCAGTGAAGAGATAAAGTTTACATTATTTCAATAAAAATCTGTTTCAAGCTAATAAGTTTAATAAAACTACTTGCTAATTTGAAATGTCAAACTTTTATACTGCAGGTGCTTCATAGCTCTTAGATCAGAGAAAAACAATTGTCACATACTTTCTTAATTTTAAAGTTTATTTTTTTTAAGACTTACAGAGTAAACTTCCTTATTGTATAGTTACTAATACCTTGAAATTACTATCCTGTTTCAAATAACTACACAACACATTTTTATTTTATTGGGGATGGATTTTTGAAGGTTACTACTGTCACAAGAGATAAAAAAAAAAAAGCCCTCTTTCCACAGGCCAAATAGGAACTTATGCAATATCCTATATAATAGCCTAGCAATTGTTTGAGTTTGAAGTTTGGAAGGATTAGCGGTAGTTCATTCTTTGCTTCAGCACGCTCTTGGGATGCTTGTGCACAGTTTGCCAAAGCCATATAAAATTGTTTGTGACAATTTTATAATATTTACTACTGCTACTAAAGAGTAAGCTGAACCACCTAAGTAATTTTATTTATGAGTACAGACAAAACTTAAAGTAGGAGATCAGTGCTAACTCTTTGATTTTGGAATTGTGTGGTTCAGAAGGTTTTCAGTCTAAGGTCATTTGAAAACAGCGTACCACAGACTACAAAACCCCCCACCTCATAACAGATTAAAGAAGATGGGACAAAACTGCCAATATTTGCAAACAGCCACAGACAGGACTGGCAGTCATACTGCCTTGCTGTCAGGCCTCATAAATTAAGCAGCACTATGCGTGGCAAGTAGCTGGATGGTAGTCCTCTAAGGAACAGAGTTTTTATAGGCAGTAGTAATGGAGATTAAGTAGCTCTTCTCTTTTCACTGACTCACTACTGAATCAGTGCCCCAGCACTAGTAATAAGGTAACTGGGGGACACTATACTGATCATCAAGCGCTAAAACAGAAGTACTAGGGTCTAACTACATAAGATAATTAAGGACACTTTGCTTTGGTTTTCACTTGTTCTTTCTTTAAAATATAATCATTATGGCCCAGTACTAAAAAGTGCTACACAAACGTGGAATTTGGTAACTGCTTGTTGACCATCTGAATCCTGGTGCTGGTTCCAGGGGCCAACTGCCACCCACCCACCGCACAAACTCCTGTAGCATTGGGGTACCCTGTAGTTTTTTCTCTCAAGACCATTTTATCATGCACTCCATACAGTTGGCTCACACACTCAACATACAGTTAGGAATTCTGTCTCAGGAATTTAAATAATTAGAGCTGGAAAATCTTGACTATATATTTATCTTAGTTGACAAATACTGAATTTCTCATTTGCCTAGTTTTAACTTCTGATCCACGTGAAATATATGAAGCAGCAATGCTTTCTGTAATTTAAACATGAAGTTGATCGTAGAAGGCGCATTGGTTGCACTGTAGTATTAATTAAAAAATTACCTTGTTTACTGTAAGTCCATCACAAGGTATGGACAGGTCAACAAAAGAAAAAAATAATAATCAAGGAAGTTTAGGTCACCTTGTAGTGAAAATGCATAATCAAGTCCTTACCCTACTGCTTAAGTGAGTGTCAAGTGCAGTGAAAACATGGGCCAAGTGCTCATTCTTCTTTAGTTCAAATGTATCAACAGAAAAAAAAAAATGACCATTTTCAACAGGTCTGGCTCAATGTAATTTTGAGGCATATCCACCCACCACATTTACCATCAAATGTAGAGCTGGCATGTTTTTTCTCCTTTTAGAATCATGTGTTATTCTGCTATATTTTTTTTAACTTTAACTCTGATATTTGATCATATTATAAGCTTCTTGTTTCAATTTATACTGATACAAAGGTCACAAAACCAGAGTAATTATGTAACTTTGGTAATGAGAATTGGTTTTCCTTAGCAGTATACTTCTTCATTGCAAAAACTAACCTTTAACGTGGAATCAGTGTATTTTGGGTTCTGACTGGGACTCTGAACCAGAGCTTAAAACAAATCAAACAAAAAAAAAGAATTAAAATAAAAAAAAATCAAAACAACACACTCATGAACAATAATGTGATATATAATCTTCCAAATTATTTTTTTTTTTTTCAGCTGACAGCTGAAGAGCTGAGAAGAACATTCCTGGGCAAGTACCAGTGCACTACTGTGTTCGGGGGGGCGGGTTTTGTTTTGTTTTGTTTTTTTTTTTTTAAGTAAACTCAGAATCCACAAATTGCACTGGTTCTGTATATTTTAAAATCTATTTTATTAAGATATTTCAAGCTTTCTGTACCTAATCAGGTGAATTTAAAAGAAATACAAAGTCAGTAGAAGTAGTAAGAGTGCTGCTACTTAGGAAGTGCAGTGGTGAACACCACTTTGTGAAGGTTGTCTTATTTTTATTCTGTGCAGAATATACAAAAGGTCAAAATAAATTGCCTAGAGGCATATCCGTAGCACAAACTGTATGCCTCCTGTTGCCTAGAAATCACAGTGGTTTCTAAGTTAGTCTACTTAAGAATTTAACACCATCTCCGACTTTAAAAAAACCACACAAGGGGATTATTGTCCCATCAGTCAGACGATAAGATCGAATTACAACTTATCCCTCCGCATTATACTGTTCTATAATGGTGGTCATAAGGAATGTAAACTCTCCAAATATGTGACCCAGTTCAACGTAAAAAGTTCGAAGATGTTTGTTAGTTGTGTAGCATTCTATACAATATATATGTTGCAACACTCAGAGTTCAGAATTGCTCTAACACTATTTCATCAATAGTACAGAGACAGACTAATTTCAAAGCACTATTGAATTCACTATTTAGAATTAAATTTATTTAGAGAGGACATTGACCAGAGGAAATTAGAATGGCTAGTTATAGAGCCACTACACAATACTTTTAACAACTCGTCCTCATTGAAGAAAAGATGTAGTCATGTGGAATTAATGTATGGCATTAATAACAATGTGGATTTGTAAAAGGAAAGATGCAGTAGAAAGGATCTCCATTCATTTCCTTTTATAATGTCTTCAGTTTGGAAGTGTGGTATTTTTTATTTCAGTGATAAATCTAGAAACACTTAAGCTATTACAAAGAATTACATCCTATTGATGAAATGCTGCAGAGCTATTCTATCGCAGTCTAATGGGAAAAAGACACAGTGAATAATAAGAAATCATAGGAAGACAAACATCTTAATTAGCTAGATTCTAATATAATTCTGTTGTAAATTTTGTAGCACTATTACAAACTCTTTCATTTAACACAGGAGTTCAAGTTACAGTCATCCAGTAAATATCTATTACAATATTTTACAATGTAGGAGCCTAATCCTATTCCCATTTAAGTTTTCATTGACTATAGAAAAAAAACCAGTATGCAAAGTCAGATATAATTCAAAAATTCTTTTTATGTTTTCTTTTGGGAGGTGATGAGTATCTGGGACTCTGCCATACACAACTAAAGTTAACTACCTTTCACGTCTCTCGGTCAATTTTACTTATATTTTTACTTGTTTTCATGCCTGGATTTTGTGAAATTTTTCAGTATACAGAAATGCCTGAAGGATCTTCAGGATTCTTTTATATTTCTTTATACTGAGATTTTTAATTTTTCTTCCTCTGCTTTCTTTTATTATTATTCGTGCACTTCACATTTTAGTAATTTTAGTATACTTCCTTAGAACTATGTATATGTGAATTTGGTTTCAGTTTCCCTGATCAAATCCAGAAAAAAAATATAGACAGACATCTTCAAATATGTATGTGTGTGATTTATTACTTGCTTATTAAGTACCAGCTATCACTTTTCCTGTCCTGAAAGTGTTCCCTATACTGGCTTCCCAAGTCTCAGTTGTCTTTCTAGCAGGTCTAGCACATCTAAGACAGGTAACCTACAAAAAACAACTTTTAACATGACTTTAATTCTAAGTTCATAAAAGGATTTAGGGACATAAATGAGCTTTAAAGGCCTTAAACAATTGTGACATTCAAACCTTTCACAACTGCCCCAAAGTTCTGAAAACCTTAATTCTGAATAGATGACACTATTGAATAGTTTGCAGTGCTAAATCCTGAGGTGCCTAGAATTCTACAGTGGAGCATACTCAGAAGCAACTTAGTTTTAGAAAAACTAAGCTGCTCCCCCCCCACCCCCCAACTGTAGATGTAATCACACTTTTTCATTTTGTCAGAATCCACAGATTCACAGATAAGCCTTACTGTGATCCATCTAGATAGAAATTTCTCATTCCCTGCCATCAGGGCCTCCATTCAATACATATTCTCAATGCCCACGTATCACACGCATAACCGAAAACACTCTTGAGAAAAATGCAACATCCTTCAATGGACAACTGACAAGCTGAGGGGTTTTGGTGGGGGTTTTGTGCTTTTTATTGTTTTGGGCTCTTTCACTTTTTATTTAAAGCTTCAGTATTAAGTGCCTTCCAGAGCAGAGCAACTTACCTATATACTCTGCTAAAGGTGAACGGTTTCCTCATCTTTAAGGACTGTCCAACAGGCAAGGCCTGTTTGCATATATTACATTAGTTATGATTAGGACTGGATTCCTTTCTCCATGCTCTTACCAACTCTGTAACATACTCAATGTCCCTTTTCAGCTCCAAAATTATATTAAACATTTATTTTTAACTTTATCCTTCTATCATCTGTACACTTACATCTCAGTTGCATTCTTTCAAGCCTTATTTTGTACTTCTGTTTGTGCCCCTACGTTATTTCTATACTGAACCCTTTCGATCAGCTAAATTCCCTGAAGCAAATCAGCTGGCAGAAATACTACCCCACTTCCAATACCATACAAGCAACAGAAAGGATAATCTCCACACAAGACTGTATTTTACAGCTAAGCCAGTTCAATAGTTTGTTGGCAAGTCTTTAATAAAAGCTGACTGATCTGCTAAGGAAAAGACAGAACAGTAAAACCAACACCGTCTCCCCCTTTTTTCTCACCCTAACCTGTGCGTGTTATTTCAATTAAAATATTTGCAGACATCCAGGAATCTGATTTAAATCCACTGATTATTTTTTTAATTCATGCTAAGGCTAAGCTAGAGAAAAAGACCTCTGCTCTTGAATCTGATGCTACCATCTGTGATCCCTAAGGTGATCAGGGACTGTTTCTAAATCCAAGACAAATTTGATTTTGCTTTTTGTGTGTGTGTCTGCCCCTCAAAGATTTCTTTGATTCCTTAAAAATACTAATTTTTAATCTCGGAAATGGAGGCCCTGTCAGAATAAAGTTAAAGGAAAACAACACCTATTTTCACACAGACACTTCAGAGTGTTTCAGTACCTAAGCAAGCTTTATGGGTTTGACTCCCCACAGATTTTCACCTCGTGTGTGCAGGCTGAACACTCCAATAGAGCACCCAGACCACTCAGGTTTATGGATGTTAGTGTTAATCCCTTTCCCTCAGTCATCCAGTACTCTGCCTCTAGCTTAAGAAGAAATGGTGTGCCTTAAGCCTTACTATTTATTCTTTCCAATAAAAACACTGACACATTAAACATGACATTAATCCTCTTATCTGTCAATTATCTGTCTCTTTTCCACTTAATTTGTGAAGTATCTGCTAGTAAGATACTATTGACCATTTCTATCAATAGACTAAGTTTAGAGAGAAATTTTAATTTCAGAAATAAAAACTATTAGCTGTAGCTCATAACCTAGTTTCAAGCAGAAAGAATGTGTGCACGTGAGAAAAAAAATATGATCTTTCAGGTCTGCCTCCTTCTATTTCCATTTACACCAGTTACCATTTTAGGGGGAGGTCTGCTTCTCTGAAGCATACTCTCCAGAAATCCTCAGCATCAAGTTGCAGAGGAGCTAATTTTAAATATTGAACTCCATTAACTACGGAAATTAGTTTTACCAACAGTCTGTGGTGGAAGCACACAAAAAAGTAAGTGTACTTTTCTTTTGGTTCTTCGACAGACTAGAGCAGTCCTATAACAGGCAAACACCACCCTAGTACAGGTAACGTTTTAGACAGAATAAAGATATGAAGGGTCATTTTTGTATAAAGATAATTGAGAGTCAATAAATGGTTGCGCTAGACTTCTCTGGAAGAAAACGTCTTATATACATTTAAGTGTTGCAACTCTAAATAGCACCAGGAACTGTGGGTTTCATATATACCCATGAAAAAAATATGTCATGGCATAGGTAGAAAATCCCTTTCATTGGCATCCTGACTTACATCAGAACTTCCTGTGAGAAAACCCTCAAGCTTTGCAGCCCTGAGAGCATTTGGTGAATTTTGAGACCTCTTAGTTCTTTAAGAAACAGTTGGATACTAAGTTGCCCCTAAATTGCACCTCTAGGTTTTGGTTCAGCCACGCTGAACCGTAACGCTTTCAGAGAAACTTTGCATTAAAGGACAGGGATAACTTGCTTAATTATTTTCCACAGCATTAAAACCCCCTGAACTACAACTAGAGGGGATTTTGGCAGAAGAGTTGAGGTAAATACCATCAGGACAGCAACAAAATACTTTTCGTGGGTTCAGTCACTGCTACAATGGACAAAAAAACCAGTCTGACCAGAGTGTGTGACCCATCATTCATAGTGCAAACACATGCATATAGCAAGGTAGTGGCAGCATTTCTTTGTTTGCATTTTGTCACTTCACTTCTTTTATTCTGAGTTTTAAAATACAGAAAGGAATTCTAATATTCAACAAAATATTTTATATCTCACAGTTCTTCCAGTTCTTGGATCAGCAGTAAGTTGCGCTACAGCTGAACTTATACCAGAGCAATACTTAACAAAGAGTGAGTCTTCTCAAAAGGCGGTTGCTCTTTTGAGCAAACCAGACATGCACAGCCACAGCAGGCATTCTGGCAAGAGCACAAGGGAATTCTGATTGAGGAAAGAGGCATGGTGAGTAAAATCTTATGTCCTCGCGTCACCTGTCATGAAGTGCTTGGAAGGCCACGATACCAGATTATATGATGTTGTTAAGATGTATTGCATTCTTGTTTTAATCTCCACCGTAGAAACTATAACATTTAATAACATTAGCTTCAGTAACATTTTAATTCTCGCTAAGTGTATCATATGCATACATATAACCTCGCAGTTGCACTTTGGAGCCATGACCCAGTAACAGGGAAGGTCTCCATTTGCATACACAATCAGCGGCCCAGTACCTACCCCTGGCTATATCAGAACTGTGGACCCAAATTACAGTGAAAAGTTTCTTTTAGTCTAAGACAGGGAAGGAGACTGTTAATAGAAGTACTGCTGAGGGTGCCACTTACAGATTCATGCTGCATCAGTTGCATGCATGTTTAATACATTCAGCACCTAGGGATTTGGTAAAGAATTCTGTTACTCACGTATAGAGAAACGATAACCCTTATTGCTATTTGGTTAAAAACTGTTTATGTAACTGTTAGTTACATATGGTACAGTGACCCATCAAAGTTGAATTATTCACTTTATATTACTGGTCAGTATATAAAACATTGACAGCTGTCAGAGGAAAGCTTCCAGTAAATCCTGTGATCTTTGAGTGACCTCAAGCAAGAAAGATAAAAGATAGAAGAAATTAAAATTAGCTTGCAACACTATGGCACCATCAAGCTTACACTGATGAAGTTAGCTTTGATCTCTTACAACTGCAGGTCTGTCACCAAATTTGCAACTATGAAGGCAATTGTGTCAACATGTACAGCATAAGGATGTCTGAAGGAACACATTTCTATAAAAGCGTCAACAGCTGTAATGTCTGAATAGCAATAAATTCTAGAAAAAAAATCTAGAGTAGCAAAGCACACATTAGGAATGAGATACAGAGGACAAAATGGCACTTTATGATGGCAAGGGTAAAGTCTCAAGACAGAAAAATTGAGAAACTGTATATGGCTAGGACATATGTTAACTAAACACAGAATTCACTGCTGGACTAAAGACTGGATTAGAAAGATGAAGGAGTGAGCACCTGGTACAGAAAGTATCTATTTTTATTCTCTTAAAACATTAAAAGACTGTCTTATTGAAAACAGGTATTTTTTTTCTCTGTGATTAAGACAAAAATAAAATCAGAAATGTATGCATTACAGCAATTTCTTTTTCAGCTACCAAAAGAGGCAGAAAAACACTGAGAGGTCCAAAAGATAGTAAAATTGACTTCTTGTGGTTTGTTTTAATTCTGTGGTTTCTTAAGTAAAGAGGATTACATGCTGTTAAAGAAAGATTTGGGGTTGTTAGGTTGGGAGTTTTTTTGGCTAACCAGTGGTAAAGTAAAATAGAAAACACTATAGAAGATATCTTTTTCCTGACTTCTACTCATTTTCAATATGGAATAATGAATATGCTAGAAAACCCAGAGCACAGATCAAACCAAATTTAACCTTTCTTTTCAATGACATGATTTTGGGGTTTTG
This sequence comes from Himantopus leucocephalus, assembly GCA_003993805.1. Lineage (NCBI taxonomy): Eukaryota > Metazoa > Chordata > Aves > Charadriiformes > Recurvirostridae > Himantopus > Himantopus leucocephalus. The sequence continues at coordinate 9,846,940 of RSEF01000004.1, read as the reverse complement.
TTTGTTTGGGTTTTTTTGTTTTGGTGGGTTTTTTTGGGGGGGNTAACATTCATGGAGACATCAAATACTGTTTTGGTACTTTTGTTAGGGTTGTTTTATTCTATAACATTATTATCCAGGCAGTGATGTACAGAAATCAATAACACAAAGCAGAGGTGTTAAACAGGAAATTGCTAGATCAAACAGAATATTTCATTACCTTTCCCAGATGCATGCTTTTGTTCTGTTTTTAATCTGCTCCACTAATGACCAAAAATATCAGAATCACAGTCTGTGGTTTGAATCTTAACATACAATTATCAAAGAGTGCTTTCTTGAATATCATTATTTTCCTGTACTACTTTGTAGGAATTTGCAGCCTGGCACATCTATGCATTAAGTATTTCCCAATATGCAAGGTGAATCAGAGAAATGCTATTAAGGTAAAAAAATATAAAAAGGAGTTTTCTTTTCTTTAATAGGACTTTGACATCCTTGATCCATTTTTGCAGTAGTCTTTCTGCCTTTGGAAATCATGAGAAGCTAGACTCAAAAACATTTGAAAGTTTACCTGTATACAGGCCCATGAGGAAAGCAAATATCTATGATTTCTCTGCCCCAAAACCAGAAGTTCAAAGCGAAGTACAACTAATGACCTCTGGAAGGATGAGGTGGTGACAGGCAATAGAAGCCAAACCTCCAGTGACAATAGTTTAAAATCATATCCCTATTCAACCACAGCTATAGTTTTGTGAACTAATAAGTTTTCACACCCAGAAATACACTGTAATACATGTACAATGATGGGGAGATGCACTGTCTGTAATTAGTTTTCACTGTCTTACATACAAACACCAAAGAAAGAGCTCTCTTCGGCAAAGTTTCCCTGAAAGAAAAAAAAAAACAAAACAACGAAACACCAAACCAAAAAAAAAAAAAAAAAA
>RSEF01000004.1:9832789-9845975 GCA_003993805.1 Himantopus leucocephalus | reverse complement strand
AAAAAAAAAAAAAAAGACAGTGGGCCTTCTAGGTTATTTTTGTTCCCTAGCTAACCGAAAGTCAGTTTCAATGAAGTTTTTTCCCTTACAAAGTATGAATTACAATACAGAGACTACAGTTACTTTCAAATCACAGCAGTGTCGTATTCTTGGCTCCTGCATATTAACATTTCTTAGAAATTCTATTGCATGTTTTAACTTTTCTGGGAGTTTAAATGTCTAAGTTATATTATATGAATAATGTAAGATCGCTAAATTGTCCTCCTCTATACTGACTGAAAGGGAAAATTAAATTAATTACACATCAGTGATTTATCTAGAGTCCATGGTCTGAACATCCAACCAGTTATCTGTTTAAGTTCTAATTTGGTTCATAAAGATATGAGAATGCCTTAGTTTGTTAGGCCATGTAGAACTACATCCTAAGGAAATTCTGCCTTTACTTTTCACAACAAAAACTGATTAAAAAGTCAGTGAATGTGGGTATGCATGTGTAATGCTGACCTTATTTGACTGCTCCAGTTCTCAAATATTTACTTACAAAGCAGAATATCCACATATCCTCAAATAAGTGGGACACACAAAGAAAATAATTGGGCATAAATTCAATATACAGGTCATCATATATGTTGTCTTTATGAAAGGAAGTAAGAAGGAGAGCAATCCAGAACTACCTAGAATCATCAACACTAAGGGTGATAGAAAGCAAAGCAATGTTATTGAGATGCTTGCTGTGCTGCTGGCATATGACTATGCTATTCATCATGGAGGCAGTTATGATGTCCAACAGCATGTTATTTCAAAGAAGCATCAGAGAAGTACCAGACAGAGCATCAGAGCAGGAACTGACAGATCTCTACAACACAGGCCTGTAGTTCAAGATACCAAGCAGATGCACTTGTGATGTGTCATCAGATTCTCTTTTGCATGTACTTATTGTAGATCAAAGCATGACACAGGGGATGAAAAATTGCTGGCTCTGTTCTATCACAAGCATTCTTTGATCAGAGGCTACATTTAAAAAAATAAATGAATTTCTTTATTATGCCTCAGTGCACTTACCAGATCCAAAAAAACCTCTAGATGCCTGCTTTTTCAACTCCCATAAGCAGTGTTGAATCCTTACTTGCACTTTGATTGGATTTTCTCTGGACATTGTCATGGACTATGAAAATAGTTTTGTTGTCATAATCTAAATTTGCAAAGGTGGTAAATCTGGTGTCTTTAAAATTATAGCATAGTATCATGAGATAAGAATCCCTCAATATGCTTTAGTAGATCTGTGCAAATTCAAGAGTTAATATTCTTCTCACCTCCTACCCTGTAACAGACAAAGCTGTTTACATTGCAAGAATACATTGCAAGGCAAGTTTTCCAGTGCTCAACACAGTTGATGCCTAAAAATGTGCCACAAATTCTTCTAGAAATTCTGAGTTATTTAAAGTTTCTGTTATGTCAACACATATGGCTTAAAGTAGCCAATCAAGGTCAACAGGTGAAAATGCCACCTGCCCTTCAAGAGACAGTAATTCCTGCCTTGCAATTCAGTCAAGGTGATAAAATGTTAGTGGTAAAATATTGATAATGACCAGCCTCCTCTTACACAAGTTCAGTGAAGACTGTCCAGACTTCTATAACTTTTTAAAGAGGAACACACATTTTCATACTTCTCCCTCCTTGGACTCAAAGCTTAACTGGATATGACCCCGACCAACCCAGTCTACATTGGCTCTGTTCTGAGCAGCAGGTTGGACTAGACATCATCCAGAAGTCCCTTCCAGCATTGGCCTGTGAGTCTATACCTCAGAGTTCTTGTTGATTCATCCTTAAATTTATACTGTTTATTGTTACAGTATATGCAAAACATTCCAAACTGAAAATTTAAATTTTAATTCTGTACCAAAAGCTACCTATTTGTACAACATCAGCAAACATTAGGATACAATATTTCAATTTCTCTTTTTAATTTTAATCACTATTAGCTTTCCCCTCCCACTCCTCTAGCCATAGCATTAGGATGTAGTGAGAGATGTAATATTGTTGGGGAAGTTTGATTTTTTTTTTTCCCCCCCAGACTCATTTGAGCAAAACACTCTGTGATTCTTGGTACTCTCTTTACACTGGTTTTATTTTCAGTAACAATGCCACCTGTGGTGCTAAATAGAAGAGATGTTTGAACATCGCAGTGCATAGTCTCCTCAAAACTGGCGTTTAAGCAAGGCTATCGAGCAAAATTTTTATCCACAATATGCAAGAATCTTGAAGTAAGGCAATATCCTCCTAGTTTCTCTTTCATATTCAAACAGAGCACAATTTTTCTATTATAACTACAATTGATCAAGAGTGCTATACTAGTTTCAAAACACAAGATGTGTGCTGGGGCACCGAGAAACAACCATGGCCTGTAGGCAAGCTGGGAACTGGAAGGCACAATCAATAGCATACAGGACTCAAAGAGCAAAATTCCAACATTCGTCTGCTGCAGCATTAATGTTTTCTTTTGCAAGTAAAAAGAATCATGACTGAAACAGTCACAGCAATACAGGTCAGAAAAGTAGCTTCTGGCCAGCTACATTCACACTACTTCGAAGCATTTTACACCATGATAGGCTGCTGTCATATGGTCACAAACTAAGTAGTTTAGCTTTCACTTTGACTGCTAAGCATATGGATGAAGAAATTTTTATCACGCCCACTGCCCACCCCCCCCACCCCACCCCCCCAGATATCCAAAGGATCCATTCTCTTAGATTATCCATTTAGTCCCTGCATAAGTACCAAGCTCATATAAATTATTTTAAGATCACAGATATGCACATGGGGTCAAGGAAGGAGTTCCGAGAGACACTTGGCATGTATAGATTTCATTTTTTACATTATTGTACTATCATTATATCAGAAGCACAGCACAGAAGAAAGTCAACATTTTTCCTTAAACAACACTCCCCGCTTGATATTTCCCTCCTCTTAAACATGCTGAATCAGATTTTCAGCATCCACATACTCTTAACTTGCAGAAGGTGCAACCAGTTCTATCTGTATCCACGGTCCCTCACTCTTTTAATCTTTTTTCCAAATTTCTGACTCAGAATAGTCATTTCATTAAGTAGTGCTTAGATGTAGGTGGCTTAATGCTTAACAAGTAAAGAAATTCATGATGGTAGTGTGATGTGTATGACTGATCAATAAAAGAACAAGAAAATCCTTATTAATAAACCCCAGTGCATCTCTGAAAGTGCTTCAAAACAGGATCAAACTATATCATATTGATAACACCAGCACTATCCCACTCTGTCAGACATTTAACTAAACTCAAAAGCGAAGCGACTTCAATGTCATGTGTTCCATCAAGATTACAGCAATAATATCCTAATCTTGAGTGGCTTCAAACTTCCGTTGCATTGAACAGGCAAGATTAATATCTATAAATGCCAGAATAGTTTTAAGTATATTATACTTATGTTAATAACTACGCAATATTTTAAACTGATTACTAGTGGACATTTAGAGGGAAGTTTCTTCCTGCTTCTCACTCTCTTCCCATCTTAATAACAATTTCATTACTGTTACTGGACTTCCATGTCACACTAACCAAATCTGAAGCCCTTTTGGCTACAAGCATATACAACACTACTTGTTCAAATAACACATTCACAACTTTCCTCCCTTTGGCTCCTATACTCCTACTGCCATCCCACTCTTTATAGTCATGATCACAATCGTAATACCTAAGAGACAAGAAAGGCAGGAATCCCACTGTATTCAACTCTATACCACACAGAAATAATTGTCCTGACAAGCCTGTAATATAAAAGAAGCAAACTAGATCCAGGGTATAAAAAGTATGTCACAAAGGGAGAGGTCACAAGCCACTGTAACAAGTACATGCTAATTTATAAAATACTTTACTTTTTTAGAACCCTGAGTCCATTTGCTGTTCGAAGAACAGGAAAAATAAAAATCCAGGAACTTCATCAAGACCAAGTTTCTGAGTGTTTGCATCTCTGTTTCTAGAATTCCTAAAAAACATCACAGAAAGTTCCTGGAAAGAAGGTGAGAGTTCTCAGACTAAAAGAGAGAAATTTATGGAAAACATTCGAGAAAGCTATATAGGGGGATACCCAAAAAGAGGGTGTGAAATTTCTAAAAATCTGTTAAGGTATTCCTAAAAAGCAGACAGAAAAATCATAGAAAGCGCTTGGGGAATTCCTAGAAAGCATGAAGAAATAGCCTTAGAAACCGTATGTGGCATACATAAAACACAGACAAAAAAAAGTTTACAGAAAGCTCTTGAGAAATTCATACAAAGCAGGTGGAAAATCCCATATGGGGCATTCCCAGAATGCACATGGGGGAATTTCACACAAAGCTCTTAAGGACTTCTGAAAAAGAAAGAAATCTTCCTTTCCAAGATTTGTTTTTGCCACGGTATTTCTTTTCTCAGTTCAAGAAGATATGTTTTATTCAAGAGGCAAGTAAGTTCTTGATCTTATAAGCATTTCTCCTATTGCCCTCATTCCCTATGGGTCAACAGACAAGTACCTTCTGCTGACTTGCTGGACAGAAGAGTATGACAAATCTTCTGGCTCCTGAAGACAGAAAACCCATAATACCTTCTCTACCAAATAGACTCTGTGACACTCCACAGAAATATTAAACTCAATGAAATATTAAGCTTTTACACCACAGATTAAACAAAAGCCCAGTTCAAAGAAAAGACTAATGGAAATTGATATCTTCAGATGAAAAGTGTCCCCTTTTCCTCAATATTGACTGGAGTCCAAATTCTAAAGCGTCATACATTCATAAAATCAGCAGACAAGAGGCCAAACACTCACTCCACTTGCAACAGGCAAATGAAGTTAACATGATCATCTGTAACATTTACCAGAAACGGTAGCATTAATAGGCCATGCAATATAATGTCTAGAAAATGTAAGAGGATTTGAGACTACATCCAAATATTTAATATCAATTTTAATCCAGATGGCAAGCAACACTGAAAATGATAAAAATAAACCTAAACTGATGCTAAGGGTACAGGCACCCTTAGATGAATGCCAGCTGTTCAGCTATTGCAGTTTTATGCTTCTTTGAAACACTTGTGGCTATTAAGTACATGGACCACATGCTTTTATTGCTGACTAGGTGCTGCAAAATTCTATTAAGAGGTTTAATGCGTCATAATTTAAAAAAATACAGCCATAAATACATAGAACACATGCATTTCAAGTCCAAGAGCAGAGACGTGACAAATATCATTACTGATTTCATTCATTGTGCTTTCTGTTCTTTTCTGTTGTGAGTTCCATGTGTATTAAACCCATCATGAATCAGACCTGCGTACATTAGCCACACAAAAGGTTGAACTTCCTAAATAGGCTAAGCATTCTTCTATTGCTTTGTCAGGGCTAAAAAAAGCACTTAATCTTTTTATGACAAACAAAACAGCTTTAACAGGGGAAGCTATTATGATGAATCATCATTCATCCTAAAATAACTAATAATCAAGTAAACACTTGAAAGGAAAGTGAAACCCACCTGGGAAATACCCAAGTTCAAGTCCCTAACCTGAAGTAGGCAGAGTCAGAGACTTACACGTGAGATACTCGAGTGGAATGCAAGAATATTCACAATAAATAGCAATAAAGGTACCAATCTTCCTAATTGTCTTCAACTACTGTTCACCAAGTATTTATCTTTGACACGATGAGTGACTTTCAAAAGCAACACACTGTATTATCAGACTCAGCAAAAAAAAAAAGATGCAACTCAGTATATGCAATATAACTTAGATATCACTAATGAAAGAACACTCTCTTCTCTCATAATTATTTATACTGTATCATTGTTGAGACTTGGACAGAGCACCAGAAAACCTCCTTTACTTACATATTGTCCAATCCTCCATGACTTTTTAAGTATGCTTAAGGTTGTACTCAGTATTCTTAAGATTATACTCAGTATTCTTAAGTACTCTTGAGATTACATTGAGTTTTTAACACTTACACTCCTGAGAAGTTCTCAGGGGTATGAAGGAGGTCTGTCTTAACACTACATGACAAATTTTAGGCTCACAAATTCAAGGTTTTCTCTTGAAGTGTCCTTTTTTTTTTTAAAAAAAAAACCACACTACCTACTCTTGGGGTTTACCCACAATTTTAAACAGGCCGCAATCTGACCCATTAGTAAATAAAATGCTATCTATTAGACAAGATCAATAATCACGTAAGCTTTAGTCCTACTGTAACCTCATAATCTATCATTATTTCACAGCAACACCTCATCTTGGGCTCATGCGTGGGAAGAACTATTCCAAAACAAGTTTAATCATTTATCATTTAGTTCTTTATTTAGTATGCCTTTTAAAAGATTTATGTCTTAGTATAACCTATGAAATTACTTGGCAGATAGGAATAAACTTCTCGGTGATAACATTATTTTTTTTTAATCAAATAAGGCGATTGCCCAATTAGGAAAAAAGCAGAAGCATTTGGACTCAAGAAACTTGGCAAGATAATGTAGCCTAACATAGGCAGTACACTGCTGATGTTTTCCAAGACTCTTTCCTCTCTTTGAGGTACTGTGTGGACAAAGTGGTAATGCAACTGTAACTACTCTTTCTCTACTGGTATAGTGTTACAGCTACCCAACTGCAAAGTCTGTTTTCACAGAATCGGGGGGTAGAGGGGGACAGATGAGCTATTTATTTTATTTGTATTTTACCCTAAATATATTTGGGGTTACCTTTTCTTTGGGTGGGTGGGATGGCATGTCAATTGATCATTTCCACTTAATTTCACATAATTAGACTATTTTAAGTGAAAATTCAAGATCTTTTCCTAGATACAGCTGTTCTAATGTTAAGAAAGGAGTAAAACTAAGTCATGTGACTAAGTAACACAAGTTGAATCAGTTTGCTGCAAATAATGTAATAAATGGAGATGCAAGAAAATTAAATACTTCATATTCTGACAGGTGATATTTAGAAGCATATTTTCAATTGAGTAGTGTTGAACATGAGTAATGGCTTATCAGTCTGAAAACATCCTTTTTTTGGAGCTCAGAGAAAGAACCAATGTGAAAAAACTGATCACAATGGTGCTGGTGATAAATAAAACATCAAATAACCCAGACAAGTGCAAGAAGGGAATAATACTGTTTCACTAAGTTGTCTGCAATCACTCCCACCAGAATCAACTAACTTTTTTCATCTGGTTTCAAAACACTTGACAGAAACTTGTAACAATACTCTTTTCTGTAGGAACTGAAAGTTATCTTTCCTCATTCTGAAATGCTTTCTTATATATTCAATGTGATAATTGTGCAGTTATGTTTTATAGATATTCAAAATACATTTGGTAGGAACGGTGCTTTCTGAGGACCATTTTTTAGTTTATAGACTCTCATGAGTTGACACATTAGCTACCATGCCATCTTGTTACAAAGCATGTGTAAGTAGCACCTTATCTGCAATCAGTATATTTTATTTTCTAACTCTTCATCTTACCTTTTATGCATTTCAGAAAGGGAAAAGGCTGTGGATGAAGCGAAAAAGGCACAGGTAATAATTACATTTTAGTAAACACTATAATCTTATTCTTAATGAAATAATCTTTTCAAGACTAATTCAAATCAATTTTGATATGGATATTACTGCACAAGCTACAGCTAGCCCGGAACACAAAAAGAAAAAAATTGTGTCATTAAGCTAGACACGTCAAATTTGTACACAATCAAAAAACCTACCAAGCAATATGGAATTTATGATAATCTGGAAGAAACCAGGAGTCCAGCATTAGCTGTATTTAATTTTATTTTTAAACATTATGCTTTCCAATAAAATCAGTTGGGAAAACAAGACTCATTGGATCCTTTTTTTTCTGAGTCTTTTCAGAAAAGTTAAGTTTCATCTACATAAGTAACGTAATCAGCTTAAATGAGGGGACACAGAAGGAGATAAAGCTAATTTCCCCAAAAGGAAATAACACAGCCTTGGAAAAACCCCACATGCCACAGTAAACAGTGAAGACAGGGGAAGTTATGGATTACACTGGTCAACGTGCAATAAACCGACAAGTTCATTTCAGTTACACACAGAGGCACAATATATGAGACTTGAGGACAGAAAGGGAAAGGAGAACACTGGAATCAACATCAGGTAGATGATTACTAGAAGTGTGCAAAAACTTGAAGTGAACCGTAAATCTGCAAAAGGGTTAGCAGCAGAAAAGCATAGAATTAAAAGCTGATTGGCACACAAAGATTACTTCATCTGCAACAGTTTCAGGTGATCAAAGGCTAAGCTTTTATCTAGAATTAATACAGCTATGCAAAGCCAGGAATAGCTATGAAATTAAATACAGGGAAGTGCTGAATTTAAGTCACTAGAAAACAGTTTTGCATCAGAAAACTACTGGACCTTTTGGTCAACCCATCTAGTCTGTAGTGCTACAATCTACAAACCACTAAACTGAAGTCCTCATATATCACAAATGATAATAAAGAAAAAACACCCTTGCAGAAAAAGTTGTTGAACAAATCACAAAGGAAAAGATGGACTAATGATGTGAGTAATTTAACCAGGTGTAATCACTGAAGCACTAGTAAACAGAATTATAGCAAGCATGTTGCACAGATCTGAAAGGAAACCATTTTTCCTGAAAGACTGAAACTAAAACTAAACCCTCATTAGACTTTACTACTTCACTGAAAATTAAGTCACATTAATTCAAAGTTATGAGGGTTTAAGATATGTAAAAATCACAGAAAGAATTGGACTGATCCTTAGTTCATGAAAAGGGAAAGCCTTATCAGAACTGAGGCATTGCTCTAAAGGGAATACTCATTCTCTAGACTTTTCACCCCAAAGCTCTCGTCCATCTGGTTATGTGTTTAACGAACCAGTATATTCTGTAGTAAATATCTTTAGTGAACCAGTGTGTGAAGTCAGGCCTTAATTAGAAACACAAGACTCTTCTGAAAACATGTATGAATTTGTTGGCTGTAGAAGAGCACACATCGTTTATTTGGGGAATTTAAAAGTGTAACAATTGGCTTGACAGTGTCAAAAGAATTATAATAAAAGTCTAATTATACTCTAGTCTGACAGAAATAAAAAGCATGGGGGAGAAAATGAAGGGCAAGAGCACTCCTGGTCCTCTCTCCCACTAAAGATCCAGTGACAAGCATGGGTTGACTCAGCCTGGCTATGAGCACATAGCAGATGAAAGCGTTCTCAGATTATATTTCACCTGCCTCTACATTCCCCATTTCTATATGTAGTGCTGTTTTGAGAGAATTGTTCTTCTTTCAGGGAAACCTGCATCATCATCAGAAGTGTGTAGTATGAAACTTCTCAACTGTTTCCTGAGACCCCCTATACAGTTAATTAGGAGACAGAGAAGCTTATTTAGACAGTAGCTCTGCACATCCCTTACATTAGCATCCTTGAAATAGAGCATCTCCCTGTCTGCAGACCTGTGCTAGATCTGGGCAACTGGGCCTAAACCACGACAAACTGCAATCCCCAATACTTTATATTTATTATGTTCTCCAAGCTCATTGATTTTGAACCTTTTTAATTTGTTCTCCATTTGTGGCTATTGTCATTATCCTTTCTTGCAATTTCTAAGGGTTTGCTGGTGTGTTGGTTTTGGGAGGCTCTTTTGTGGGTTTTGGGTTTTTTTTTTCCCCCCCTTCTTTCTTTCTAAATAGTTACATACCGTGAACTGGAATTATACATAAAAACAAACTCACAAGTCAAGGTGGTATCATACATATCTCCAACCAGTAGTGCCTGGGTCAGACCGCCTCTTCCTGTTTTTCACTTATAGGGAAAGACAAAGCTCCCCCTCCAGACATAAAGCTTCTCAGCTTTGCAATTATTCCCTCTCTTCTGCTCTTTGGCTACATCTTTTTGTAAGTCTCTTTTCTAAGGTCAATTGACACAAACAGTTAATTTAAATATTACAGCTATTTATTTCTGGCAATAATACCTCAGTCTTTAGTCTTTTTAATTAAAGAGACATCAGAAAGCATTGCCTTCCATTTCATAACTTTCATATTTCATTTAAATATCTCTACCTTATTTAAGAAGTCATTTCCACTTACTTTTTTCTACTTAGTATATAATTTTCATGACTAACCAAGCAGCTGAGGTGAGGATTACAGAGACACTCAAATGCACACACACAGGAAAAACAAGGCAAAGCAAGATTTTATGCAGAGGTGTCAGCTCTTTCAGTTACTTGCTCCTTCGCATTTTTTAGTATGTTTTTGGCAGTTGTACCAGATAGTAGACATACACCAATTTTACACCCATATATAAAATGTTTCAACAGGGAGAGAAGTTACATAGACTAATCACAAAAAGAAAGAGCAATAGTAGTAAACTAACCAAAGCTCCAGAATTTATCAAAGCGCAAAATACAACTTCAAAAGTTTCCAAGCTTGCAAAATAATGTACTTTTCACTTAACCTAGGAGTTAAAACAAAAGGTATGTCTTTGTCTGATAGGGTTGGTTTTCCATTGTCCGAGCTCTTCTGTGTTTACTATCAGTTTATAGCACTACAAAAAGCATTCAGATAAACAGCAGTATCTCAGAAGTTACGCAGTACATCAAGAGAAACGATCTCCAAATGGCAGCACAGTCAGAGCATTACAGAGGGAAATCATAATGAAAAGAAACTAACTTGAAAAGAAGCAATTTTGAATTGAATAGTATAAAAAAGAAACCATCAGGTTTGGGGTTTTTTTAAATTGCATTACTTACACTTAAAGATGTGTGTTAGTATGATACCTGTAAACATAAAATGCCCAGGACACTGCAGGAAAAGTCTGTTTCTAGAAAACAGCACCCAGAACTTGAAAATTACCCTCATCTGAAAGAATCTACATCTTGAAAGTTATTCCCAGTGTCAGAAGTTATCAGATGGGGTCAGAAGATTCCAACTTACATCGCAATATGTCAGAAAGGAAGTTTACTTTTTAGTTTAAGTCATTGCAATAGTGTTGCAATAATTGCTTACATTATAATCTGCTTTGCTCTCGATTTCATTCAGACTTCAATATAAAGGCAGAGTGTTTAAGATTAATTTTAAAGGTAGAAAGACATTTGGGGGAAGAACATGTGTACATAATAAATACAATTCTCCTAAAGAGATTGACCTAACCTGGTGATTACATATGAATGCATGGTATACTGAGCTTTAAGTTATAGCAAGTCCATCAACAAAAATAATAGTAGTCAGTACATTCATTCAAGAAAAATTATTGCCAGCCCCATGTAGACGTACAGGGAAATACGAAGACCCCAGTACCCCTTATGCACACTGCACAGTGCAGCCCGAGCTGAGATATCTAATACCACAGTCTAGCTGTGATCCTCGTAACACTGCCGGCAATAATTTAAGTTTAATGTGGGAGCAACGGAGACCAAATTCACTCTGGCCCTATTCAATAGATGGTATTGGCATACCATAGTATAAGAATATGCTCACAAAGCCATAAGAAGTGCCACTACTGAACATGCTTCTTCAGCTATCTAGTTCTCCTTTTCTTGTATATATTTCTCCAATCTCTATCAACTGCTTATGAGTCAGCATTCATATCTAGAAAAAACAGTATACTTGTACCTGCATCTAATGCTTTCAAGAGATGGAATGCTCAGTGATTCAGAACTTTACTTAAAAGTTGTTTTGAATATTTTGATACGTCAAATTCAAAACATCTCAACATTTCTTCCTCAAGTTCCTTCACCTTGATGAATTTTTCCCTTAATCTTAGCACAAGTTCTATAAACCAGGAACAACTCCTCTACAGCAAGTGAATCACATAATTAAAACTAGTATTAAAAACAGAACCAAGATTCAGATTTTTATTTTTTTTTTAAGCAAGTCTGGAAATATTCTAGGAAAGTGGAAAACTAAATTAAGGAAAAGCCAGAACACAGAAGAAGTCAAAAAATTTAAAGTGAAACTGACAAGAATCTAAACTGTTCTACTTGTAACACTTTCACCAACGCTATGTATGCACATGAATGTTTACTTTGGTTTTAGATTGGAAATACTATCATCATCACAACAGCATGTACAGAAACAAACAGTCAACAAAAACACTCTCTCTGTATTACGTGCTTTAGAATCACAGAATACTAAGTATGCAGGAGATATACCGATATCTAATACTAATAGAGATAATAGGAAAGTGATGAGACCTCATGTTTCAGTAGATATAAAACAATGAAAATCTCTAAGGGTAGATACCAGCCTTAGGGAGTTGTAGTCTTGATTTTTAACCATTTGGTTTGTGAGTAAACATTTCTGTTGCAATTACAGAGGAAAAGGCTTCTTGTGGGCTGTACTGAGCAGCTGGAAACGACAAGTAGCTTTCAGCAACCTAATTCACTGCAGCATGCCATCGCTGGTACGGAAAGAGATAAAACATCCCATTCCAGATCTTCAAACACATATACATATAGTCCTTGTTTTTATTATTTTTGAGGATCAACACATTTTTATATTACAAAGTAGGAAATGTATTTGCATTAGAAAGGTCTTAATGGGTGTGTATTTGCAAAACCCTCAGTAACAAGAAAAGTTGACAAAGACTGTTGTAATAATAAGATTCTAGCAAACGTTCCAAGTCAAACTCTACACCTAACTTCAGTCAATTTCTGGCAACTTCAATGGGAATTATACGTGCATGCACAGTTGCTTACAGTTTCCATATGTTTGGAAACTCATGAACAGAAGCCACAGCTTCCTCTCAGTATTCAGCTTCTCAAGTTTGTCATCACTTAATTGTTTCTGAGAAACTGGGGAAGTCATACAGCTTTAGTATAGCACTGTAGGCCGATTCATACTGTGAATTATTTAGACTCGGAAAAATTCTGCAGTCCCCTTAAATTTCAAAATGGTTCTTAGACTTGGTTCTGCACAGACTGGTCATACCTGTCACAACTCAGTGAGCTGCACAGTTGCACAGTAGGACTCATGCATGAAAATCTCAGTTATAAACATTTTCTACTGTGTCTAGGTTTGTTTTTATGACCTAGAGACTCTTTCTAGATATGAAATTTATAATATTAAAAATAAATATTATTTGTAGGATAAATTATTTATATTGACTCCACCTACTGCCTACTGTATTCCTTTTTTTTTTCCTTCCTCCCCCCCCCCCCCC
>RSEF01000004.1:9777400-9832772 GCA_003993805.1 Himantopus leucocephalus | reverse complement strand
GATTTTTTCCCCACATAAAATTCTAAGATTCCCTCTCTGGGATGCCTGTTCCTACTGCCATCATTTTAATGATATATAATAGCAACCTGTCTTGAAAGAAGGGTCTCTAATGATATATAGCAGTATAATAGGTTCTCACAGTACACTGATGACATGTTGCAACTATATATCATCAGAGAAGCAGTCAGCAAGATGAGGAGTTCAGGGGATACACATGACCAGAGTACAACCATAAAGAAAAATGAAATAGAACTACAAAGCCAGTTCTGGTGATTCTGTCTGTCTGCGGCTGAAGGTATCCCCAGAGCCAGAGGTTCAAACATCACATGAATTCTGGTACAGGCCTAAGTGACAGACCTTTAGCGATACAAAGAACACAACCACCAAAATATTTCCTTCTAAATACTACCAATAATTTAATTCTCTTCTGCTCTTATTATGGAAACAACTTCCATTCACTAGAACACACACATATTTTCAAGTGCAAAAACTGATGCTGAAGTGCTCGAGTTTTGTGCAAGAAGGTAAACAGAGAGCTATTAGTCATTCTCTCTAACAACATAGTAAGCCAGAGCAAGCAGGGAAGTTAGCATCTTGCAGACTGAAAGCAAAAAAATGGACTTCTTTGATACTACACATGAGAAACCATAGACTGCTGCAGAGATCCAGGATATATAGCTTGCAGAAGGAATTAGATTAATACTAGAACAATCAGTTAAAACCTTTCTTTCATGTTCTCTGAGTTTTACTATTAGTAAGCATATGCAAATTTCTGCGGTTTCATAGCAAAGATGATGAATGATAAATATTTCTGGAAGAAGAAAGAATTGCGAAAGACCTATTTATATATAAACTTATATTTATATACACATAAACTGTACATGCTATACATACATGTATTTAATCATGCAGAGATTTATAAAAATAGATGACGTTCTTTTATCTGAAGTGACACAGTCTTGCTATAAACCCTAAGATTTAACACTAGTTTGTTTTAATCAATAGGAAATATTCCTGTTAACATTACCTGGTTTTAACTGTTATGCACCTCTACATTTCAACATAGAAAGGCAAATACCTTAATTACTTTCAAGCACAGAGGTCAAAAGCTCATCATTTTACTGAAAGAAGAGAGTACTATTTAGACATCTCTCGGAAGAGAACATAATTTATATTTTGCTTTTTGATTAAGAGCTAGTAGTTTTTACTTATTGTAAAACTCTGTACAGCAAAAGACATTGTGGCTACTAGTTCATGTAGTGTGAGGTTTCTTTCACTAAAGGCAAGTGTCAAACTATTTATCAGCTTAAGTCTTCTGTCTACCATAAACATTGATAACATGGACTTTGGTTTTAAGTGACTTTCTAATGAGTCAAATGTAAATAATTTGTAAATAATCACATACTGCTTCCAGACTGATATTCAATGTTCTGAGCTAATAAAATTTTCAGGTTATGTTGGCAACATTAACAATTTCTCCAGCACTGCATTTCTTGGAAATTGCCCTGTTTACAATTAAAACACAAAACAGGCTATTCATTTGTATGTGTATATATACACATACATACATTGTTTCCTTACAATATAAAACATTTCTTCCATTTATGTCCACAATTTCTTTTCCCATGAAAAGTTATTTGAATCTGCTCATTTTTAAGCATCTTAACATCTGATGAGAATCCCCTGAGACATATTGCCAGAATGGCATCACCTACTCCAAGTTTGAACTTCTACAAGCACATACAACCGAAACCACACTGTTTGGAAATGTTTGTCAGTGAATCCATGCAATTAAAAATCTCTGCTTATACATGATAATCCAGTAAACTTGCACAAGGATTACAGTCACAAATCTGAATCAAGATTTCTACCTGCTGCCCATCTCACATCCAGCCAAGCATCCTAAATACTCAAAACCAATGAGTCCTTTAATATTTGCATGTAAGTTTGTCATAGCTTAGCTATATTAATGTAACTTGCTACCGTACTTTAAAAATCAAACGATGAACACCATTGAATTATGTCCAAAACATTTTTCAAGCTACTTTTACAGGTTTACCTCTTGTCTCTGCTGTCTTCTGAATGACTACTGTTCTTTCCCTTGTTAATACCGCATGATGACAGAACAGAAGATTAATTATGGGAAACGGGGTTGCAGCATGAAGTTCTGCAGTGTAACCAGTTGCATTGTCTTGTCCTCCTGTCTTTTACTTGGCTAGCATAAATGAGATGTAGGGGATGGAATTTTTTTTTTAAAGCCTTTTTTCTACAGGTATATTTTGAACTCATTATTGAACTTTTTTGGCATTATCACATTGCTGGTTTTAATGTTTTAATCTAGTATTTCATGTAAACATTATACCCCAAATCTGACATATGATATAAAAATAATTGATAACTATAACTATTTCTAACAAGAAATATGCAAACAACATTTTCTCCTTTTTGGGTCTACAAGCAGTGGAGGAAATCAACAAATCTGCAAGACAGGTCAAATTGACCCAATTCTGTGATTGTCAGAGTAAAATTTTTTGCTAAGCTATCCTTATTACTAAGGATAATGATCCTTTAATGGGATTTTACGCCTTAGTTGCATAATGAAATTTTGTGTTGATATGACTCCACTTACATAGATCTGATTACAGAAGAAAACTTTGAGGATTTAAAAGTGGTCTGTTTTTCAAAGAAAATCATCATTCACCATTCTCTCAGAAGTTAAAGACCTGCAAGTAACTTAGCCAGATATTTAGATACCTTTCTTCAATAAGAAGAGATAATTTTAGCTTTATCATGTCAATACTTTCCACCAGCTTCATAAGCTCGCACTAGATAAATCATTATGATGAAAATTCGAGATATCATTTCAAATTAAAAACTAATTATCAGTGAAGATCAACATCTAGCTACTAGAATATTTCATTTCGTTCTCATTTCTTGAAAGCATTTGATTTGGTACAGCAGAAGTAGAGGATATTGTCTTTTATGTAGGAGATTATTTTCTTCTAGTTAATTTTTCCTTTGTTGCTTCTTCTATTTAAAGGAAAACTCCCCTTGTAAGTTGTTTTATACTCACTTCTGTAACTTAAGATGTATATACACTTTACATAAGCTTATCTGAATACATCTGTTCTTTAAAGATAAGACTAAAGAGTGAAAATGAACTATTTCAAAGGTGGTGTTAGTCATTTCATCTTGTAACTTCATTTATCTTAGATTTGTTTCATCATTCAGATCTATCTGCCAAAGATACTGGTATTTTAGAAATAAATTTTAAGGACTCCTGCCAGGACAGATTCCATGTGGCCTGTCTATGACACACTGAATTCAATTGTGCTCTCCTATGGTGTACATGACTAGAACTAACCTACACTGACAGCGTTGCATAGCTGATTAATGTAATCCACATTGCAAGTCACCGAAATATGGATGGACATGCTTACTTTTAATCATTTCATTGATCTGAAGACACAAAATCCTCTCAAAATTCAAAAGCTCCATCAGATGCACCTAAATATTGACTTTTACAGTTGATAACAAAGTTGACAACTTTGTGAAACACAGTTCATCAGACCACTTCTTGACTATGAGAAGACATTGTTCCTCATGTGTTTATTTCATAGCTGTGCATATGCTTACAAGAGGGGCTCCTGATGCATTTTGAAGGTTTCAAAGGGGTATTTGTTTAGCAGTTACTAAGGGCTATGTCTTCATACATTCAAGATCGCACATTTCTCCTCTACAGTTATTGCAGCCAGACACTGCCTCCTTTCTCAGCTGTATTGGCAAATCGCTAACAGAAGGAGCACGTAATTCTGATCTAACAGTTGTTTTTTTTCTTTCCTTTATCTAAATAACATGAGCAAATGGTCTTCCTTATTCAACCCACACTAGAGGTTGGTTTAAACTATTTAATATCCAATTTATTAATACATTATTATTATACCATTACTGAGCAATAGTATTCCCCTTAATGAGTTGGCTCCATTCACTATCTAGATTTGGATGTCATTAGTACTTGAAAGAAAATTAAGTTATCAAAAACTAGATCTCACAAAAGATTAATGTATTTGAAGTTAGAATAAGTTCCACCAATTGACAAGTTTCTCCCCCCGCTGTTGCTAACTTAATAAAATCTGAACACATCGCTTTATGTGTCATTATTATTCCTGTTCTCTCCACATAGTGATACTTTATTCCTGTATAGCCATAATTTCTAGTTTCTCAAACAGTAATTGGAAACACAATTTTTGAGGTCCAAAAGGAAGAATACTGTGAAATGACCAAAAGTTTCTAAACATATACAAGTAAGTTTCTTTTCCAAAGTTATCTTTCTTAGAAGCCCTACTTGTACATTGATGTACATCCGAATGTACTCTAATGAATGTAAACTGAAATATAACAAAGTAAGTATAAATCCAGAAATAGGTCTTTTCAATTCAACAAGGTATTTTTTTTAACTGGTTATTTTCTCTTCACATAAACCCTTCGTACCTTATACTTCTAACTTAATGCACCATAATACAGCATCAGACTTCATAAGCAGGAAGCTAAACTTGTCATTGCCAGAAGACATACAGCTCTGCTACTCCTAATAATGGGAAAAAAATCAAAGTCTCTCTTTGGACCATGGTGACAGAGAAGTTACGTGTATACAATCAAAATCTAACCTCTCCGTCCATCTTAAACTGAACTGCTGGTCAAACACATTCTTCTAACGGTACCAAGCACTAAAGCTCGCACCTTTTCAACAGAAGTGAAACATTTTTAGAGCATTATTATGAAAGATTTAGTAATTTTTTTTAAAAGAAATAAGTACACATAAAATTCCAGGAAAATGTTTCTTTCAGGAGAAAAGGAAGCATCATTTTCAAAATGTAATACTAAAATGAAAGATAAGAAAACCTTTTAAATCCTCAGTAGAAATTTGACAGCCCCCCAAAGATGCTCAGTTACGCGTACAGTACTTCACTTATTCCTTGTATGGCATTGGTCTTTAAGGAATCCATTTTCAAAGGCAAATCAAGCTCTTTGTATCCCAGAGTACACCGACAGGTAAATTAACACAGACACATCTACCTTACCTGAACTAAGAGGCGGGATAGAGTAGCTTCAGCTCGTAGTCACAGTAATTCTGCCACATGGCTTTTGAACCAGAACTGGCTTGCATCCAGCTGGCTCACAGCAAAGACAACTGTCTGCGCCTCTGTAGACAAACCCTAAGGATTAGAGGAAGGGGAAAAAAAAAAAAGAAATCAGGCTGTTAAGGCTATCCAGCAGTCTTTGATCTAAGACACTGTAATTTTGACCAAAAAAACCCCCCACGTCCAGTATTTCAGACTGAATACAACACACAGAGGTATAATTTTTATTTAATTACTTAAAATACTGAAGTAAACTGAAGAGGCCCCACTGTAAATGCAGATCTACTGCTAATAAAAAAATACTGCAACATGTTCCATGAGAAAATTTGACTGAGAGTTTATGGAAACCAGTTAAGCCAGATGAGACTGCAGAACTGAACTTCACAAGATTTCAATGAACACAAGAAATCAGTTTGTATGAAGGAAGTGGAGGCATGAGGAAAGCCTTACAGGCAACACCAGTGAAAGGAATACAGAAAGCAGTAAGCAATAGCAACAGTGAAAAGGAAAAAGCAAACTCTTAAAAGTAGGTATAAATAACATGATTTTTGTGCAAAAACAAGACCCTGGAATAAAACTAGAAGTTGATGGAATCAAAGGTGCAAATAGATTTATAAAGCCTTTTTAAAGGAGTTGTATGCACCGTCTATGAATACTTTAGAAGACACCCAAATTAGACTTTCCCCCTGTTGTTCTGCATTAGAATTAATAACACAAAAAGAGTTTCTGTCAGGCAAAACAATAAAAGCAGAGTAGCACTTTAAGTTTTGTATATACAATGTTACAGCTCAGCTGATGCAGATTTAGCCATAGAAAATTAGCAAAAACTTGATATTTCTGGAATTGAGTAAAAAGAACAATCCTCTGTATTACACACATTACATCACAATTGCCATTATTACTGGAGAAGCAGAGATATGGCTTATCATTTTTCAATTATAAGCCCTATCTTTAATGAGAGACTGTTCTTTATCAGCCAGGTATTATTCTTCTATTGATGAATAAAAAATTTTGCCTTGTAAAAGTAAAAGCAAAATGCATTTTATGAAATCCATAAAACACATCTTATGTAAAAGCTATTTCACACACACACAAAAAAAAATAAATCACATAAACAGCTTTATTTTAAAACCAATTAAAAGAAAGGACATTTTGTTAAAATAAATTTTGTTTACGGAAGTTCTTTAACAAAATGTTTAAGCATTTAGCAAGAGAATCAAGATGAAATGTACACATTTGAAAACAACTGCTCAGCTGACTGGTTTTCTGACTGTGAATCTGATTTTAGCTGACTTATTAACTACAGTTTGATAAAACCTGCTGCAAGCTGATCTCACGCCACAAAGAGCCTTCAGTCATGAAAGACTGCTTTATGGACTATTATTGCTCACTTTGCAGCACAAACCAGGCAGAAACACAAAAAAAGACCTGGTTGAAATCTTGCTTGCTTAATTTGTTCCTCTACTAGTATCAAAGCAAAAGGACTGTTCTTCCCTAATCCCCAAGTTGTGTACAGTATTAGCTACCAACCCAATTCTGAGATGGTGCAGCTGCACCCAAGAATACAGTGATGAGTTGAAAACTTCAAAATCACATCATGAAGATCTAGTTCATGATTTCCCTAAAAGCTGTTACAGCTTTGTTGTGGAGGAACAAGTTCATTTTCCTAAACAGAGAAATATATATTTAATCCCACATTTCCCCCCATTATCTTTGGGAAAACCCAAAAGGACAATTGAGCTGACTACACACCCCACCAGCGTTAAAAATACACTCTACAGTTACAAAAAAAGTTGTTTATGGTCTACCAGGTTATCTTTGATTTATATCACTGTGACCACATTTCAACCTTAACAAATCCCTTCCACCTCCAAACAACATCAAGCATATTTTTCTACAGGGAACAACGCTTTGGAGTTAAACACTTGACCTCTAAAGTTGACAGATACTTTTTAAACTGCAAATTGTTACACTAGAAGAAAAAGCATAGGTTCCTTAGTCTCTTTCCACCAGCTCTTTAAAGAAAATTAAAATATGTTAAAATACCTTATCTCAGAAGCAAGGTTCCTGTTGCAGTTCTCCCTCCAGTTGAAGCAGTATCAAGGTAGGCAGTTATTTCCTGCACAGGTGTTACCAACTAGGAAAGGAGAAGCCAAAACAGGTGCCTGCTGCTTTGGCTATAAGTCCCTGCCCTCATTCAGGTGAAGCCAATCAGAGACAACTTTGAAAACACAGCAGGCCTTAGACTGATATGTATGTGGTCATCATGGAAAATGATTGTACAAGTATCTGAGAAGGATTTGTTTGGGTACAACTATCTTCTGGTATTTAAATGCTTTAAAATAACTTTTATTGTATTTATTCATTTTTCTACTGTCATAAAATGTATAGCTGTTAAAATAAAGGTAGTACATCGTCTACATATCTGGTGAATTTGAAACCTGTTAAACACTGGGGCAAATTTTCTGTTGATCTGAATTGGTATTAACTGGAGAAAGCTGACATCCCAGAGCGATGCAAAGTCCCGTGGCCTGTGGATCTAGTGCTTTGCTGCCTAGGTTTTGTCGATCATGTTTAGTGTCAGAAAAGCACTTGCTTTTTAAACTGAAACATAAATCTGCAGGTAAAAGTTTGACTCTAGGATGGAGAAAATTTACAAAATAGTTTCAAGGTGGGGAGTTGTATCAAAATCTGTCTTATACTACATACTTGAAGATAAAACAACAGCTAATGAATTATAATAATATGCCAACGATAGCACAGAGTTTCAAATGTCCATTTCTGATGGAAGTGTATCTCAGGAACCTTAATCCCTCAATGTCACATACAAGTCCTGTGCAAGAAAGATAAACCAATTCTTAATACACCAAGAAAAAGAAGCTGTTGGAATAAAACCAGTTCTATCTATACTGCTCTTTTGACAGATTATTATTATTTTATCTCTTTGTTTGCAATGCTATGAATATAGACTCTTCACAGAGGTGTGTGAATATTTATATATGTATATGTACAGAATAAAGTTACTGACGGTAAAGAGCGAACAATGTGAGTTTGGAATTATGGTGAAGTCTGTAATCAAGCTCTTCTGTACTTGCTATGTTAGTTTTACCCATGTTTCACTGTGTAATTACAAAGTTCTAAAGAGGCCTAGCACACGCTGGAGCAGAAAGGTCCTGGGGTTCCATACTATAATACAAACTGTAATCTTCCCAACCAGCCTGTCTTTCAAAACACACCTGCAGGCCTCACACTTTCCAACTCACCTTTAGCTACAAAAGCCATTTCTTGCCATGCATCTCTGAAGCAGCCCTTTTTGCTTGTATTGATTTTTAAGGACCTATGGCCCAAAAGGGACAATAGCTGAGACCGTATCTAAAAGAACCAAACTTCTGCCTTCTGACTTTGCAAACAGGAGAAAATTCTCCTCAGAGAAAGGAAGACATTGTGAAGGATTTGACCCAGAAAAGCTGTACCTATGGCGATGGCTTCTGTGAGGAGAGGCTGGGGCTGCCTGGTGCCGGACTCAGCCGGTTCCAGCCGGCCCCACAGGGCCCCTCCGCATGCAGGCCTCAGCTGGGGCCACCCGCAGAGCTGGTGGCACCTCTGTGAAAAAATATCTGAGGAAGGGCAAAAGGCCGCCCGGCAGTGAGGGAAGAAGTGTCAGAAACAGCCCCGGGAACAGCAAGGCCGGGGAAGAAGGAGGGGGAGGAGTGCTCCCGCTGTTGCTCCAGAAGGTTCCCTGAGCCAGCAGCCCCGGCAGGGCCAGCCCGCCTCAGCCCTCGCTCCCTCAGCCCCACACGAGGCAGGAGAGGGCCAGGAACACGAGCCCTGCCGGTGTTTCAGCAGTTACATTATTCCCAGAGGTGGGGGGTTTTCCCTTTATTTTTTTTCTTTAAGAGCAGCCAAAAATTCGACAAAACAGAATAAAAATGAAGGCATTTTGCATTTAGATGAAGTTAAAATTCAGAGCATTAAATATTCGTAGAGAATAGTTTATAGTTTAAGTACGACTCACTCAAATTTCTTGCAAATGTTTGCTTTACTTCTAAGGCACTATTCTTACTCTGGCCTAGAATTCAACCGAATCTTTCACAGGGAAATCTGGTCCTGGAGCACAGTATGATTACGTTGGTAATCTGCCACATTTCCATTTCCTGTGCTTCACGAATGGGAGATGTGACAGCCTAAAAGATGGAAAAAGGGATGTTTTGAAACCTGAGAAAGTCTTTGGTTTAGACTCAGATTTTTGACAGAAGGTTCAAGGTACATTTCATTTTGCTGATAAGAATATCCCTCAGTCATAGAAAAAGACCAAGTCATAGAAGAAAATAGTTTCTCTCATCCTCCCTAGCTTATCTTTTCATCCTCTTGTCAGCATATGGCAAGGTAGGTTTGCTTTATGGCTGGGGTACTCAATGAACTGTAATGACAGCAAATTCATATAACAGCAAATGTCTGTCAGAAATTAGCTTACATATATCCTTAATAGCTGAGCTAATGTTTTCTGTGTAATTGTGGCAAAGTTTTTGAGCCAGTTGAAACTGTCAGTCTGCTCCTAATCTTTTCTCACACTACGCTTAGAAATTTAATGAGACAATACCCAATTTAACAAATGACAGCTCTGTTGCTCTCTCTTGTTGCAAAGAGAGTTGTCTTTTTCTGAATCACTTTTGCTTAAAATGTCGTGTGTTTAAGCTGCTGTGACCAGGCATTTTTTCTCCATGAAGTTCTGGGGAAGGTACGAGAGTACACTCACTACACCATACACTGAATTTTAAAAGTTAACTAAATAGGGGTGTGGGGTGGAGAAACAAAAAGATATCTCACTGGAGGGAAACAGGTGTGTTTATCTTCATTAGAAACACTTTAATAACACTGGCTTATGAAAAAAAAAAATGCCTCAGACTGAACTGGAAGTCTCCGTGGTATTAGTCCCTGTGTTTTGGAGTGCTGGAGCTTATGACAGAGCAGTACAGGCTGTTAGCCATGCTTGTTTTAAAGCAGCTCTAGATTTTACTGGCTTACGGTAATGTTGCTGCAGACAGCTTGCTGCCATGCGCTCTCAGCTGTCCCCTGGCCACACTAGAGATCTAAGATCCACAATAAAAATCTCTTTTTATTTTCATCTCAAAGGCTTTTATCCAACTACATTGAGCAGACGCTTATTTCATGAGTGTAGAATTAATGGAAACAGAATTTATGACTGTTGTTTGTATGTAGTTCGCTAAGCCTCAGGAGGCTTTCTCCAGCATGAATTCATACTTGAATTCACGTACAGCTCCACAGGTAGCTTGACTTACTTAGTCAAGTGTTCACTTGAAAAGCTTTCGCTGTTTGTGTTTTTGGGGTGGGCTTTTTTTTTTTTTTTAGNTTTTTAGTATTAGATTTAACTAGAATTTCTATTCCTTCTGCTTCTCCAGAAGTTTGTGGCTAGCAAGGACATAGTAAGAGCCCACTAAACAAGAACTATGGTGGGTTTGGCTTACCTCCATGCAGTGGGTGTGCTCTGCCCTTGGCTTCCAGCACACCCTCCTCCACAGCTCTTCTGCAAACCTCAAGCGGCAGCATGGCACTACAGTACCTGGGAGACAGAGATGCTGCCCAGAATATACCCATCACGACTACAAGCCCCCTGTTTCCCCAGCTGTCACAATTTTGCTATTTGTAATAAAAATTCTTTAAAACATGACAAACCTGTAGTATAAAATGTTGACATTTAACCTGTCAAAGCCTGTCCATTAGTATTGTCCCCCACCCCTTATTCTCCAGCAGTTATCCACAGCATTCATTAGGCCCTGCTCAGGGGAAGTCCATCTGTCATGTTCAGGGGTGGTCTGCTTCTCTGTTTCAGTACATGAGATAAGAAAAGCTTTACCAGAAACAAGATGTAGTCCTTGAAAGCAGAAGTTAGAAAACTCAACCCTACGAGTACATTTCTCTTTCCCTAAACCTAAGTGGTCTACGGCGCATCAGAAACATGAGATCATATAGTTCATAAAAATACTATTTTCTCATCTGTAAATAAAAACCATTTAAATATTAATAGACTGAGAAATAAAAAGGTACTAGGTTCATGTGTGCAAGTCGTTGATGAGAGCTTGAATGAAACAATCTCGGGAAGGAATCAAAAACTGATGTGGATACACAAATTTATCAATTTCATAAAAATGAGAAATAAGCATTTATACAATTTCTAACTGCTGGGAAATCCCTCATGCATACAGACTTATGTGTGAATACATTGTCTTTAAGATTTCAACTTATAGTTTTCTCTGTTAGTTATCTTAGGAGTTATTTAAATGACCTTTAATATTTTTCAGCTATTTCAAATCCTCTGTCTAAAACCCAAATCTTTACGGACAATAAGAAACATGAAAAAGAATCAAACATATGTCTAATAAAAGCTACGCCTACAGCTATGCTGAATAGTTAAATGAAAATACATATTTCTACAAAT
Source organism: Himantopus leucocephalus (assembly GCA_003993805.1). Classification (NCBI taxonomy): domain Eukaryota; kingdom Metazoa; phylum Chordata; class Aves; order Charadriiformes; family Recurvirostridae; genus Himantopus; species Himantopus leucocephalus. The sequence goes on along the minus strand of RSEF01000004.1, from coordinate 9,821,174 downwards.
ACACTCGTTTTCAGTATACTAGTGCACACAGGGACTGTTAAATGTATTAGAGCTTTAGTCTGCAAAGCACTTAACCACATATAAAACCACATATGTACTAGTTTTCTAGTTTAAGTAGTTTCACTGAAATCATTAGATATACCTCCCATGACAGCTGTGGTGCAGCACAGAGTTATCGAAACTACCATAAATGAATTCATTTGGTAACTGGAAACAAACCAGCAGTGACAGCACAGAGCTCAACACAGGTTAATTTTCTTTTCTGAGAAACTGCAGTCATTTAAAGATAGCTCGTATCTCACTATGGAGTAACGGGATCTGCAGAATGGAGGCACCAACTGTCTTCAAGTTCCAAGTAAGTACAACTCAACTGAACATGTATCCAGTCTAGATTATTGGCCATATGCACAAATGACTGCAAAAAACTGAATGCTAAATTTTAACTGAAGGTGTCAGAGCTTCTGCATGTGTCCAGTGTTTACAGAACAATATTTCTGAAGCACTGTGAAAACCATTATCAACTTTGGAAGGCAGTGTAGTATTAGTAATAATACCAGGAAACACAGTGGGTAATATATAATTTCTCAGAAATAAATACTCCTGGGTTAGAATACAAAAGTGTTAAAAATAATTATTCCTGTCAGCAGAATAGGAAAAGATGACAAGATAAGGGGCGGGGGGGAGGGGAGGCAGGTGGGAAGAAATCCCTCTTGCAGGTAATGAAATTGCAAGCAGATTCACAGCAATGTATGAAAGTTTCCCCTTTCATCAGAGCTTCAGTTGCAAGCCAGTGCAGCTGCAGAGACGAGTGCAGTACCATTGCCCTCAATGTTACATGCATGACAACCGGACAGGTTAATATTAACGCATAAGCTGGCCCAGAAAGACACCACTGAACCCCTGCATTCAAATGTTTACCAGGCAGACACCTGTGTGGTTTTCAGCAGCGTGGGCTTTCTTTGTTCTAACACTGATAAAATAAAAGAAGCAGCCTCAAACTACAGTGATTTGAATTCCATTCCAAAAGATGACGACTTGATGGATGTTTTATTTGACTTTGTTTGCATTTTAAATTGAAAGCAGCAATGATGTTCCTTAGTCTTTCTTGTAAAATAGATTCCATAATTCTTAATCTATTCCTTGGTCTGCAATAACATTGGGAGTCATTCACCCTTTGGCAGTTAATAGCAACGCTTTCTCAGTGATTGTTGAGGAAATAACTGTGAAAATTCCCATTTCCAAAGACTGTGCCTACCAGGGGGCAGTGGGAGGGCCACCCCATGAGGACGGGGATCTGTGTGCCGAGGGACTGGCAGGATCATGGCCTCGCCAAGGAGACAAGTCCATCACCTCCAGTAAGCCCAGCCCAGACTGGGAGCCCTGGGCCCAAGTACAGCTCATGCGTAAAGGGAGGGGACCATCAACGAGGCTTCTCAGCTTTAGAAAACAAATCATGCATTTTAACCCTAATTCTCTATGGGTCTGTCAATAGAAAAAGTTAACTGCGATCTCTGCACTGTAGATGACAATTTTCTGTGAGCAGATTTTTTTTGCTAAATACAAGCAGTTATCTTTGTTAATTATTATTTTTGCATAGATAACTTTATTTGTGACTTGACTAGTAAAACTCGAAGGAGCTGGACCATCTGGAGACCAAAGTTAAAATTGCATTCCAGAGTTAAAACGCTCCGGGAGTTTGTTCCAGATGGGTTGTATAAAATCAAACTGCTGTAGGAAACACTGCCAGAAAACAGGTCACTTGACACACACAACCTTTGTGATAAATGTTTAAATAAATCATAATTTTCAGTATTGCATTTTAATTGCGTAAAAAGCTTTGTGTGTGAAGCACAGCAATGGGCTTGGTCTTCTGCTGTCAGAAAGCCAAAAGATAGAGAAAGGAGTTAGTGAGAAGAGGACCAACATGAGTTAATTTTGCTGTTATATCCTTTCTGAAAGGGACTTGAATGAAGATATCTTGGACTTCTCATTTCTCTTTATTCCATACTGCTTTAAAATATTTGTGAATTTATTTTTACAGAAACAGGCATGAATAAGTTGAAGTTAAAGTTGGGGTTGTTCAGCCTGAAGAAGAGAAGGCTCCAGGGAGACCTTATAGCAGCCTTTCAGTAGCTAAAGGGGGCCTACAGGAAAGAAGGGGAGGGACTCTTCATCAGGGAGTGTAGCGGTAAGACGAGGGGTAATGGTTTTAAACTAGAAGACGGTCATTCAGATTAGATATTAGGAAGAAATTCTTTACTGTGAGCATGGTGAGACACTGGAATAGGTTGCCCAGAGAAGTTGTGGATGCCCCATCCCTGGAGGTGTTCAAGGCCTGGCTCGATGGGGCTTTGAGCAACGTGGTCTCATGAAAGGTGCCCCTGCTCGGGGCAGGGGTTTGGAACTAGGTGATCTTTAAGGTCCCTTCCAACTCTAACCATTCTATGATTCTATGACGCTAAATAATTGGAGTTGTAGCAAAATATGTCCTGTGATTTCCTCTGTTGTTATGCTATGTTCTATAAAAGCCAAATGATGTACTGTTTCATAGTCTTAACTCAATTTCATCTTTTTTACGACATGTTCTTTTATGGAACTGAGAGAAGTACTTGGAAAATGAATGTAACATACCATTACAGCATATGCATGGGAAGTACAAACAGTGCCAAGGCTGAAGGCCACAGTGTTTCTCAGAACATGAGTAATAAAGTTTTGTCCTTCATTTAGCCCCCGAAGAGTTGACCTAATAGTCAAATACGATGCTGAACATCTGCAGCTTCAGTGGGAGACTGGCGCTGGTTTACATCGATGAAGCTGGTAAAAGGTGATCTCAGGAAACGGCCCAGGAGGTATCTTAAAAGACCCATAATTTAAAGTTTTTTATATTAATAATTTCCACAGTAATAATTTGAATTAGGAAAAAAAATATGAACAGAAATTGTCAAAGTCGGGAAAAGTAGCTCTTACTTAATGTTTGTCATTGTGGGACCCATTTTAGTTGCTTCCCAAGGTTCAAATAGTTGTAAACATTTAATTAAAAAATTAGAAAAAATTCCGTTTATTTACTCATTGCATCCGTCAGTAGGGAGGTAGACAATCAATCAGTGTAAGTTGCTAGGTAACTTCTTATTTGTCTTCTAGCTGAAATGAGGATTAAAGACATTGAATACTATATAGGCACAATGAGGAAATCACATAATAAAAAGGGTGGCTTATTAGGAGCTTGGGATTGTGATGTTAACATGTAAAATATGTACAATGAAAGCTTCTCAGTTACCAATGTCCTCATTAAGAGACTGAGGTATATAGCATATAATCTCTGGGGAGAGTTTGCTTTGATTATAATAATAATATTAGGTCATGCAAGTAAAGCTTGGTATAGAAGGTAAATATCTATTTCAATGATAGAAAATAAAACTGAGAACACCATTCTGAAAATTAATGGGAATTCTACAGTGCATCTGTTGAGAAACTGAGGATCCTTTTTTCTACAGCCACTGAAGCTGGCTGCTTCCCAAATTTCTGATTATTTCCAGATGTAAAAGCTCTGGGTTTTGGTTATTGTACCTGTAGGCTACAGGAGGAAGAACCAAAACCTTTCTTGTCCACTTTCAGCACATCAAAACATTTTCTAAAATAATGGCAAAATTATATATATAGGCAGTTTTTAATACACAGTAAGTGAAGGTCTGGGTATGCTGTCCCTAAATCAGAAACTACTCTCAGCAATGAAAACTAAACTGTTCAGTTCTTGAAAGTTGTCTGGTTTTTTCTGCACCTGAATCACCCAGCAGCACATCTCTGTCACAGGTGCCTGTTACAGGGCCTCATCTGACAGTCTTTCTGTTGACCTCACTGGAAGTCAGATTAGATCCCAGTACATCCAGTGAGTAGTTCCAAGCTAGTATTAACAAGCTACCATGATGTCAGAAAACATAATCAGAGACTTCATAAAACCTTAAAATCTGTGCTTGAAGCCTGAGTCAATGGAGAAGTTCAGCCAGCTTTTTCTTCATAGCTTTCATAAAAAGTGGAGATGTCTACAATAACTGCAAAGCATAATTTCCATTATATTCTCGCAAGGGGTGGGGGGATATTTTCCTTTCCTTTTTTTTTGATTCATATGACATACTACCATAAATATTGTATAAAACTGATAGTATGAGATATTTGCTAAATGCCTGAAATGAAACTTTTCAGAAAGAACATAGATACTCCCAAGGAAATATCTACTTAATTTCTAATACGTTTAGCCTACTTCAATTTACAGCAGACATTTAAGTATACCAATGGTAAAAACATTCAGAGAACCTGTTAGTTCAGTGCTAGTTCAATGAAAATTGAACTCAGAAGAGGTGCGAAGTACATACTCCTCAATTCTCAAGTCTGTGTTATGACTGAAGTAGAAAAGTCACAGTTCCTCCATAGCCTTCTCTCGTTAAACTTCCTAATTGTCAAAATAAAGCAAAAGTAGATGTAAAATGACTAATTATGCACTCACTGTAATGTAACCATACAACTGACAATGTCTTCATCGGTGCTAGGTTGCTACACTGACAGCATCTGCTTCCAACAAGAAATTGTGCCATATGTCAAGGGAAGATAATGACTTACAGAACAGTTTGGTATAACTCTTCTTTCCTGTCTTTACAAGCTATAATCCACATGAAGGAGTTAGAGAAATAAGACTCATCTGCAAGACTTCATTATAAATAACTCTTTTATAACATACACTTTGCTGAAGCACACAAATTCCCTGACTTCCGTGAGCAGCTCAGTGAATGGGTGAGCTGTACGTGACTTTCAGAAGCAATTTCTATGATTGCTAGCCTGTATCATAATCATACACCAGAACCACTGGGGCCTGAAACAATTTCCCATCTATTACCTCTGCATTGTAGCTATCCTACATCACAGGGTGTCGTAGTAATATACAGGATGCACGGGGTGAGGATGAGAATATGTTTAATCAACCTATTTTCATTTCCTGCGTAAAACATTTAGTTTCGAATAATCAAGACAGATAGAGCTAAAAGGCTGGTTTGCTAAAATCATCTAAGAAGGTAAATAATTTCTAAATCCAGTCTTGTCTATCCCATGGCCCTTTTCTGTCACTCTTTTTCAGGCAAAGCTTTTTTCCTTTTACCATTGGAGGAAACACCACCACTTTCTAGTTCAACATATTTATGCTCTTAATAGGCGTTATTTTCATAGGAATGTTTGTCTTGCAACTCTTTGTATATAAGAATAGTATTTGGTTTTCATTACATTTGCTTTTTTCCCTCTTAAAATTGATGTATTCATTAAAAAAGCCTTTGGCATAAAACCAAAGAAAGATATAATGTAAAATAATTAGTAAAACAAAATAAGTTCTAAAAGCAGGAACAGATGAGCCCCAAATACACCACTAAGGGCCATGAAAGATTTTAAGATCAGTGCTTGTCATTGTTGCAAACAGCATTTGTATTCATGCCAAGAACATACAGCCAGCTCAAAATATCTGTGAAAATCTCATGGAAGCCAGAGTCTTTAAACACATTAAGATAATTAATTTTTAATTTTCACTTTTAAGCATATAGTAAATGTTTATTAAGACAAAAATAGTCTAATTTTGTACTTTATCATCAAGAAATTAGGCAGATTTTCCCCTGCTGTAGAACATCTCATATTTACAACATATTTGACTATACCTACTGGGGAACAGACAAGGTCTGTTTCTTCTGATATTCTGCATTTTTCCTGTTGCAAAATAGATACTGGAGTTAATAGACAGCAATGTCCATAAACCATAAACATAAACATATAATGGGAGTGACCTCCAGTGTCATTTCATATTTGAGGTACTGCTGCTGCACCTCGAATAATGTTTTCCTGATGTTACTGAACTTTCTCAAAACCAGTTGAGGCTTTTGTGAACAACTCATGCTATGAGGATGGGATTATGCACTTTTGATGATTAGAAACCTTCTTCTCATTGAGCATCCAAATATATTAATGGCCAGTGAATATTCTTCATGATTAATCACAAGCACTGTAAGTTTTGAAGTAGTTTAATATGTAGAAGATCAGAAACACCAGGTAAACAACTTGAAAATATCTTGATTTACTGACAACAAGAAATACCAGAGGTATTTGCTTTAGAGAGGAGTGGGCTAAATATTATTCAAAGCAAGTTTCTGGTGGATTTTAAGGAATAGCATCTTCCTGAATGGAACTTAACTGCATAATATTTTGTATGTTGTAGATAAGATTTCCTGGGATCTGTATAATTAGTTACCTTGGCATTGGGATATTTCACAGTTTTAATTTCATGTTTCTATCCTTCAGCAATTATTTTACCCATTAATTTTCTCCTTCCCTCCTTCCATCCATCCATCAATCCATACAGGGTTATTTCTAACTGATATTTCTCACGTGTACTTCTTTTAATAATGATGAATAGCCAAAGGAAAAGAAAAATCACTTACGAAGGATTCAAAATGTGTGCTGCATTCACTTTCTTTGTGAATGACCTGATGCACAAAGTGCTCCAAAGTAGAGAAACATCTGATCCAAAATGACTGAATCAGTATATTTTGCTAGAGTATTTGCTTCCTCTTTACCAACCCTGACTTCCATCACACTATGGAGTTTTACAGGGGGTTCACACAAAACCCCTCTCCATAATTTTCTTAAGAATCAAGTGAAGGAAAAGAAATGGAGTTACGAGAAATACCAGGCTGCTTCTTCTGCATGATTTACTTACATTCCCAACTAAGGCACAACAGTTATCAAACTGGAAGGTCTGATTTTCTTTACCACCCTAGGAGAAGCTTGCTGACAAAAAGTTGTTTATAATTTAATGTCCCTGCATGTTACTTCTTTGTTTGTTTGTTTTCTGACCTTTAGCCACTTTTCAACGGTTTATGCCTTCTTCGATTTCATGGTATTAACCACTGATGTAAAACACTGATAAATGCCTAAAAGGGAAAAAAAGAGCCCAACAACTTTATGTATAATTTTACATGTCTTGGCTATGGTAACAGTACCTTCAAAGGGATTCAGTGTATTTAAAGCATGATCTCCATATTTAAAAGTGCACACTGTTGATCAAGCTGTGCCTTTCCAAGGATTCCTCAACTGATTTCTTAAAAAGGCTTCTATAATTTCTTCCGTGACTGATGGCAAACTGACTGAACTGAACCCATGTCTGCACGCATTTGTTCCGTATAGTACTTGAACGAACATACTGTAGTTCTGTTGCAAAAATAACTTGCAGCAAGAAAGCCTTCTGCATCTTCTCCATCAGAAGCCTCATTTGTGTGATTGTCTTCAGAAACTCTGCTAAAAATTGAGACTGCAAAGATAATACTTTTTTTAAAGTGATCTAAAATACCGTTTAATGATATTTCTTCTTGATTAGAGAAATAGTGATAATGCTTTAGCTTAGCTATATTAGTTAACTTGATAATATCTGTGAGTTTGGGTTTTATCTGTTATTAAGTACTGTTTTCCATTTGTTTGATTTTTGCTTTGTATCAGTATTTGAAAACTTTTAACTTCAACATTACAGTCTCACAGTAAGTGAAAGTACATCTAGTCAATCAACCTGAAAATAAGTAGTGATTCTGTGGGACGGCCCTTCAGGTAATTTCTACCAGAAGCCAAACGTTCAGAACTAAATGTCTTTTAAAGAGTGGAAATGATTCTGTAAACACATTTTAGGGGCATATGGGAATTTTCCAGTAAAGTAGAGCTATGGCAGATATTCCTGTGCTTCCCACTATCCAAACTATGGAGCTGCACATCTATCTGATACAGTAAGGTACAGAAGAGAGATATACTAGACCAATATAATAAATAGAGGACCTCATAATTGCAAGAAGAGACATGCTTTTGAGATTTTAGTCAATGTATGAACATGACCATGCATAGATGATTTCAGTAAAAAAAAAAGTCTTTTTTTGTACATGTTATCTTTTGGACTGTATCCAGGGCTCCTCTGGTATGTCTGATAGTTGTACCTCTGTGGTAAGGAAAATAAATTGGGTTAAATATATCTTTTTGTCTACTCTACAGAATAAGCGTATTCAAATGAGGGATAGAATGGGCTCAGAGACTGTGGCTGTGAAACAGGCTTTGTGATCTGAAAATAAGTATTCTTCTCGTAAATCTCACTGGACCATCTACTCCAAGGTGAATACTCTGACAGAATCTTATTTGTAAAATTTATGGGCAGATAGAACTATTTAAAACGAAGAACAGCCAGCCAGTCCAATAATGATTAATTAACCAATGATGATACGTTCCGGAATGTATAAAGAAATATCACTGCAATCTATAGAACAGAAGCCATGTATTGTTTAGCAATGGTAAATATGGTGCTGAATACCACAGACTTTGCTGAGAGAAAATTCCAACTCTAAACACCGATATGTGCTTAGGCTGCATTTAAAATGAGACTCAGGAACAGAAACAAGAGGAAGAGGATCTGAAAATCAGTTTGGTTTTTTGACACATTTTTCTGATTGATGCTTGGATTGCTGCAATATCAATTAATGCAAAAGGTGCATTGATTAATCAATGGTTTTCTCATCACTGGGTACCTGCGAGCTTCCTCTATGTGTTCTCCACTGACCAAGGGGTAGGAATTCCCACTATATCTTTTTCCACTGGAATGATAACTAACCTCATCTGTTCTTCTCCCCTCATCCACCCACAGTCCTGCTAACTTATCTTAATGAAACTCTCAGCAATGTTATTTTCTTTGAGATTTCTGCCACTAACAAAGGTGGCAGAGATAATGTGGAGGGATATATAAGCAAAAACCTTGAATACATAAGGGTTGGTGCCAGCCCAAAAAGAGTATACTTATATTCTCCATGTAGGAAAAAGACAAAAGTGTAAGACTAAAATTATGAGAACTCAAATATGTCTTTGTACGTGTGTGCAAGACAAGCATGAACTGAGCACTGTCATATTAGAGAGAAATGCAAGCTAAGAAATGCCCACAATAATTCTCTTTAATTTCTTCCTTTTCTTTCTCTCTCTTTGTGTCTCTCTCTGAATGTGTAATGTGGAATATGTGTATGTTTGATCACTTTTGTTCTCCAGCTCCATAACAGCATGAACACAGTATATAAGCATTTAAATATTCCACTTTAGTAGTTAGGTCCAAATCCGAATACATATCTATGGCTTGGACCCCTGCTGCTTAAAGCTATTTGCACTCAGATCAAATTGTGACCCCCCGAAATGGAAGTATTTATGTTGAAAAAGAACTGAATAAAATATTTATAAGGCTATTGTTCCAAACTAGAAAAATTATGATATAAATATGATTACACTGTATAAATCAGATAAAATCTACACAATCTGTGTTTCTTTAAAGAAACCCAAAATGATTTTCTTTCTGAAGTACACATAAAAAGAATTTCAATAACATTGTATTTTCAGACTTTATTGTTAAGGGATACAAGGAAAGCTTTTCCCTGGGTGTAATATTTTCTTTATAAAAGCATTACTTCAGACAAAGTAAGCTTGGCTCATTGAAAGTCCCCACAAGGGACAGATACATTTTGAACGATATTTTGAATGTTTTTGATTACCTAGAGGAAAGATATCCCAGTTTATGAGATCGCAGTGTGGCTCAATTTTCTGGACAACTCAGTTATTATCTCATCCTCTGACCTTATTATGATACTGTTTTTCCTTTCTCTTCACCACACCGTTGTGTGAGAAAGTTCTATAGAAATTTGATACAAATCTAGTTCACGTACAATATCTGCAACTTAGTCAACTTCACAAGGTATAAAAACTACAATTTCTTTTCCCTTATACCTTCATTCTTATTTTTGTACAATACTATCCATGTGCTATGAATTCCCCTACAGTAAGCTTACAAAAAAAACAAACCCAAACCCAATCCATTATACCTACATCAACTATAGGATAAAATTTTTGTTTCCTGTGTTGGCTTGTGTTTTTTCATATAATGTATCCATTTAAATGCAGATGGCCAAGGAGAAAGAATATTTCTTCTCTTACATTGTACCGATCCACAGTGATGGTGAGACGATTCAAACATTGTAAAGTATGCCTCTCTTTTGGTCAGGAAGCTTTGAGTGGTTCCAGGTAGATGATCTGTTCCTTTCTATAACTTTTTCATGTTAAAATGAGTGGAAGCATTTTGTAAGCTGAAATAATTATAGATGATAATACGTCTGCAAGTAGATAGTTGCTATGTTAAACATTCATAGCATGAATTGGTTAAATTCAAATATACTACTATTATTGTATTAGGGAAAATATTGAGCCAAAATGGGCTACCTTGATTTAGATTACAAGGAAGTCAAATTGTTATGACTTCTCCTCCTTATTTGCCTGTTAGAATATTTGGACAACATGTGATGGTTTAGGCCAACACTACATCAACACTGTTCATAACCAAGAAGGAATTAAAATATAAAACATGACCGCGGTATGTGCCGGATCTACCATGCATGAAGTTAGTTTTCAAATCGTCCAGTTTATGTGTCTGTTACTGCTGGTAGCTGTATCTGTAGTCCTCTTGTAGGCCAACATTTTCTCTAGTGAACATTCCATATATTTTAGGGCTAAATTATGCATTCTGAAGTTGAAATTACTTTCTGAAGTTGAGGTTAATTATAACTCAGTCTACAGACCATTGCAACTACTATAGAGATAACTCTACATCCATTATGCTCAATTTCAGATCTTCATAAAACTAATGAAATTGCTCAGTTTGGTGGGCTCTGTTTTTCTGTTCTAACTTTTGCATACAATGGCTTTGTGCCATATATGTGCATGTGTAAATATTTATAATATATATTTACATGTACGCATGGAAACAATTATTTGGAGTCAATATGACATTCAGAATGTGAGATGCACCTTTAGCATCTTCGTGATTACTTTTTTTTTCGTGTTTAATATGTAGACTTATTTTCTACTTTTAAAGGCATGCTGATTGCAGGTAAACCTCTATATCAATGTTTTAATGGAGAAGCAATCTTCTTTGAATGGAAAAAGAAAAATGCCTGTGGATCAACTCTCACTTGGCAGTTCAAAAAGTGGGACGGTCTATTCATTGCTTTTGTTTGTTCTCTATTGTCTGCGGTGACTCTGGCAGACAAGTATCTCTTGAAGTCCTGAAAGGACAGAGAGATGTATTATATCCTATTCAATCTTCTTTTTTTCCCCCTCCTCTTCAGAAAGTCATATGGGAATATTAAAGGAATAAAATCTAGCAGAATGTAACCAACTGTACTTCACTGAGGACACAATTTGTCCTTTCCGCCCCTCTCCATGCCTATGTTCACAACCAGAGACTGTTAGTATTCTCTTCAACGCTGGTGACCAAAGTTATAGAAAAAGCTTTATTCTGGGGCTAAGCACTAAGTGACTAACAATTACATTACTATTTTTAAGTACTGTTTTGAACTGGAAGGTGCTGGTTTTTTGCAAACCCAGTAAGAAAGGCGCTCAGACTCTGTAATGCTATTTATTAGAGCTAACAGTGTAAGAAGAGAATCGCATAGATAATGTTAGGCTTTCTTAGGTGCTGGGAGCCCCGAGCAGTGCAGCATTGAATGGGGCTCTGACCTACATGCAACATGCCATGCAGACCGCGTCCATAGCAGAGATTCTCCCCTTTCAGCCTTTCGAGCTATTATAGGATTCTCTGACAAGGAAACAACACTATTTCTCATTTCTATAGTCAACCAGAAATTACGTTCTCATGAAAACATCTTGCTGCACTGTTAGCTAAAGGCTGGGCCACGCGGGTGGCGTGATGGCCAGTACTGAGCGGACCTGCCTGCAGGTTCCTCTGTTACCAAGAGCTGGCTGAGCTCTCCTTGTGGGCACGGCACCTGCGCAGCACAGCGCATGCCTGAAGGCCACAGTGGGTGAGCAGCACAGCACAGAACAGGCCCAGGCCTGCGTAGGTGAGCTGTTCCCTGCATCACTAACTCCTCAATGTACAACGGTCTTCTGGCCAGGGTCACTACAAGAATCCACATTTTTATAACCAGCTTACAATGCAGCTCTCTCTTGCTACATAGGTGTCATAAATGGTTCTCTTAGGTATAGACTTCTTGCAGAAAAACATGATTCTGGAAAATACCGCCTTATATATGATTAGTACCCTATTGCCATACATTTACTTTGAATGTAATTGTGCTACCATTGTTCAGCCTGGACAGTGCATTTCTCTTCAGGCATTTCACGCATTCCATTTCTCTCTTTTCAGCAATATGCAGTGCAACTTCCCAAGGTTTTTGTCAGAACCTCTGAATCTGCAGCTCTTGCCCAGTCCTTGTGTTGAATTGATCGTGCATAGCATGATGAACAGAGTGGGTTGAATACACTAAGAACAGAGGGGAGACATACACAGAGATTTCTCCAGAAGACCAAAAGCCAGGTATGTTTTTCAGTGATCCCAGACACAGCTGTAAGGAAAGCTAATTACAGGACTGTATTATTATAGGACTGTATTATTCTACCGCTAAGAAGTCAACACTTGAAGAATTTCAAGGCGGTCTCGAAGAGACAGCCTTCTCCATATCCTTGTCTTGGTGGTTTTACCACTAGAACAGGGAACTTACCCTTCACAAAGACCTGACAAGTAAGACGCAGCAGGGCTGAATACAAGTGACAGTATTGGACCTATTGTGAATACATTAGTATTTTCAGCAGGTCTTTCATATGTCAGGAAGAAGATGACAACTACCTCAAGGTACTGACAGTCTAAATTAGACAGACAATGCAGCTGAAAAATTTAATGTCTTAAGTAAACCAAGGGAGGTCAAAACTCAGCATGGTGAGGATAAGTTATCCTACTTGGCTGGTAGACTTCATGGTAGAAGTAAGTTTATGTATTGGCTGCCTCCTCTAATTCTGAATTCTCAGAGCTTATGAATCATTGTTTATCTGCTAACAGCCTTCAGGGATTTAGTAAAATAGCTACAGCATAAAACTGAAAAATAATTGAAATAAATAAAGTACTACCTGGCACTATCCTTGTTTATTCTGTGCATCTGATATTAACATTCTGATGTCTTATACTCGTAATACATAATAAGAAATGAAAGTGTCATAAAATCAATACCTTCTAACAGCAGAGGGAAATGTCACAAATTATCCCATTCTCATTATAGTTTTCAGACAGTAATTTCACAAGCCTCCAAGGGATTAGGAAAGTTGAGTATATTTTTGCTCTACCCTCAGATGTCAGTTTTATTGTACATGATCTAGGCAGTGAAGGTTCCCTGCTCAGGAAGAAGTTAGAAATCAATTGTTTTGCCTATGAGATTCTTTTGCGAGGCTCTTAGCTGCCTTTATAAGTGTGAAACTACCAGATTCCGTGACCCTGCTTAAATTACTTTGAAATACAAAATTACACTCTAACCCGTTACGTGGTACAGAAGCGTGCTGCATGCACATACAGAATGCAGAGCTGTGTTGCTAATGAATAAAATTTACACGTTCTAAAGAAAAGATGAATTAATTATATATAGCAGATCCCATAACTCTTCAATATTTTCCTAGGAGTGCTTTTTTTTATTATTTTATTTTAACTAGGGATTAGAGTCTGATTGACTCTGCCTAGCAAGAATGAGCCTGGAAGAACTGGTCTGTCATAATCTCAATGAAGGCATTTGCAAATCTAGTACCACTGCGGTGGCAGTGGATGCTCCAGCTAGATTAAAGTGAAGCTCAGACCTGTTGTGTTACCTGTGCATATATTTTACCAAGTTGATTCACTTGCTGTTTTACTACTGATTCTAATCCCCTGATCAATCATGCTGCATACATGTTAGCTTGTATTCAAACTGCTTTGGAGACAATCAGGTGCAAAATACAGTGAATTCCAGGATCTACTGTCCCAGACAATATGGAAGGCCAAGCCCACCTGCATCACTTGGCTTGACAACAAGGACTTACTTCTTGTAGTAAATAATAAAACCAGATGCAGCCATTCATTTCACATAAGCCAGAACCCCGGGATATTTTATATCATATTAAGAAATCTTAGGAAAGACATTCTGTGGGATTCAAATAGATGCCATGGGAAACTACACACATCAATGATTCTTTCACCCAGAAAGGTGAATCATACCAATTAGAAACAAAACAAAACAAAAAACACACAACCCCCCACCATCATCAACAAAAAAACACAGACTTTGGGCACAGTTCTAATTATGGCTATACATGAAATATTTACTGTCATTGCAGTGGTACAGAAAAGGATAATACCTTTTGGCTAAACCCCAAGAAATAAAAATGAGTGAAATGTGAGTCTTTCATTGTGAAATGTCTCCAGTTTTGATACGGAGCGCAATGCAGATACTTTTGCCAAACACACATATTATCCCAGACTTCCTCATCAAGATATCAACTATTGTGAAATAGACCTAAAAGAATGTAACTCATACAAATACGAAAAGGCTGTGATTTTTAATGCTATCTCTTTCCCAAGAAAATTTTATCTAGAGAATTTAGTACTTATTGGATTGTAGGACTCTGCAAGTTCAGATGGTTGCATAGTGTTAAAATAATTCGGATGGGATCAAAGATTCTCTGTAAGGGAAAGGCTCAATGGGTTACTACAGAGATAATTCATACAGTTCATCTGAGGCCTCTAAATAGCTCCGAAGCTCGGTAAAGCATATTATTTCTTTGAAAAGCCCAGTTACCAAATAAAGGATATATTAAGAAAATATACATCACATTATGTAACATTTTTTAATAATGTTGAAGTACCTTGGAAGCTGGAGCCAAATTCAATACAAGTCCTTACTGCACATTATATGGTCACTCTCCATTTGTTACAAAGATGGTGTCTAAACTGTCAGGACACAAAGCGTGTCTCACTCCCCAGGGCTAGCTGTACATGTCAGGCATACTGCTTTTTAGGATAAAACCCTAAGTGTACTTATTCCTCTGCCCTAGCAGCTGCCTTATGGGAAGGAAGAAACACTTCAGCTAGTAACCCAAAGTGAATAATCACAGCATACCTGGATTTTTCTCTGCTGAAAAGTTTAACTGTAGAAAGAGTATCAACGGCAAACTAATAAAATAGTGTTCCACTGTATTTAATATGCTTTTTTGTAAGCACAGAATATTGAAGAGCCAAACTCTAATCTCCATCCACCCCCTCAGAGGCACTTAGATGAAAAAGATGAGCATAGTCGTTAACCTGGACCTTGCCTGTAAGAATAAAGACTAAAGGCTCTCAGGAGGCTGAAAGAGCTGACCCACCCCACCCACCATCCCCCCCAAATAAGAAATAGGTTTTTTTCATTAACAAATCTGAAAAATATATTCATCAATCATTTCTGACATTATGCACTTGGAATGCATGAATGAGAAACACATTAACTAAGCACAGACAACTACAGTAGTAAGCTCACAAGAAAAATACCAGTTGAATATGACAGCTGTTATCATTAAATTCAGTATTTATGTTTTTCTAGTTAAAAATGACATCTTATTTACAAACAAAAGTAACTCACCAGCTGAGGAAAAAAAAACAACTTAAGTTTTATTTACCCTAGAAAAAATATTGGAGCAAAAGCTCCTTTCCTTTCAAGTTTACATGTTCCTTTTTTTATTGGTTCCAGATCACTCTCTCTTGTTTTTATTTCCACAGGAGTTCTCTTCAGGCATGTGTGTTTGTAAGAATTTATGTGCTACTATTTATAAAAAAAAGTTCAGGAAATGCATTTCAATAGAGGAGGCCTATGTTTTTTCTCTGGAAGATGATTCTATAAGGTATCGAAATCGGTGCAGAAAGGCACCCCGCTTTTGGTTCTGTCCAAGACTTTTTATGGAGATACCTCCTAGGATGTATTTCATNCAATAGAGGAGGCCTATGTTTTTTCTGTGGAAGATGATTCTATAAGGTATTGAAATCGGTGCAGAAAGGCACCCCGCTTTTGGTTTTGTCCAAGACTTTTTATGGAGATACCTCCTAGGATGTATTTCATCTATCGAAACTTTTATGAGTAATGAAAGGCCATTTTGCACAAAGCAGAAAAGGATACAAACAATCTCATTATGGATATCTCCCTTACATGCAGGTGAGTGAAATCTAGGCCATAATACAAATTTGCCATTGGCTTTAATTTCACATGGTGTCCTTGCCCAATACATCTGCTGCTCGAGAAGCCAGTCTTGTTGATGCGATTAGAAGGATATGGCACATAACAGAGCTGGCCTGCATTACAAGGACATTTATACAACATAAATTCCTTCTGAGTGTGGCAGAGCTACCTCAGGGCAACCCTGCTGCATCCTTCAGGAACACTGGACTTTTTTAAAAATCATTTTTATTTTTTCTTTAATCTAAGGGTTTGGCTTGGTTGGGGTTTGTTTTTTTCTCAGGCACTTGGCAGCACATCAACTTCAGAAATCGTACTACTTCTGTGACCTTTAGATTCTAAACTAAGTAAAGTTTGGATTTCCTGGTTTCCTCATTTCTCTGTATTAGTTTCTTTCCCTTCTTGTGATCGTATTAGTGCTATTAGAGTTTTCCTTCCACACTATAACCCCAGGATTTATCAAATTAAATGTTATTTGGAGAGTTTGCAATTTGAGTTCTGAATCTTGTTGATGTTCTGCAAGTATTCCAGCTGAATGTTGACTTATAACTCCTTAGCAATCATTTAAATCATAACCATGTTAAGCAGTTAATGAACAAAAAGGTACAGCACAGCATTTGAATGATGCACACAGTAACAATAAGGTAAACGTGACTTCCTCAAAGTAAGAGGACTTGATGGCTCAATTATACCCCCAAAAGTGACTTTGTTTTCTTTGAGCTTGCTTTTGAATATGACTTCTGCTGCACATTAAAAATATAAATTAGTGTGCTTATTTTCAACGTGACCGACACCTGTAGAACATGGACTGACTGGCTGTGCAATTAAGTCAATGCTATGCGTTGACCTTGAATTTTAAGAGGGCCAGCTGCCAGAAAAAGGAATCTTTAATTTCATTGACTCATTAAATTAAATTCATTTTAGAAAAAAAAAAATCATGGGTGAATCACCGTATGTTCTTGGATTTTAGGAGACTAAGGAGATTTTTTAAATATTCAGAGTTCAGAGCTGTTCTTTTGAACCAGAATGTTTTCAACATTTCCATTTGAGCTACATTTACAAACCACTTGAACATAAAGTTTTGAAACAGCAGGCAAAACCGGGTAAAGAGATGAATGATGCTGGGAGTTGCATACTATCTGCCAGGTATAAGTAATAATTTTAGTCATTTAATTTTGAGGTAATTTAGAAATCAGTAGATGAAGAAGAAAATGAGTAAGGTAAATACATAAGAAAAACTTCTGAGATTGCAGAAATAATTGTTTTATTTTTGTTGATTTTGTTTTATTTTTCCTTTTATGCTGACCATGTTTCCATATCGTGTCCTGAATTAAATGTAATGTAAGTTTTACAGTTGCTGAATATCATACAGGGATTCAGGATGGAAATGAGATGAGCAACAAAATCTGCTGTGAGAGATAAACAAAATCTTGGTAGGAAGAAAATCCAGATGAATAAGGGCACCATCTGTTCTCTTACAGTTCTTCTCACATTCATCACTAAACAAATTATGGCTACTGAGGTACAGATGCACCAATCACATAATACAGAACACGGAGAAATGGGTAGCCTTTGACCCAAACCAAGAATGTTTCCCTGGGCCCAATCCCTCCTTTTTCCATTCTACCCATTCTCTTATGAATCTTCCAGAAACACAGAAATAGACCCATCATATTTAAGAATGCTTTAACGTTATTTACGAATTTCTGTCTAACAAAATGAATTTAGGTAGTGGTGGTGAAAATCAGGCTATACTTTAATCAAATTCTAAATATTTGCTGAAACTTAGATAAACTTTTCAAATTCTTGTTATCTCAAAAGTCTACTTCTGAAGGAAAGGGTTGTATAGACAAACAGAATTTCAGAAACATCCAGATTTGTCTTCTGCCTTTACTGTCTGCCTATATTATTCTATCTTTTGCATTAATTCATATCATAAGGCACTATATTTTACCAACTCCTAGGATCACATCCATCATAAGGCATTCAATCCTTTGGGGAATGTTAGAGGTCCCTATTTTGAGTTCTGTCTTTGAATCTTCCTTTTTTCCACCCAGAGATGACTTAATTGGTGATCTATGATCAGCAAAGTTTCCTGCAAGCCAGCCACAGTGCTCTTTTAAAGGAATACCAAATTGGTAACTTCTTAGATGTTAAATTTTGTACTACTATTGATGTCTTAAGGAAAACCTAAATCCAGATCTTGGATCCATCCCTAATCAGAATGATTTCTGATCACAATCTGTCTCTGAACTTTATTTTCCAGGACTGTTGCTGCTCTTATTCTAAGACATTTCATTGTACCTCCTGAGAAATAACAGCAAGATCTATATGTCACTTCCCAAAGAAAAACTCTTGAAGACCTTTTTGTAAGGCAGTGCTTCACTAACACAGACATCTGTGCTAATCAGTGCTGAACTTTAGAAGAACTGATTTGTTTTGTTTAATACAGACCCCTGTGGTTTGGGAAGGCTCAGCTTTTACAGAGTTAGTTTGCACACCCTTTGCTTCTTTGAAGTAATCTGTAAGACTGCCCCTTGATCTCTTGCTTTTTGTTACGATCACTAAAAGTTTTCCAGAGTGCATTGCAAGTCATGTTGCTGACTGATTTCTGCATAAAACAAAACTGCAGTGAGCTTGACTGTGAAAAAGAGAATAGGTGATAAAGAGAATATTATGTTGCATTAGATGGTAAGAAGATATGTCAACTTCAAAGATTAAACCAAGATCATTATGTGAGCTTCTTTTGTTAAATAAATGATGTTTAGAAGAACAGAAATGGGAAGCAGAATGTAAAAGCAGGTATTATAAAAATACGGTAATTTGTTACAGAAACATACTATACAAGTCTGTATATTATTTATTCCTTTAAAAACTCAAACTGAGTAAATACAATATTTTGGACAAATAAATTGCACCTTCTAGACTGAAGTGCTTTGTGCAGATTGATGGTCTTAGCCACAGCTTCTTTGATCTACCTTTATCCTCAGCCAGCAACATCTTTGCCTTTTTTTTTTTTTTTTCGNGAAGCTATAAATTTCAGCTAAATGGACTGGCTATACTGCTGTAGGGATTTTTAATTTTTTTTAAAAAGGAAAAATCACATATGCAGATGTTTGCAAAATAGCATACAATTTTAAGTTGATTTGTTGAGTTTCCTCTCCTTCATTGTGTTGGAAAGATTCTGGCAGAGTGAACAACTAAGGAAAGCAAAATCAAAGTATTTACATGTAGAGCTGGAGGGGGCAGATGACAGCCACCATAGCAGAAGATGACTGATGAGGCACCAGACTTCAAGAGATACAATATTTGAAGCACACAATGAACAAGTATTTCTGTAAATGGACTTGAAGCATTGTACGAGGCTCATGGAGATGGAAACAATTTTTATTGTCTATTTTAAAGGTCTGCTTACATTCTAGAAGATTTCTAAAGGTGCGGCCTTACTATCCAGCCTTCTGCTGTCCATTCTGTCTTTTCATGAAAACTTACTTTCTCTTATATCAATGGTAAAAGTATTTTTTATGCTTCCCTAATTTTATGTTTGCTGTGTCAAAATTTACAGAGGGAGAAAAGAAGAATAGGCTGAATTCATTTTTGTAGTTGCATCAACAGCATGTACTAATTTTCACGTAGAATCATAGAATTGCTATGGTTGGCAAAAACCTGTAAGATCAAGTCCAACCATTAACCTAGCACTGCCAAGTTACTATTATACCACATCCCTCAGCACCAGATCTATGAGTCTTTTAAATACCTCCAGAGATGGCGACTCAACCACGTCCCTGGGCAGCCTGTTCCAATGCTTGGTAAGCATTACAGTGAAGAATTTTTTCCTAATATCTACTCTAAACCTCCCCTGGTGCAACTTGAGGCTATTTCCTCTTGTCCTATCACCTATTGCTTGGGAAAAGGTAAGAGTAGGAATCGTAAGCAGGGATGCCAGCAAGTGAGTCACGCAAAAGCCATGGCACACTGACCTATGTGATCAGTAGACATAGGCATGACACACCTTTTAGCTGGTACCACAAAAGGTCCAGAGGTAGCAGTCATGGCTTAAAAAAAAAAAAAAAAAAGCTATTAGGTCTCCTCTACNTGTCACACTGTGATGTACAATGTACTCTTGTTAAAATTAGTATAAGCAAGGCCTGTCTCACTTGTGTAATGACAATCTGCAAACTTCAGAATTAATTCTAATTTAGGTTCAGTGAGATGGTAACTATAAATGCTTCTGGTTTCAGTGAAGACCGCACAACGAAATATCAAGCAACAGTTAGGAGGGACTACACATATTATGTTGAAGCTTAATATAGACACACTTTAAACAGGAGGGAGCATCCTTTGGCACATATGTTCAATTAGTAAAATACTGCACTGGTAATTAAGAATTGCACCACGCTATTTTGTCTGTGTATAACCTCACAAGTTGTTACAATAATTGCATAGTGCAGGTGGGGTGCACTCTACAACACCCCTTGGGGTGAGCAATGGCACCTGTCTTCAGCTTCATGGTTGCCTGATTTCTGATGCTATCAATCTCTCATGTATTTATACACATACATACACACACATATATATAAATATATATAAAATTACAATAATCCTATACAACTCAGTTTAGATATGCTGCAGTATTTGCAGGCATTACTTTGGCTTTTATTTGCTTGTTATGGTTTGTCTGTCTGTTTGCTTGTTTTAAGGACATTCCTCGCAACTTTGATTCTAACAAAGATGAAATGAAGGCCTGGACACTAAACAGGCTGAATGCTTGAGATAACAGGTCTCAATAGTGTCTAAACACATAGTGTTGGGGCATTAGCCTCATTCAGGATATGGAAAGAGAATTCCTGGCAACAGAACCAGAAGTCAGAAGCAAATATACCACTCTAGATCTACAGTAGGACACACAAGTCTTGACAGTCCAGTCTGTTTTCCAAAGATAATATTTTCAAATATCTAATATAGTCAAATGCATTTTTTTTTCCACTTTGAGCCAACTCTGCTCCAATGGAAATGACAACTGTGTCCTTAACAGCTTCCAGTTTTCCCATGGGCCAAGCTTTCTCCTTTTTTCTGGCTGAAGCATATGTTGCATTAAAGGGCAAAGTAATTTGGCAGAAAATAAACCCCCTTGCAGCTTGTCCTCAGATATCAGAGGGGCTGGGGGTGGCTAGGCTTAGATTCTGAGCGATGCCCAGTTTGGCATTTCAAGTCCAGTCGTGTTCAATGTATTGAACTATCACAATTATGGATGCACAAATAACACCATACATCTTCAGTCTAGTCACATGCCATGAACTAGCACGGCCACACTTAAGAAGTTTGGTTACGTTCAATGAGAACTCTCACGGGTAGATTAATGAATAGCGTAGTTCATTGAAGCAACAGATGCAAAAATTCTTTTGGATTGCCGGTGATAAATTCACTGTCTGCAAAGCATGTGCACGTACCACAAATATAAGTAATANTGTGCACGTACCACAAATATGAGTAATACAGCCTGGCTACAAACACATGAAGCCACAAAACAATTCTATGGAGATTTCCAAGTTTCCCAGGGAAGCACTTGGTATAACCAAGTGTTCAATTCTTACCCAAAGGCGTCCCTGTGGGGTGGAAGAGAGGCTCAGCACATCGACTGACCCCAGAAGTCAGAGGTGGTCAGCGATGGTATCTTCCCTGACTGCAGTGGTGTCTTCCCTGACATCCCTCCTCTCTTAAGCTATTTTTCATCCTATTTTTACTTTTCAGGTGGAACTTGAGCGACTCTAGACATACATACTTTCATTATGATTGGTGTAAAAAATTTTTCTCTTTGCTTTTAAAGGTGTAGACTGGGAAAAATTCAGAGTGCTAGTTCAGTTAGGGGTGGTTGCACCTTGGAGGTGGGTAGCTTTTGGGATGGAGGTGTGTTTTGGTATTATAATGAGATTATAATGAGCAAAGTTCACCCAAAGGATAGTATTTTGTCAAAAAATGACAGACCGTTGGCCCAGGGTAGCAAATATGCAGCTTATCAGTTCCACAGTACCTTCAAGTTCCTGTATTATCACAGAGCCTGGCCACAGTCCCTTCACTCCGCTCCACGGTCTGTGCAGTTTCTCTTAAGAGTCAGCACATCAAGCTTCCCTGGTGTTGCCAACATCTAAGGTTGCAGGTTATGTTGCCTAGGGAACTTCTGTGGAATGGATCCCTCGTGTATCAGCTGCACTCCACCCTTCAATGCTGTACCTTTCCTTAAGATCTGAACAGAAGTTCAATTTCTAAGTCAGCTCCAGCAATTATTCCATAGCATCCCAGGTATCCATAGTATGTCCAAATTCCTTTTTCTGGAAATGACTGGCAAAGACAATTGTTGGGAAGCCTCTGAATATGGTAATTATTTTACTGTATGTCTTGATATATTTCTTCTGTTGGCAATTAAACCAAAATATTGCT
This sequence comes from Himantopus leucocephalus, assembly GCA_003993805.1. Classification (NCBI taxonomy): domain Eukaryota; kingdom Metazoa; phylum Chordata; class Aves; order Charadriiformes; family Recurvirostridae; genus Himantopus; species Himantopus leucocephalus. The sequence continues at coordinate 9,798,627 of RSEF01000004.1, read as the reverse complement.
TGCAGTCAAGGAACACTTACTGAACAATCACTTTACAATCACAAAGTATGCTATTACCACTTATTTGGTCTTCACGCTAGCTAGAAAGACAGAACAACCAAAAATAAACTGTCCACAAGTCCTATAGTACTTGAAATCACCACTTTCAATTAATTTTGAACACTGTTGTTTTTCCTATTGATAAATTCTTAACCAAATCAGGAACATCTGATGACAGGAGCAAGCTTGGAACTAATGTGGCTGATAGATGAGGAGAAAGAAATGCAGAATCCCTTTCTTAGGCATCAAGACAAGCTCTGACTGTGCTGATAGCACTTCTTGTCATGGCACAACGTTGCTGCACCCACATTCATTAACTTGGACACAGACTGACGAGGCATTCCAGTTTTAGAGCTAATGCAGTCAGCTTTGGGATCCCTGTACTTCTATAGAAATAACCAACAGTTTTGACCTCTATAGAGACACTGAAATTTTTCTGAACTGGAACAAAGCAGCTGCCACAAAACCTGAGAGCAGTTCAAAACAGAAATAAGAAAAAACATAATCTCTGATTGCGGACAGAAAATCCTAAATGCTACTCAACATGTCAGAAAGAAAGGAAAAAAGTTAGAAAGAATAAGATTTATTAATTACTGATACAATTTATTAATTACAGTTCCAAGCTGATAGTGCTATCTGTGGGAATTACAATGATTCCTTAGAACTGACAACAGGGAGATGCAAACAAAAGATGTTTAGAATTTGTAAGAAAGTAGCTTGTTTTAAGAATATATCCCCATTTTTCATATCTATTAATGTTGTACCCAGTGAATTCAGATGCAAATATATTTATAAAATGTACAAAAATATTCTGCAAAACTCAAAGTTTCAGGTCAAAAACTGAACATAAGGAAGGTCAGCATATCTACGTGGTTCTTTTAACAAAGCTTATTACCTACTAGCAAGCCTAGCTAAACAACTATGTATGTAGTATATGCACATTGCTGTACATACAAACACACAGGTAAAAAATAGAACTATTAAATAATAGATGAAAACTCTGCCTGGGCACTGAAATGTTCGATCTTCATTTAGGTTAAGAGAAAGATTTCTGTATGCATTCATTTTGAAAAGGAAATATAAAATTGGTGTTTAAAATTCCAAGGACTCTAAGATACTAAAGAAAGAGCTGTGCAAGCTATGGGATGGGGAAAGGGAAGGTAGGAATACAATTCACTTAACTATACTGACAACAACAACAAATTTTTTTTCTGCTGAGCCTTGAATGAGCTAGAAGGATGACAGTCTCCCCAATTAATTTTGTCCTTCTATTGCATTTCTTTCCCTGACAGAAGGTCCCAAGCTATCATTCCAGCTGATCAACTGCTCGATGTTCTGCACCAGAACTTGTAGCAGCCATTAGCATTACAGAGGCCCTCAAACAACTTTGGCCAATCAATGTAAAACATGACCAAATGTCAATTACTGCATTTAGCCTGCCTAAAATGTACAAAGCTCTGACAAAAAAATTGTATTTTACTAGTATTACTGATGTACTGTTTTAGAGTTCTCAAAGGCTAATGCAGTGATTTTAAAAATAGATTGAGTTCTTGCACACAATACCACATCATTTTAAATGTCCCAGCTTTTTTTTTTTGGAAAATAAATTCACCTAAAATATAGGCCTAAAAATGTGCTCTCACTCACTTTAAAATTATTTTAAGAAGCATCTTGAAAAGTAGGTTATAACATACCGGGTTTCATATTAGAACAAAATCAAACCAAACCCCAGAAGTATAACAAAAATCAAAACAGGAATACACAAGCATGTAGACAGATAAGGTTCAGCAGAGCAAAGCTTAATCTAAAGAAGGATATGTTTACCCTGACAGTCTCTTTCTTCCCTTGCTATTTTTCCTTCTTTCTTCTATTTTTCTATTATTTTAGAAATTCTATCTTCCCCAGTCTTGTCAGAAAAATCACTCAAATATCAAAGCTGTATTTCTATGCCAGCATATTGTTGTCTAGTTATATTTTCTACCTATCCATTTGACAGCTTGTTTGTGTTTCATCATTATTAAAAATGTAATAAAACTTGTAAATAACTTTTTAATTAGGAGACTGGATTGTTGCTAAAATTAGGTATAACATTTCATTGTATTTGATAGTCAAACATCTCTAAAACTTAGCACCACTGAGCAGTGAGGTTGGCAAGTGGAAAAAGGGGATCACCTCTTCTCACCTTTGTACCAATTATCTTGTTTAATGCCATCTAATCTCTGGGAGGATTTTGAATTGTTTCCTATTTTATTTGGAGACAGGTACAGGTAATTAGTAGTATAATTTTTTTCTCTTCCATATTTGCTAAAAATTCCAGGCAAAATACATGCAAAAGAAGTGTTATTTTAAACCAGGCAATTTCTGTTAGGTAGTAATATCCTGAGTAACCGTCCCAAATTATTCAGAACTTGATATCTGCTGGACATGGCTGAATCTAACTAAAGGTGAAGGGCACAGACTGAATGTAAACCACTGGCAAAATACAACAGACTGTATGGCAGAAGGATTTTTTTTTTCCTCTGATGCAAGATACGTAAGGGCAAGTTACGTGAATTTTTCTTGAACTGAGGAAAACAGCGGAAGGTGAAGCAGCTGGAATTCTGTATGCCGGCACAGTCCTAAATACCACCCACTGCCAAATTCACTCTGGCTTGCTACCTTTGAACAATACACATAGCAACTGTAATATTGAAAAATCCACAACACGTAACAAAGGCAACAGAACTACATTTGCCTACGTGTGCCAGGGATTTAACAAAGTTGAAATGGACTGACAGTTTGTAAAGAGTATTTCTTCTGTTTGTGAAATATTCACAGAAATCATGACAATTTTAAAACAACTCATCCCTACACAAAATTATTCAACAAAAATATGTTAGGCTTATTCTGTTTTATGGACTTTAACAGTGAGTACATAATGTAGGTTGTGAAAGAACCAAGCTGAATTCCTTGTTCCTCCCCAAACTCGCCATGTGGGGGGAAAAAGTCATAAAGAACCTTAAAGCATTTGAAGCGTGACTTAGTTTGCTTTTAGGTATTTTAATTGTAATCATTAAAACCACATTCAGCAGCACATTAGCTCTCTAGATGTCTCAAGTTCATAAGTCATTTGCTTAGGAAACTACAGCCCTGCTCCCACATCTCAGTCTGGTAAGCACTTAGCTTCTTAGTTTATGCCAAATCCTTTCAAGACACAGTCAGCTTGGCATTGTTGCTCCTAACCCAATGAGGGGCCAAATGGCAGTGTGTGCGCTACTGCTACATTTTGGGGGTCTGACTTTGCTGAAAACAGTGACTGTCTTCCAGTTGACTTGGAGTTTGAACCTAGTCTCAATTCTCACCTCTGCCCGGAAGAAGTCAAACTTGAATCTTTCAATAAAAAATAAAATAAAAAAAAAGTAAGTGTGCAAGATTTGTTCGCTATACCTGCTCGCACACACGCTTTCCTCCTGAGTTGAGAAATACTTTTGCATCTAAAGAAAAGCAAGCAAAATACTGTTGCCATAAATAGCGTATATAACGTTTACAGAGAGGATAAAGGTAGCTGATGAGCGTTCTTATCTCAGACTGAAGAGGGAAGCAGAAAGGGAATAGACTGTGCTAAGGCATAGGCTAAGATGCTCTGTTCTGCACATAACTTTGAAAATATTGAAAAAACTCAAGCACAAATTCATAGTATCCTGAACACATTTCAAGAGAAGGATAAGGGGATAAATTCTGTGTGCAGGCAGAAATTAGAAACATACCCTCATGAGCAACCCATGAGGCTACTGAAATACAGAATTCCATTAACTGTGGTACACCGTTAAGCCTTGCCCTTGAAAATTCATAGCAGACTTGTATAAGGAGTCATTAGTTTATTAAAAATTAGTCCACAGTCTAGTAGCTACGAGAAATCATTAGGTAAACAGAGTTTCTATGCTTTTCAAAAGCCAAAGAAAAAAAAAATCACTTCTCATAAACAATTCAGCAAGAACAGAATATTTTCCTGTTGCCTCAAGTTAACAACTGACTAAAACCACACTCTATGACTTTTTTAACACATCTCTCAATTTTGGTGATTGCCTTAAGAAAACAACAGATAAGATGCATGTATATTTTTCAGAAGCTGAATCCTGTTATCATTTTTATAAGGTCACATACTGAACACAGGAAATTGAAAACCCTGTGGAGGGATTGCAAATGTGCTGATACCTATGTAGGTTTTGGGTTTGGGTTGTTTTGTTTTTTGGTTTATTTTTTCATTTCTGAATTGATTTAACTTTCTCCTAATACTTTATTCTTGAAAATATAACCTTTTTCTTTAGAGTTCTTACTGTTTGCATTGCTTGATATTTTATAAACCATACTTTGATTTGTTTCATCTGATAGCCAAATGCAAATAGAGAAAACATAAGGCTCTGGGCCATATAATGCCTCTGATACAAAATATCTTTATTTCTAAAATTAGATGAGCTTTAGGATCATGATTTCCTCCAAAGCTCATTGAAAGCCAAGGAATATTTTAGTCTTTTTTGACTTAGCCTTATTTCACTGTTGTTTTTTTTTTTGTCTTCACTACTTAAAAATTACTCTCTGCTGCGATAGGACTTCAGTTTTCTGCAGAATGGGTTTGCTAGTCTTATTCTGCTAAACTATTTACATTTATTAAATCTATTTACTGATTATAAATTAGTGTCTTTCACTTACATTCAAGGAAGAACCATGGATTTTTCCAAAACAGTAATGGCTGACTGGATATTTTTGTGAGTCATATTTCAGTTATGTTTTCTGAACTAACAAAGGTAAACTCATGAACTCTAACATATTTTAACATGTATTAGTTACCAAAGACGTAAGAACATATAGTTTGTGAAGCAAAACAAATTAGACAAATAAACATCAATAATTTAACACCTTTAACTTTCAATGCAGTGTTTGTTTTCCCTTTTACTTCTATAAATGTAAAATAATGTCTTTATAGAATAGGATATAATCTTTTCATCTTGGGAACTGGCCTGGAGAGTGATGATCTGATATTCTTTTCCAACATCGAAAGAGACTGTAGGAAAATGAGCACTTCCTATATCCCTTCCAAAGAATAAGACAAATTACTAAACCTAATTAAATGTCTCTTTCTTCCCATCTCCATAGTTCTGTACAAGGAGTTTCAACAAACAAAAAGGTTATTTATAATGGATGATATCAAGTTATGATCAATACTCATGTAAAATTTAGCATCTGATTTAAAACAGTTTGATACAATGCAAAAAAGATAAATAATACATGAAGTTCTTCCTCCATGAGTGCTGCTTCACACCACTTAAGATGTAAAGGGTGTTCATTTAAAACAACCCACAACTATTGCGAAATATTTTAGCCTTAAGGTGTTCACATAAAGTTAGAAACCAGCTACCCCAGCAGCACAGTTAAAAGGAATAATTAGAATCTCACACCATACCACCTCCTGGAAGGAAAACTGTTTATTCTCTTCAATGATAAACCTTTGACAGGAGTGGTTTTAAGTATATAGCATGGGGACAGGCAGTACTGAGCACAGTAAGCATGTTATCCTGCAGGTTCTGAAATTATTAATGAGCTGCAGGACTCAGTCTTTTATTGAATTCATTATAATTAATCAAATTTGCCTGACCCCAGCGAAAGGCAACCAATAGCTGGATGGGCACAGTTGTTTATCACTTTGAGGTGCTGATTATTGGATTTGCTAGTCCTTTAGGACATTCATCTTACCCAATCTTAGTCAACTAATCATGAGAGGTCTATTTGTAGGACATTTCTGTAGTTACTGAAGAGACACCAACACCTCTAGAAGCTACTTTTTCTCTCTGCATTAGATTTTTAATTTAGGATCCTTTGGGATGAATCATCTTCTGGCTGTTCTCCATAGGTCTGCATTAGATAGTGAGAGAAAGCTTAAACAACCATCTCAAACTACAGTTTAGATGGTTTGTAGTAGGTGAATAATCTAGATCTGTTGGACATCTGCTGTGGAACAAACTGGATTTGTGAAGCTATTTTAAACACAAGCTTTTGTAACACTTGAATATTAAAAATAAATTGCATTCTGTATCAATCCCACCATGTTCATACAGCGTTAATTGTATAATTCCAGTCTTTTTTTTTTTTTGCTTTTCACAGTCCTTTATAAGTATCAATCATTTGAAATACGTAGGAAATAAAAATAGAACAAATGAGACAATTAATAAGGGACCTCATCTCAAGTAAGACGCTGCATTTGAGATAGCTACTCCAGCAGTTACAGAGACTGTGTCAGAAAATATATCCCGTAAGTGGTTTTCAAGCTAGACAGAATAAGTCCATTTTATCCTTTCAATATAATGCTATTTCTTCCAGTAATGATAACTGTGGCAATTTTTCTCTTCCATTCTGTTATTGAAGGAGGATTAAGATATTTCTAATGTCATAAAAGTACTCTTTGAGAAAGAGTGATGGTTATTAAAAAAGTGCTCTAAAATTAGATGATTCAAAGGTGTCAGGATTCATACCTAACAGACAAGTTTAGCAGGTAATGATTGGGGGACACAGAGCTACTACTGGTCTAGACATCTCTTCAAATGGAAGCAATTTTCTTTGAGGACAGGAAAAAAAATAATCACGGAACAAAAATACCAAAGAATATTGACCTTCCACTCTCTGTCAGGTTTGGTTGATTGGATGAATAGTCTAGGCAAGGTTTAACAGTATCTTACAATCCATCTTATTTACCATAGGGAAGACAGTGAAGAGGAGAGTTTTCACTTTACCGTTTTACCAAATTTTGGAGTTGTAATCAAAGACAGATGCTTACTATTTTTGAATAGAAATGGAGTGTGTTATGTTGGAGGGATATTGATCTAGCACTTAAAACACTACTTCATAAAAAGAAGGCTACCGTATTTCAAACAATATCATATAGGAAGAAAGTACTGAAGGGCTTTCCTCCACAGGTACTCTGGGCCAAAGATAGAGACTTAGAGACGTGTTAATTCCATTTCTTTCCAGAAAGCTAGTTCTGTTCTAGAGCTTTGAAACACAGTATAGGAGGTCCTATTCTTTTCTATATAGCAAAATAAAGACATATAATATCTCAGCAATATAGAAAATGAGAGGCAGATGAGTGTTGTTAGTATTAGCGTTCTTCACTAATTCAGCAAACTGAGAAGCTGTTTGTTGAACAAATGTGAACATTCACCATTATCTCTCCTAGAATAAAAGCCACGCAAAGAGGAAAAAAAATTAGAAAAAGTAACCAGTTTGTGATATAGAAGGACAATTTTACATAAATTTGTAGCTAGTCTTCACTTTCAGAAAACTACAGCCTTTTGTCATGAACTCATGGTTTCTACCTGTGCTGTATTCTTGCATTTTGTCCCGAATGAGTGCCAGTTAATACCAGGGATCAGAAAATTGCTCCCTTTCCTGCACTCCTTGTTTGCAGTTCACATTTCCTTGTACCTGTTCTGTATTTTTTAGCCGTGCTCTGCACGTTCAGGAGAGCTGCCAATCTGCTTGCCGTTAAACCTCAAGAGCTAAAGTACACCCTCAAGCAAGGTGGCAAATTAGTGGTCTTTCTGTTCTCCAAGATATTTCTTCTCATTTCCTTGAGAGCATTTTGAGGTTGTTTGGATCTCTGCTCCCTTGCTACTCAAACACTGCTTTTCTTTACTTTTCCTTAGATAATTGTTGGAATTATTCCTAATAATAACACCTTAAACATTAGATTTGTTTACTTGAAGACTGGTATAACAACACTGGAATGTGTGGCTCTACATCACCACTCTCCTGTTACCACCCACAAACAAGATTAGAGTCTGTGAGGTATCTATTGTACTGGCACTTCTCATGTGTGAACTGGGAAGATCATGTTTTTCAGCATGAAGCTAACACTTTTTACTTTTTTTTTTTTTTTTTTTATTTNTTTTTTTTTTTTTTTTTTTAAGTTAACTATCTATTTCTAGTTTCAGGAGGCTGAAATCCTATCTTGCAGTCCTTTACTTCATTATAACGGGTTCCAGTTCTGGAAGTTTGTTTTGCTTTTTTGTTGTTGTTGGGGTTTTTGCCTTTTTTTTCTCATTCTTATCTATACTTTTAGAATACAGGGGTATTTGCATTTACAATGCTGACTCACTCTCTGCATGCAAGTTTGCGTGTATCTGTATAAAGTGCTTCCTATTTTCATGTTTGAATTTTGTTCCTTACTGATTTAGTGAGTTACAGTGAAAGCTGTCCAGTCTTCCTGAAATTGGATATCATTACTATGACCTAAAAACTTAGTTGTTTGGTTACTTCAAGCACTAAATAATGGCATTTGTATGGCTGCAGTGAATGTTGAGGTAGGTCTGATGGGGCCACCATTCAGTTTTCCTTAATGTAAATCATTGCTTGAAAAACTGCTGAGAAATTTTACTGTCTTCTGGAACCTGGGAAGTGCATCTTCTAAAGGTGAGAATGACAAGGTTGTTGTCAACACACGTTGAAAACAGGTTTTGCAGAAAGTACTTCAGCTAAATGCAGAATGTAAAGCTATTGACTTTTCCAAAGTTCAAAAGCTAAATAAGAAAGATAGAAGCATTCTTGTCATGTCTCCTTCCTAAGCTGAAAGTCAATAGTAGACAGACAGATGTGTGTGAACAGCTTAGTCTGGTGTGCTAAATAAACAATCCTATGGCCATTATCGTATGCTAGTTTGCTTTTCATAAACTCAATTTGATTGTATGAGCAGATGAAGGGAGAGTTTCATGGTGTCTCAAGGATGGTGTTCGTGATACATGTCTAACTACTGTCTCCAAAAACTTTTTTGATGATACAGTCTCTGACTAATGCATTTTTTTAGCAATACTGCAGCATATTTGCATGCAGAAGTGTGTGTGTGTATGTGTTACAGAAGAAAAATCTCTTAGCTTTTTTCAAATGCAACTTTCTAATAAGATATTTAAAAACAGAGGGGCCGTAAGATTTTGGTGCTATAAACAAATGGGAAGTTTTACTCAAGGCTTCTGGGTAGGCACAGACCATGCACAGGTTTCGCTGCGCTCCTTTCTAAAGATCAGCTGTTTCTTGGTTTTTTTGCTAATTATCAGGTGCAGGATCTGACTGAACTATCGTCCAGTTCAGCAAACCTGAAACGATCAAACCTCCACTGCATCGATTGTCAGCATAAACTAAGGCACAGCTTACCAAAGTGTTAATCAGACAACCGCACATGCACATTTGAAGAAACACACAATGCAAATACATCGACAAACTGCAGAACGCTGCAAGTCTGCTTCACTTTCTGTCCAGGTTCATAGACCAAAATGCTAACCTCAGTCCCCAAAGGAATAATGCAGTCTTCAGTACAGCACAGATTCATTTCAATTCACTAGAAGGAGCTAACTCAGGTTCAATAAACACTTAGAAACCAGAGCGCTAGGTTCAGTGTAAGTTCTATGCAGCTGCAGCCTGAAATATTTATAGCTTATATTAAAAATTTTATCAACATTTATACATCTGCTATTTGAGAATAAGTTTGTATTTACAACAAAACCAGCACTACCTGTTGAAGATACACTCTACACATAAAACAATAAATTTCTCAAGCTGCCGCTAGAAACATGACTGACAGAAGAACAAGTATATTCTGGAAATCTAGAGGCAAATTTTAATACAACTACTCAAGAAGCAAAATGAGTGACTAGAACTATACTTCTACAGAGACAGTCTTTACAAACTTTTCTTAGATCCAAATGAAATAACAGGATACCAAGACAAATAGTGGCATGTAAGATTAGATTATGTATAGTTTGTTTCTTTAAAAACACAGGCAGTTTTTAAATAGTAGACATGGCACAGATATATTGAAAACTATGAATTCATGCTAACGCTTTCTCACTTATAAAACCTTAGAAATTATACACTGAAATTTGCAATGCTAATTTGGACTTTCAGAACAGCAAAGATGTGATTCAGTAGGAATTTTTACTCAGGAAAACAAAAGACCAAGATTTATCCTCTCCCATCCTGCCTTTGCCAAAAGTTTGCTGTGTACACCTTCTGGTAACAACGGCATCAACACAAGATTGGAACTATAACTAACACACAATTATATGAACATACCTTCAGGGGAAAAAAAAAAGCATTCAAGACCCATTAGCAGTAGCCTATCAATATCTTTTGTTTTACCCAGTGATCTGATCCAAACCAGCTACACAGATGGATGGGAGAGTCTGAGGGCAATTAAACATAGAATAATTCTGACAGTTTCAGAGTTTTAGTAACACCTGTGCTGCATATTGCAATGCACTGTGAATATTCACTGAGTACCAGAGGCTGCTCCATAGTCCTCAGGGGCTCTCATTTCCACTTGTGTTGCGGTGTCCTAATGGCTCTTTTGTACGGTGGTGTGGTAATTATGGAAGGAAAAAAAAAAAAGGCAATAGCGATGTGGAGACAAACAAGGCGGAAAGGAGGACTTTCTGTTTTCATTTAGAAAACAGCTTGAGAAAGGAAGGGATTTAGCCTCTGATTTTCTTTAGACTAAGCTGCTACGAAAGTTACTTGGGGAGGAAGACCTCACAGTGGAGGGAGCACCCAAAGAAACCCCAAAAGCAATCTACAAATCAAAAAAACCCAATCCTCAAAACAGTGGTGTGAAGCCTTGTTTGAAACGGAACATTATGTGGTTAGAATAAGCTATTGGATTTGAGGCCAACTTTCCCTTTTTCCCTGCAAACAGAAAATAACAAATCTATCAAAACCATACCCACAGATAGAGGAGACATTCAGCTCTGAAGTGACTAAGTGTGTTGGGGCAAAATATTATATAAAATGAAATTTGCAGAAGCATCCAAGTTTTTCTCAGTTTTACCAAACTCAAAAGTTTTCCCATTTCTAACCAAATTTCCTCCCTGCACCCAAAATGCAGGTAGTGTTGACAAGGGCTCTGTATTTTGACAGATATAAAGCCCTGCCATGGCTTTCTCTCTCTCTTTTTCTCCACCCTAGCTTCTCTCCTCCTTAGTATTCATTTGATTTCCTCATGTGTTTTGTTAATCATAGCTCTCCATTACACAATGCTTCCTTTTACCCGTCCAGCCACTTTCTTAAGTCAGCAGATGTATCAACACTTCTTCCTACCCAATTGTCCCTGAAATTTAATGATATGGGCACTCACAAGACATCGATCCCACATGTTTAATGCTAGCCAACAAATTCAGTCTGATCATTCCCTTTTACTCCTCCTCCACCAAAATCAATCTACATCACTCCAGAGCTTCTGTTTTTCCTCACAAATAGAATTTTTTTTTTCCAGCTAAATTTACTGCTTGTTTCACGTTTTTCAAATAACCACACGAAATGTGAAATTGGCTAATAAATACTATTTGAAGTTACACTAAATAAGGGGGAAATACCTCGTTAAAGCAGCTGATTTCTACAGTTATTTGAGGAGTTTGAACTGTTTTGTTACATTGCAGTAATAAGAATTCCTGAAAATCAAACATTTGGCTTTATAAGCCAGTTGTAAAAGTGGGCTTGATGATTTAGTCACGTTTCCATGTATAATGTACAATGAACTGTACTCTTTACATTTAGTATAGATTACATTTTTAAGGGAGTTCTAGAGTGTTTACTCAATTGTAGCTTCTCATTCATCACAGTAAATTCATCTGTAAATCCCCTTTCACTAAGCAGTATTTGTTAATAAGTACAAGGAAACACGGCAGCGTCATATTAAATATTGATGACCGTTAGTGTAATTAGTGAAGAGATTTCTCCGGGGCTCCAGATTTTTTGGGGACATCACTGGCTGTTAACCTTCTTTAAAAAAAAAAAACCACAGTGTTTTCAAAACTATACTTGATTTAGTAGGGAGGGGCTTAATGAAGCAGTCAGGACATTTACTGCGTAATCAGAATTCCAAGCAAAGGCAGTAGGAACCACTCAAACCACGACAAATTTAAAAGAAATGGTGAAAGAAAACTTTCATAGAAGAATGTTTTATAAGATGTGAACATCAACTATTTTAGCCTGACAGACTATGTCTTGTATAGCCATTTACTTGGGGTTAGGGCTGTGCCCCACAGATTCCCCCAAAAGTGCTTCCACAACTATTGTTCTTGAGAATTAAACTTTTAAGTATAACATTACTGATGTAAGAGCCTGGCAGACGATGGAAGCTTTTATGCAATGTAAAAAATCTAAATAATGATAATAAAAAAAGATACAAGCAACATATACTCCAAGTGTTACCAGTACCTAGCCAAAGAAACAGCTCCTACATTGGGGTCTTTCAAGTTACTTGCTTGTATAAAATAGTCTGCTATTATCAATACCTTCTCTCCACTCAGGTGAGGCTGGCTAGTCACAGACAGTAGGTGCAGATCATGCAGTACTCGCAGAAGCAGCTATTATGACATGAGAGAGGCCTGATTTGGATGTCTCAGAAACAGTAGCAAATGAAGAATAAGAAAATGCCTGTCAACTCAGCAGGAAGCCCAGTGCAACTCTCTGTAGAAGGTAAAATAGCATTCAGTGCCTGAGCAATGAAATTTCCTTCACAGCAGGCCAGAGCAAACTTCCATGGACAAATCAGCACATCAGCAAAAGGCCTTTCAAGGACTGCTTCTGCTGTGGGACCGTTTATAATCTTTTCTTTCTCTGCTCTCCTCTTGCAGGGAAGAATTTTGGCTGGAGGATAAGTCGAATGAAAGCAAGAGGCTTCAGAGAGAACTCTGTTCCCTCCAAAATCTGTTCTGCTCTGCATTTTCTTTGTTCTTTCATTCATCCTGCTCCCTTTCTCCCCTCAAGGGAGGAGCAACAAGCTGCAAGAACAGATGTTTCTAATTTCATTAGACACTTCATACTGATACACAGAGCTTTACTTCCTAGTTAAGCAGTGACAAGACTCACTGTATGTCATAAGAATAGCACGATTCTCAAGAGGGGCTAATATAGATATATATTTTTAATGGTCCAAAATTGAATTTCTTATGTCTATAGCATAACACAAATAGCATTTTTATGCACTTAGCAAAATCAGTGCCAAAGATTACTTAGTAAGAATATGTAGCTAAAAAGAGATATTTAAGCATTCTTTTTTTAAGAAAGTAAAATGTAACTTTATTGTATGAAACATATATGCAAAATTCTCATGAGGTTTCAAAACATCTTTCTCCAAACAAATGCCTAGAATTACTTTTTTTAAAAAATTGATTTTCAAAAATGTAAAGTATCAAATAAGTTCAATCCATAAATCCCATTATTTGTCTTTCTTCACTTGCTTCTTTATCCCTCTTGATCCCAATTAGTCAAATTTTCAAAACTTGTTAATCCAGAAAAAGACAGAAAACAAAACATGCATCCTAACTTACTAACGGCACCGAGCTGGAAATGTTCTGGCTTAAAAGACAAAAGCAAATCCAAAAATTAACTTTCTGTTTTCTTCTAGTCTATCCTGTACTGTGACAGGATTGCATAAACACAGCGGGATTCTGATCCTGGTTATTCAGCCCTGACAGAGAACCGTCACACAGATTTCAAAAGTCCTCTCTTAAACAAATATGGCTCCAGCAGGATATGTTTTTGCTAATTTTAAATGGAAAAAAGAGCTCATTGTCCAGATCTAAATGAGTACCTGAAAATGGAACAGTGAAAACTTACTTGCCTGTATTGTAGCTGCAGAATGTATTTCCCTTGCGTGCTCCCTCCATCAGGGTTATATGGATTTGAGCAGGTGTGTGTAGTTAGGTTGGAGAAACTCAGCTGACATGAGTACTACTGTAGTGTTGTAAAACTAGTGTAACTGCAATCACGGAGAGATTGTATAAGCCTGGAGCTGCCAGAAATTGCAGTCTAATAATTTTTGTAATTAACATAATTTCAAATTAAGAGGCATAAAAGTAATATTGCACTGGAATATTTGTGACACAGCAAAATTGAAAAAAAATCCTGCATGGAGCTACTTTGAACATAGCCTGTTTTTTTAAGATCATTAGTATCTCCTGAATGTGACAGAGCTCCTACAATGTCTAAAAGCATTGTAGTGGGTTAAATAAGATGTATATAGAGAGTAAAATGTGATGTATACAAACTCTAAGGAGTCCTTTAGGAATGACTCTAGAGATCATTGTAGCTATAAGGAATAGGATCATTAAAAAAAAAGGAACAGAAACACATAATTTGAAAACGCTAGAGGGACAGGATAGGAGAGGAGAACCCACTTAGCACTTCTGCAAAGAATAATAGCATGATCAAAGTCAGGAACAAAAGATGGTGAGCTAGAGTAACCAAATCACCTTCAATAATAAAACAGATTTCTCAAAAAAATTTGCTAAGCCATCTAACCTCCCTGCCTAACTTGACTGCTGGAGCAGCTATGGAGGAAGGCTATTAGAAGACTAATCTAAAGTTTTGTTGTAATCTCTTGCCTTTTTTTTTTTTTTACTCTAAACTCATCTAGCCCCAAGAACGAATTCAGATGGTAAAATGTATTTTTTACTTCTTTGACAATATATCCAAATGAAGTAGATGAATATCCTAAAAATAAAATGAAAAAAATTAAAAAACCTTGCCAACCATCTACAATTTGCTCTAAGTAGGTATCTCAGAAGCTGCAGTAATCTTTCTACTCTAAACTGAAAGATTTAGTTTTAGGGTTGGTATTGTCAAGCATCAGATCTCAGGGTAAAATCTCTTATGCGATAAATAATCTGGATCCCTTCTGACAAGGAACAAACAGCGTAGAGACAGAACATGGTATCAACTGTCCCAAAGGGATGACAATCTTATTCATTGTTATGTGCCTTTATTTAATAGAATTCTATCAAAAATTGCAGGTTTTGAATCATGTATCTGGATAAGTTAATAAAATGCACTATAAAGAAAAGCAATATAATAAAGCCTTTCTAAAAATCACAAAAAAACCCCATAATTTTATCTCGTCTTTACTGTTTTTTGTATGTCCGAGCAAAGCAACGGAGTATGTTCTGTGGAAAAAACAACAGTGTGAATAAAACATGTTGAATATGGGAAAAGGCCACTTGGCCTAAAGAGGATTGGCCTTCGTAATACATATGTTCCCCTAGGATGGTATCTAACTGCTTCCTGAATGACTGCAACATTTGTTCCATCATCTTTACCCACTATGCCATGCAAAGTATGCATTATAGCCAGAGTGAACAAGGCATGCTTTATATGTTCTGAAATTGTCTGTCTTTAACTTCAATTTGTACCCTTATCCCTATAGTTTTTGTTGTGGTTACATTGATAAAGGATTTTGATTTTACAGACACTGCTTAGGATTTAATAAACTTAATTGTCTTTTTACCATCTTTTTATTTTCTATCCAGCTCTATTGAAAGTTCATATTGTCATTATTTTCCCTCTGAATTTTACCCACCGACTTGAATAATTAAACAAACTGCTGTATTCCTTAGACATACTGTGCCTTGACTCACCCTCAGCTCTCCACAGGTTCTGCTGGAACAATAAAGCAGAATAATCTGACTGTCTGAGATCATAATAAGAAATTAGGGATTATATTCAGTGTACTCTTGACTGAGTGCCCCTAGGATCACAGCACTGAAATGCAGTTAAATCACAACTTTTTAACAGATATATTGCTACAAGAAAAAAAGCTGGTACATTTTCCCATCTTCCTGGCATAAGTTGCTTTTTTCTGTATGAGCAAATACTTGCTCAGCTTCTTACTTACTTTATAATAACTGATTTGTAAAGCTAAGTCTAAAATGGTCATAACATTACACATACACATAAGGGAGATACATAAAATTACTTTCCCCTATCTGCTTCAGTTGGAAATTTCATGCCAATCTACTGCTAGCCACTATCCTTCACAGATTGCGTTTGTAGTAAAGTGGACCTTATACTTCCACAGCTCCAATAAATTGGTTTTGTCCAAACCATTTTCTATATCTTCAAACTCTCCCTAAACATGCCAAACAACTACATCCTTGGTTTTCCTTCAATTTTTTTTTTTTAAAAGAAAGATATGAGTAATGTTTTGAACTAAAAAAAGTACTGAATTTTAATCTAAACAGGTGTTTTTTGAATTATGAACTGTGAAAGAAAACTTAGGAATGTAATTAAATCCAAATTATCCAATTTCATGCCTATTAATACTATGAAGCCAAATTGTTTCTTAATCTACTTTGAAGGGTTGTTTTGATATTCAAATTGCCACGACAGAAAAAGTACGAGTGTTTAGTAAGATATCAAGCGGACTTCTGCTGAGCTACCAGAATTCACAGTCGTCTAGTTATTGTGAATGTAGAGCCTTACAATACCCAGGATTTTGTAAAGAGCTTAGATTTCTGGAAATATATCTCAGCTGATTATATGAGATTTTTAAGAAAATTAAAAAATATTTAGAATATACACAGAAAGAATTTTGAAAAACATAGCACAACGATTTAAAGCTAGATGTATATACTTCTTTGACAATGGAAAACTTCATACTATCATATAGCTTTTGGAAGTCAGACATATTTATAATAGCGATACTCATTGGGTAAATAGTCAGACTGCAGAAGTCCTGAATGCAAATTTGGGCACATTTATAAATGTAAATTTTAGTTTAAAAAAATGGCTTGAAAGAGAAGTAGCTAGATAAAATTTGCTACTAGTGCTTTAATGAAGGTCAGAAAGAAGACTTTATGACCTTTGGCCATAATACATTAAACGGTCTAATACTAAATATAATGCAATCACACACTCCACCTGTGCAATCACAAGCATCCAAAGTACTAACGGATGGTCTGAAGTAAGCAGGAACTCTGCCCCCCCTTTTAAGCTCAGTTATCCCTTAAATTGTTAAATTATTAAATTGTTCACTTTCAAACATCTTAAAAATTCCATGTAATTAACAAATTGCTTTATACTTAAAATGCAGAATACTAATACTAATTTGGTGATAGCTTTAGGTAAGTATCTCAATATAAGTACAAATTTTCTCTATGCAGGAATCCTAGATGTGTAACAAACCCCTGGGATATCAATTTTAATTGTTAAAAGTAGGGTTTTTTTCTAAAGGGGAACCCATTTTTCAGTGGTAAAATTGTCAACTACAAATGAAGCTCCTGCAAGAGTGAGACCCATCATCTTGGTAAACAAAATCTTACATGTGACCAAGATTAACTTCTGAGTTAATTTAAGAATATTTTCAGCTTGAGGTAAGCGCAATATCCCTTATCTGAAGGTGATATCTAAGACTTTTATTAAAGAATCTAGTCCACTCAGCAGATCCTAAAAAGTGAGCCAAAATCTACATTCTCAACTGGGGTATGTATTAGGAAAGCAAACATCTCTGCCTGAATAATTTGACTTTGTGTTCTTCATTTTTCAAGTCTGGAAGGTTATTCAAATTCTATTTATCCAAAGAATCTCCATCTAGATAAGTAAAGTATAAATGTTTAATTTCTTGTGTTGTCACTTCATAATGATACCAAAGTTGTTAGTACTGGAGAACCACAAGTTTGGAGCAAATGAGCAGGTAGGAAAAATAAAGATTTATTGCTCTCCAACCAAAGTTAGAGTTATGGGGTTAAAAAGAAGATAATGAAGCATGAAAAGAGCCACACAGCGAGAAAAAACAGTTGCACAGTAAGTTTACAGAATACTCTGAAAGTGATACTGCCACTTCTTTTCATATTTTATTCCTAAATTCATATGTTGTTCATTTATACTTAACCTGGAATAATCATATGCCATTCACTATGGATCCACTTCTGCCATTCATAGTCACACAAAGCGCACCTCTTCACCACTCTGAGATGTGTGACGGTGTAGAAGGCAGACTCATAACGTCAAGCCGTATCTTTGCTCCTTCCCAGCTCTGTGAACACTATCTACAGCAACAATTCTATGTATAGAGGGAAATCAGAGTACATGATCCTGATGCTGCTTCTTACAACAGTTTTTCTGACGTGTAAATTCTCAGAGGACAACGTAGATACTTCTGATTTATAACTGTATGTGAATTTGCTTCTGTCTTACACCTATATTGAAATTAATCATCATCCATATTAGAAACGACTTTGTTTGATAGCCAGAAAAAAGCCATCCTGGTAACAGCCGCTCAGTAGCACAAGTGCTGCCACAGCAGAAACCCATCATGGATAGGAAATGAAATACAGATAGTGACAGAGACACGTACCACTGTGGTCAGGTTAGACTTAATATCTCATAATTGTTACTCCATTCCACTGGCAAAGTAAGCCACTGACACTGACAGAATTTATAGCATTTGGACTATTTAACTCCTCCTATGAGTTAGAGAGACAGCCCAGCACCATCGTACATAAAACTAGATTAAGGTTTACCTCTGTATTATCATTCTGATTTTTGACTACAACAAAGAGTATAAAATACTGTCTCGGTGATTCTAAGATGCTTAGTAGGTTTTGGAAATCACCCAGGTGCCGTTGAATTAAATGGGAGCTATGCACCTGCACGCATTTCCACAGAGGCACTTAGGAACCTCTATAAAATATGTTTTGAATGGAAACAAGATGCCCAAATGCCTTGTATAGCTCAGTTGTAGGCATCTTTCATATTTGTAGGCTCCCAACTACATCAAAACAATCTGTTAAAATTTACTGGTTCATGAACAACATTCACACCTTAGATGACATGTATTATTTCAAATTTCATATCTCTGTAAAGTGTATTGGGAGGGGGAGGACCTTCATGTAACCTTGACTGAATACAGTGTTTGTACATTATATGCAAAGCCCACCCGGAGAAGTGAGGGTGAAGGCTATTGAACACTGAATCTTTCTAGTGAATCATAATGACAGAAGCACCTCTCCTGATTCATTGAGAGCAGTGTGCAGCATTCTCCACATTTCATCTTTCTTACCTGTATGGGAAGGTTTAATGGTTTTACATGACCTATGTTTCAACAAAAAAGAAGGTTCTGAGAAATAAACAAGTGAAGATCTACAGCATATTGTCTTGTACAAGATAAATTTCATTGAGCTTAGCAGAATTATAGCACTGCAGAGACCGAGGGAATATATTCAAATGTACCGCAGGTTATGTTATAAAAGCTGGATTTAAAATTCTTCAGTGATGAAACAGTTCCTACTTAGTGAATAGCGGCGGCTCTAAATTAATCCATATTGATTAAATTTCCTCTTGCTTCACAAAAAATAGCTTTTAATTTAGAATATCACCATAACATCTCAATTGAAACAATTGCAAGATGAAAGCAACCACATGATGTCAGCAAATATTATCACCTCCCTAAATCACACTGAAATTAGTCTTCCAGAAACCAAAAGGTTACCTCTCCATCACTTCCTCTGGTGGCTCTTGATATTCTCTGATCTATGTTTCCAAAGCAAGTCTATTTTCAGTTTTGTCACCCTAGCGATGCACAGCCCGCCTAGTCCCCTTTTCCATTTTCAACACCCTGTTCTTCTTCAGTTTGCTTTTCTAAGGTTCAAAAGAACCCACAAAATGAGTTCTTCCCATCATAAATAATGAAAAGAATTATGCAGGATACAATCATAGAACACACTGCAGGTAAACGATGGATGTTTCTGCACACTCTCTGAGCTGGGAATAGGTCAAGCATGCTACAGAGCCTGAGTGAGGGTTTCTGAATTTGAGCTAATACAGCCAGAGACTCAGCATGCAGGGACTGTTTGCGTATCCAGTCTAAACTGTTGGATAAAACACCTAATAAAATGACTCTAAGAATAGATATATTTTATTTTTAGAAGTTGTTTTAGCAGCAACTCGAGCAAAAAGAAAAAGTGCATCAGAAGCAGAAATTATTTTGACTGTACAATAATGAAAAGCTATATTCAAATATACATACACGCTTATATACTCAAATATAGCTTATCCTTTTGATGGCTTTAAAAAGATATTTTTGACTTATTATACCTGTCTTGTTTAAATAAGACTGCTCACCGGAGTAAAACAAAGACAATTTGGCTACTCTTTTCTTAGGCCCTCAGTGCAGTTTTACAAGATGAGTTTCCACGGTGCAAAGCTGAGATATTTTCACGAAGAACTGCATTATCCTATTTTTATAGTCACATTCATATGCTTTTGTTTACACATAATATAGCACTTTGAATTTAAGAATGTTGATTATTCCTTTTTTGCATTCAGATGTTCCTAATGTTTTATTTTGCAGTCTAGTGTGAGTTGATGCATATATTCTAAGTGTGCTTTCTATCTTATACAAAATGAAATAAATAAACAATTAGAATTGCAGAATTCTCTTTTTATTGCTTTGTGCTTTTATTTGTTGGTATTTTGTTATGTATAATTCCATATATCTGACACCAAACTGTACTTGATGGCTCTTTGAAGCTTTAATTATCAGCTTTTTTCTACCAGTTTTTCTATACTTTTTAAGAGTTCATTTTTCTAACACAATAACTCCCACTTGCTGAATTTAATATTGTTTTCTAGAAACACAAAATCACGTCCCAGTTACCCTTTTTCAACAATATACAGTGTTATTTTCCTATCATCTGCAATAAAACAGTGAGAGATAACACATAAATAACTATATTAACACTAAACATGTTCATTAAGCTCCTCATTTTGAAAATGTGTTACAGCTGGCCACTTATACTTGGCTGGAAATCAAATAATACAGGACAAGCTGAAAATAAATAGCTGACTCTGATATGCTACTCGGATAAATAATTCCAGGCTAATCTATAGACTACTTACATGAATGAGATGAGGAAGATAAAGTCCTCACTCACTGAATTCAACCCCAGTGGAACCAAAGCCTCATTCCTGGAGTTAAAATAACTTGACAAACCATACTGTGGCCATTTGTAACTTATTTACCTAAGACTTCACAGCTCAGTGTATTATTTTTGTTTTAAAACTGAGACATCTTTGTAATGATTTTCCAGTTTGAGAGACTTATGGTAGAATAAGAATGTTTAAAGAGGATAAATTCCAGAGAGACAGATGGAGGAAAAATATATATAAGGCTACCAAGCTTGTGATTGTAATATTTAGTTTGCTAATTTCTAACTTGTGTTGCCATACAATACAGTCAATGGCCAATACTGTCACTACAGTTCTTAGATCACTTATATGCGTCCAGCTCTGGAGCCCTCAACATGAGAAGGATGTCGACCTCTTGGAGCGGAGCCAGAGGAAGACCATGAAGAT
This sequence comes from Himantopus leucocephalus, assembly GCA_003993805.1. NCBI lineage: Eukaryota > Metazoa > Chordata > Aves > Charadriiformes > Recurvirostridae > Himantopus > Himantopus leucocephalus. Next base: position 9,777,438 of record RSEF01000004.1, on the reverse strand, counting down.
GATTAGAGGGCTGGAGCACCTCTCCTGTGAAGACAGGC
>RSEF01000004.1:9759615-9777300 GCA_003993805.1 Himantopus leucocephalus | reverse complement strand
CAAGTTGCACCAGGGGAGGTTTAGGATGGATACTAGGAAAAATCTTCTAGCAAAAAGGGTTATCCAGCGTTGGAACAGGCTGCCCAGGGGGTTGGTTGAAAAAAAATAATCACCATCCCTTGAGGTATTTAAAAGATGTGTAGACGTTGTGCTGAGGGATATGGTTTAGTGGTGGTTTTGGCAGTGTTAGGTTAGTGGTTGGACTTGATGATCTTAAAGGTCCCTTCTAACCCAGACGATTCTATGATTCTATGACATACTTGTGCTTTTTCTGCTTTCCTTGGCCTGTCACTATTGACATTTGCCCAGGATTGCCATCCTCTGGATTTAGATAAATCAGGGAAGTGTCTGTCACTTTTTTCTTCCTTCCCTCCACACTGAAGACTATGGAATCAAAAGCTTGTGTTCTCTAAAATTTTATCCCAAGAAGAGCAGAAGAGTCACAGGTCAACAGGCAGAATAGATCTTGTGGTTGCAGATGGGTGTTTAACGTAATCAGTTTTACCAATATTTTGCAAGGTTTTGACCAAGTGAGGTACCTCCACAGGGTCATTCGTACTGGGATTAAGCAGTTACAACACATTTAATCTTTTTTGAAAGATGATTTTTCAACTTTGTTTAGCCCATTCACAGTCAACACAAACTCATGTGCAGCTGGGCTTGTGGGGTTTTTCCATAGATGGATGTTCATCAGCTTCCAAGGGGTTTGTGTCCCCAATTTGTCTTAGGATACAATGGTACCACCTGCTGTAGGAACTGGTTATGCTCTTCACTGAGATGGCAGAAGAATTTTTTTTTGTGTATTCTGAGCAAATATTGCCTACTGAGCAGATGAAAATCCTGTTCTATTTGCCCAATGCACCACTATGACAACTCACATACCTGAGAGCAATTCAAAGCCATTTCTAGGTCTATTATATATTTTATGCTTTCTGAGAAGAAAAAATGCTCTAAATCTTTTCCTGCGCTAATGAATTACACACAACCAGGCAATTACAATACTTGGTTAAACAATCCACAAAAGGCATGTTTTATTCTTTAGCAAGTCCTAATACTGGAAGCATATACTAAAGGAAATGAGATACTTTCTTTAACAGAATTCCATTTAACAATTTCCTCTGGTCATTTATATCAGACAGTTCAAGTGTGCTAACTAAATTGACTTTTTTTTTTTATTTTAAGATCTCCTAATTATTAATGCTTAATGATATACACTTTACTGTCAGTTTAAAAACCTTTTATTGGTATTAATGTTCTATCAATAAAGTTTTAATCAATCACTCCTAACTCACATTTAGCACTGTAAACACTTCCCAAGAATTTTTTAGATGCTAAATAAGTTTCTGCAATATAAAAAAATATTTATTAGCAACATATTTAGTGGTTTTAACTTCTCCTGCTACCCCCTAACCATCACAAGTTTAAGAAATCAGACTTTCTAATAGCTATAATATTGAACTTATACTACATTTTCATAAGGCATTCATTTTGTATTAGCTATTTGATAGACAACGTACATGTAAATCTATCATAACTGAAAAATACTTCATTAGTTCAACATGCCAAGTGAACAAGAAGAGTTATAAACCCATTATCTAATTGTTACTGTTTAATCTATTAAAACTGCTGTATCAAGGTACTACTTTTTTCCCCCAACAATAAGATACATTGAAATATTGATATGTAGGTTACTTATCAGTGTATTGGCTTTCAGTAAAACACTTGACATTTCTTCTGTTATTAAAGAGTAAATTCTGAAACAGGAGGGACTATTAATTATGCATTCATTTTATATCAGAATATGCATTTAACACTTTTTTTTTGTGGAAAAGCAAAAACTGGCAGACAAATAACTCATAAATGGCACTAATGAGCACTGGGAGATGGAGTGGAAAGGCCTTAAATGTGTCCCATTATTTAGCAGGATAATTAAGAGGACAGTTCTACCATGGCGTTTTATTACAGAAATAGATAAGATCCCATCTTATTGCAAGCAGATGTTGTAATGAAGCAAAGCAAGATCATTTTTATGAGGTTCTTCTGGTCCACCAAAGATTGCAGATTTATTTTATGCTACCTTAATTTAAAAAGTAAGCACGCAGATCTTGGGAAACAAAGGGGACAGCAAAATATGATGTGTAAAACCACTTCCAATGCTCAGGTTATCCCCAGAGAAACAAGAAAAGAACACTTGTTCTCTCACACCTTATAAATACAGTTTGGTTTCTCACAAATAATATTTGGTTTAAGCAATGGAACTCACCATACACAAACAGCACAGTTTAATATAAACTAAACTTCATACCAGATTATTTACAGTAAAAATAGGGTTTCTGCTATTTCGATTCATTACGAAGATTTAATCCTCCATAAATATTGCCAGTCAACTTCGTAACATATCTGTCATGATTTTATGCTTTTTTCATTAGCATTTGATATCAAGTGCTGCAAAATACAGATAACCTCATATGGTAATCTACAAAAGATCCGGCATTAAATTGAGTGACACAATATTTACAATGGTGGAATTGCAAGAAGAGTCTGGGCTAATGTTTAATGATTATAAAGTTCGAGAAGTATATACAGGACTCCCAGGGATGAAAGCTATAATATTTGACTACCTTGTCCACAAACTGTCATTCTTTTATGTATCATTGTATAAAAACATTATAGTGAAACTGAGAGGCTGCATTTTTGGAGGGCACGTCTTTTCATTTTAAGATGAAGATAAGACATTTTAAGGTTAAAATACATTAATATAGAAAGGAAAAATTGTAACTTCTATCTTTCAAATATAATACCTGGGAGAAAATTATCCATGAAAATGAAAGCAAGTCTGTAAAATTTGGATGGATACTCTACCCTGTGGAAGTCTAACAGCTAGAGGCAGATGGTAAGATTTTGACTACATTACTTTTTTTTAGACGGGGAAAAAACCTAATAAGATGGGTACTTCAAAGGCAAGACTAAATCTCATAAAAAATAGAAAGGTTATGTAGATAAAAAAACGTGGATGGAAGACAGTATATGGGACATAATCTCTTAAGAAATAGATTACAGTGTCTTTCACTGGAGCAATGACCTGACAGTGGATGTATCGCACAACAAACTGTGCCATCCTGTCCCTTTGGTCTATTGCTGGCACAGTCTTAGCCTGAGGACAGCAGACTTCGGCTTCCACATTGTGGTACTGGGCTTTCTCTAGGATCATAATATTGGTGCGATCATGCGTTTCAGTTTTGAAACCACCTTCCAGATATTCTGTGTAAATGTATCACCACCTATGTATTCCAGTTATCTGCAGACACAACTTTGAAATTTCTTTTCTTCAAAAGACAGTGAAAACTAAAAAGCCATTGCACAAATATTTAGGGGGAGACAGGAGTGCAACAACATGCTTTTGAAAGCAAAGTAATTTTGTTCTGATTTTGAACAAACATTTATATAATTATATTATACGGCTTGTCTATTTCTGCACTCAGTTAAAGCTTGATTTCAGATATAAAACATAAAATATATTCACTGTCCAAGCAACTTAAATCTTCATGGGTTCTAAAATTATGTCTACATGTGAAAACAAGAACAATTATATTCAATCATACTATGTTTTCACTGCAATCAGAGGACAAATCTGCTGTGATACAACTTTTCACTTAAGGGTCCAGAAAATTCTCCAAATTTTTTAAAAATAAGGGGTATTTTTGTGTGCCATGCAGATGCCAGACCTCATCTTTCCCAGGTAGCCATGATCATCCCTTAGAACACACTAAAGTTTCAAGGTCATTCTTAGTAGCTTCTCAGCCAACAGACACTAAACAATGCTCATAAGGTTTATGCCAACAGTTTTGGCTAGAATTATACAGAAATAGAAATGGTATAATCTGATTCAAGTTCTGTGGAGGAAAGGCACTTTGTATCCTGACAGTGGCAACAGTTTTACAAATCCTTTTGAGGAAGCAGAACCTGTACTTGTTATCAGTTTATGTTTTTTGTAGTTTTCACTTCCATCACTGTGTTCTCCAGGGTCAGTAACTATTGATGGACAGTGAGAAAGATTGCGTAGGGTACCGCTATCAGCTAAAAACTATAAAACTGGCTGGATATCATCAAATCCCAGGAAACTTTCTGAACCTGGGAAGCACAAATTCATAGGCTTGTGCTAGTTTTCTCTTTCTCTATTTTCCTTTATTCACTAGTTTGAGATTCGTTACACTTAAAATCTAAGGAAGTTAGGTGGTGAGATGAAAAAAGGAGTGAGATACAGAACGAAAGAAGTGTGGAAATTGGAATTTAAGGCATAGCTAATGTCATTTGGCTGATTTTGCTGCAAACCTACTGGGGGGTGGGGTGGGGGTGGGCGAGTGAAGAGGAAAGTTCTGCAGTATGTAAGAAACAGCTTCTTGAGATGGTTTTGATTTTCTACCACCTGGCATGGTGCATGCCGTTTATTTGAAAGAGCTTGAAATTAATCATCTTTATATGGAGATTAAAGCGAAACTGATGAAGCATGATAACCTGCAACTTCTTTTACTTCTTCTTATAGTTATGGGAATCTCTACCTCTACTACAAAGGATGCAGAAATGGGGGGAAAGCTCCAGCTACCAACATCGAATGCTAAAGATTATGGGGTCATATTTGTTCACGTCTTTCTCTTTCGCTCCCTGTGATTTTTTGTTTCTGATGCTCAGCTTAGTTTTTACTAACGCTTTACAGAAAAAAATTGCCAGTGGCTTGAGTATTTCAGATTTTGAATGCATATTGCCCTGAATTGGGATGGAAAAGTCTCAATGATTTTGCTAAGTAAGGCAAAAAAGCTTCAGTAATTTTAAAATTGTTTTACATTTCACGCCTCTTTATAGATCAAACTTCTTGAAGCGGTTTTAGCATCACAGGTGCTGGTCTAGGAGATATGTAATAGAATAATTTTAAACTTACTTCATTTTTTCCACAGACTTGTTGTTGCGGGTGTAGATGTCGAGGCGTTGGCAGTGGCGGGTGCAGGGGCAGCCTGTGACAGGAGCAGCCAGGGCCTGCCCCGTGCCAGTCACAGCCGGATCCAGCTGGTTCCAGCCCGTCCCTCCACGGGCCACAGCTGCGCCCATCAGCGGAGTCGGTGGTGCCTCTGGGAAAGCGCGTCTGAGGAAGGGCAAAAGGCTGCCTGGAGTGAGGTGAAAAGTGTGAGGAATGGCCCTGGGAGCAGCAAGGCCGGGGAAGAAGGAGGGGAGGAGTGCTCCCGGCCCCGAGCAGAGACTCCCTCACAGCCTGTGAGGAGACCACGGGGCAGCAGATACCCGCGCTGCAGCCTGTGGAGTCTATTTTGCCTGTGATGGTAGCTGGTAAGTAATCTCCCTGTCTTTATCTCAACCCATGGGCTTTTGATTCTTCATTTTCTCCCACTGTCCTGTTGGGGAGGGAGACTGAGAGAGCAGCTGGGCGGGAGTCTGTCAGCTGACCAACGTCAACCCACCACATCCTTCTTTTCCTCTTACTGACTGCCCTGATAAATGGTTTCATCTTGATAAAGTCACCTTTTTTTTTTTTTAAACCATAACTTCATTTTTCTGTCAGTAGTTCCCAATAAGCTCATATTTTCAGCTGTTTAGCGCTTGCAAATCCTCACACCATAAGGAAAGCTTTTACCTGGTGAAGCTGACAGAAAACTCAAGACCAAAGGTTTTAATTCTGCTTTGTCACTCACTACATAAAAAGAGATATCTCCTATTTAAATTTTATGGGTTTTTTTAACATATTGCTTCTGCTGCACAAACAGTTGCTGTGAGAATACATGTTTCTAACACCACTTAGTCTTTGGGTGAGCTTTGGAGAACCTTGCACACTTAACTGTTATTATAATATAAATTTAGGATGCCGTGCCATTTAAAAGCTTTAAACTATAATAACTGAGGAGAAATTCCTCTACTTATTTGCAGTTAATGTTTTGCTTCACACTTTATTGCACACTGTCTTCTCTCCGTATCCATTAAACCTGTTGTGAGCCACAGAGAAAACACCAATTTTTGTCTGTGGGGAATAAGAGAGTCTAAAATTTTACATTTATTAAATTACTTCATATCCTGTAATAGTTAGTAATAACGACTTTATACTAATAAACATCTAACGATGGCCTGAATTAGAAAAGTATCCAAATTATCCAGCTTCAGCAGTACAGTAAATTTGCTGGAATGTATTAACTATTTAAAGCATCAAAACATGATAAAGAACCGACTGGTGGTTTCTGCAATCTCTCCTTTGTTATGCACCCTCCTTGCAGTAACACAAGTGTACTGAATTTTCTAACCTTTCTACAGCAAGAACTTTAGGGTGCTGAATTAGCCAGTTTTGTGTAAATTACTGAGAATGATGTGCTATATAAATTGTACATAATATGTTTAATTGCCAAAGTGTTTAACCCTTATTTTCTTATCGATAGTTTGCATTCTTCCAGTTCTATGATCATGTCAAAATGCACGAAAGTGGCAATTGAAGTCAGGATGGGTGTGATTCAAAATACTGAAATGTTAAAAAGGTGTTGCAAATATAAACGTGCACATTACACACAAAGAACACAAGGATGAGAACAATCATGGTTCACTTATACAGCAGTATATACTACATAACTGTTTTTTTAAATAAAAAATACACACCACAGAACCTTGAGGAAATCAAACAGCCAAAATGGACTCCCACTGACTGCTCAGTTACTTAATATTAAGGCCCTATCCATTAGCAGGTTTCTCTCAGCTGTGGTTCATTTCAAACTTCTTTTTCTCCACATCCTCCTTCCATATCAATGACATTATTCCAGCTGATTTATGCACTGAGGAGACACACTTCATCAGGTTAGATTAATTCACTAACTCCTGGGTGCTATTATAGGCAGATTCTGGCTCTGTGCATATCAGTTAGCCAGCTAAGGTTAGCATCTAACATGACAGAGATTAAATTTCTGTACTTCAGCACACATTTTATTCGATGGTCAGAAGTAGAGAAAGAGCATATAGACACAGTCTTAAAACCCCAGGTCCTAAACTCACATAATCAAATCAGATTTTTTTTGTTTTAAATTTAATGAGAATTAAGTTATAGCCTTTAAGAATAGGGAGGGAGGGAATAAAGGAAGTAAAAATAATTTCTCATGTTACCTCTGAAATCTACAACTACAATGAAGTAATACAGCTCTCAGGAGCCTGTGGGTTCGTAAGGATATACTATTGCATTAACCAGATGTAACAAACCAATAACCTGACATGATATTACAGTAGTGTAAAGCTTTTCTTCACAACTATCAATAGTGCTTTTCCAGATTGCACAGCTCTATAAAAACAGAATTATCTTTTTTTTTAAAAGGAAGCCTGATTTCGATATTGAGTCCTCAATAAGGTAATGAAAAGTTACAATAAAGACTCATAAAGACATTAGCATTACTGTGTAATCACCATACCTCATGGAAGTTTTACTTTTAAATTAGTTCTTTCTCTACAAGGTCTTTAAGATCTCTTTCAAGCTTCTTAATGAAAACAATATGATAGAAACAATCTACCCTAATACGAGTACCTCATACAGTAACTATACAGATTGCTTTAGTAGAGGCATAACATATTTTGACCAATCTCTAAAGGTATTTCAGAAATCTTCCCCAGCTATTGTAGTGGAAAAGTCCATTCAGCAGACAAGAGACAGGGCACTTTTTATGATCAATATTAGCATCTGTTTATCCAGTGTTTATTGAATATTAGAAGACAACATGTGGTCAGTTTCTGCTTCTGAATGGAATTATGAAATCTTGCTCATTTATATGCTCAAGTTGATTTTTTTTATCCTGATTTTGCATAATTTTCTCTATAGTTGGCATGATTCTTGATGTACAAAAATGGCAAATAATATGTCCTGTAAACTCTATTTCAGCTGTTCCTAGTTACGTTTGTAGGATATGTACGAGAGCTAGCAATACATTAAAAACTGAATATGAGCAAGAAAATAGAAATCTTTGCCATATTTATTATTCAGACCATAATCTTTTATTCTGTGCTCCATTTTTTTTTTCTTGGCCATCACACAGTACCTTAAGAAAAGGGTATGCAGTTCATTACATATTTTAATATATTTTGGAGAAACCAGGGCTTGAAAGAAAGCTAACAGGCATAATAGGATCACTCTAGATGATGAGGGACTGAGAAAGAACTACTATAACTTAGGTGACTTTAGCCACAACTAAAAGCAACTGAAGGATGCTTAAGAAAATACAACTAAAATTATTTTTAAATACTGCATTTTTTTGTGATTTAAGTGAGACAGAGTGTTCAGAAGATAGAGTTTTCTATGATCTCCTGCTGGGAACAGTCTCATGAAAAGCTGCCTAGTGCTTTGTGAAGTATATAAATAGGGTGACAAGTTACAGCTAAATTTAAGAGAGAAAATGTCAACTTAAGCTTAATGCTTTAAACCTCATTACTTACAAGATTCTTCTGTGATACATATACAGCTGAGATCACTGGAAATTGAAAGTTCTCTCATTATAGAAGAGAAATTGCTCTTGGTATACCATTTTTCATTAAAATCTCCCTAAACTGGAGCATGTACCCTTCCCAACTGTTTTGCCAGAAAATTTATGACACTTCAGTTGAGCTATGATTATTGTTATTTTTTTATGCACAAGGACTTGTGTTGAGAATGAAAAATAGAAGTTAACACTCTCCTGTGACTGTTTTTCTATAACTTAGTATTTTATAGTTACGGTTGTATGAGAAAATAAGACAATTTGAGGGCATTCTTAAAATTGGAGATGATTCAACCTGAAGTTTTACATGAGGAGTGTCTACATATCAGGTTAGTACCATGTACAAGAAAGTTACATGAAAAGTTACAAGAAAGCCCATGAAAACAGAAATGCTACAGTACCCAATGCTGAAGGGCTGATCATTTCTCCCATTTCTAATAGACCAGTAGATGTTGACACAGGGTCAACTTATATTTTTATACGTGCTAAAGAAGAGGATTGTAAGTGTGCCTGGAGCGCTGCATAAAGACATTTTTATAAATTAAAATGCTATAAGTGTAAAGTGTTTATCAGTTTTTACTGCTTGATAGCACAAGAATCTTTTTAGGATTTGCTAAATGAATTTTCTCACCTTCTCTGTTCCTAAAATAAACTGCTCTTTACACCTACTACACACTTTTCACTTTTCTTAAATAGTTTCACACACTGCCTATATGCTTGCTGTATTTGTCTACTAGGCTGTAAGTCAAACCCTTTTCTCACTGTATTCAGTCACTGAGATGACTGCTGCGTTGTCTGATAAAACCCTGCTCTTCATTACTGGTATTTCACCAAACAGGATGCATCGCCAACCTTTGTAGTTTGCAATTCCCCATTTAACTGGCCTTGTTTCCAACATTTCTTGCCTTTAGGACTCTGAACCTACCTAATTTCCCTGTTTATAATACTGTAAATGCCTAACAGCTCTAATCTGCTTGCCTTGTAATCTGACAACATTTACTGCAATCAGCAGTACAGTGTCTACACTTACTCATACCCGTCGTATCTCATTAATAGCATGGACCACAAGAACTCAGCAGTAGAGAGATCATTCATAGGAAAAGAGCAATAATAATGGCAATTTGTGCTTGATTAACATAGCTCTTCTCAAGATTTCAAAGTAATATTTACCCATAAAATTCTGATCCCTCAAGCTGCTTCATGATGACTCAACTCAGATCCTCAGATTGCCAGTTTGTCTGGATTCCTCTGTATTATGGACTTCATCAGAGACATAAGGTTTGATGCCTGAAGAAACAGAAGTGATGAGACTTTACTGTACTGCAAGCTTAGAAATTGGGAAGTACTATTAAAAAAGCCAACCCCTCTATTTCTCGATTTATCTACATTAGGACAAAAATTGGAATCAAATCCAACTGGTATTTTTTTGTTTCCTTTATTACAAATATAAGAACTTCACAACTGGTTTACAGATAGCTACTAGCTGTATTGGATCATTCTTATCGCCTACCTTTCTCTTGCAGTACTCGGCTATTTTTTATGTGGTATAGAGTTTGACTTTTAACCATGTCTCTAGCAAATAAGTATTAGATAGATACATGCAATATCCTCAACTTGTGTGAAGTCTTAGCTTAAAAAAAGACAAGTTAATAAAATAATGATAGGTCAGGAAGCAGACAGTGAAGTAGGAAAAGAAGACACAAGGAAGTGAAAACTTCTTAAACTAAATTTTACTGCCAAAGGCAATGTAAAATGTAACTAGACTCTGAGAGGATTTCACCTATGGCTTGGCCCTGATTCCAGATCAGTGCTGTGAAGAGAGACATTTAAACCAGCCTATTTAAAATCTGTTTCTCAGTTGTTTTTTTTCCCTACAGAATTTAATCAAACAGTATCAATAACTTCCTCAAGAAAACACAAGTTTCACAGTTGTTCATCATATTCTTAGCTCTATTCCTTTTTGTAATGAATAGGACAAGGCTGAGGAAAGGGAATTGTTATATTAAAAAAGTTGTATGCAATTCCTGAAATTTTCCCCAAAACTTTTCTCTCAAAATTTTTCTACAGATCCCTGTGAAATGTCATACCCAACTCCATCTGCTACAAATATAGACTATCTACTCTTATCATTTAACCCCTTCTAACCCTTCACGTAAGATTCTCCTTAAACCACGAGAGCTGCAGAACATTGGGACACCGACAGAAAAAAAGGCAAATTTCTGCTTGTCCTTAAGTACTAGTTCTCCTAGGTTTCTCTGAGATGTTGGAGAAGAGGGGTAAGAGCCCAAGAAACAAAACTGGTTACAGTATTTGTGGCCTGGCACCATGGCATAACAACAATAACAACCCCTATCTTGTTCTGTCTTTGTTTCCTAGGATTTGACTTATGGTTGTTTGGCCTTGGCATTTAGTGAGTATTTTCACAGTTGTATTATAATTAGTTGGTGAATGGGAATAGTCTTTATTGTATATGTAAAGTTAGAATAGCTTTTTCTCACTAGGCATTTATCAATATTAGATTTCATCTGCCATTTTTTTTATCAGTTGGTTTGTTTACATTTCTTGATTAAAAATTCCTATTCAGCCAATCGAAAATCTTAAACACTACATGTCCATGACAGATTTAAGTAGGCAGCAGTTTTCCAAATAACTTTTAGATGAAACAAAAAAAAAATTCACAGTAAGGCAAAAGAAGGTTCTTCTTCAACCTGTTATGTGCTTCATATCCACTGAATCTGAATTTTATATTCTGTAGCACAAAGTTATGCAGCACTTCACAGTTGGCCATTGCCTTTACATTCATGGTATCGTCAAAAAGCTTTTGTTTTCTCACTATTCACACCTTTATTCCAAGTTATTTTTGGAATATGGATTCAATACAGGCTCTCTCTGTGGAAACTTGTAGTCACTTCCTCCATAATGAATACTGAAAATTAATTTACTATTTAACCTCCAAGTATTTTTTTTTCCCTCCATGTGAAAAAATTCCCACTTCATCACAGCAGCTTAACATCTTTAAGAACATTTGCTCATCAAATAACTTTTGGAAATCCAAGAAAAGTGAATCAATGGCATCTCCCTTTCATCATCCCTTTTCTATATGCATCTTGACACCTGTAACAGCCCACTCTCTTTGATTTACCTTGGCCAAAACTTTTTTTCACTGAATCTAGTGACAAACTTCATTGTTGCACGTGGCCTCATGAGTGAATTAGAAAAAAAAAAAAAAAACCTAAAACAACAAATAAGCATTTTTCATTTCAGCTTTTTTTTTTTGGCCCGTATTTGACAGAAATATTCATAAACTCCTGAAGTCCTCTCTATAGCAGCTCATCTGTAGATACCATATATAAACCTATGTTTTATTTGTCCTCAGGCTTTTGATGCTCTGTTCAGTATATTATAAAAACTATATGAGCAAAAAGAACGGAGCCGACCTTTTTTAAATTGTCTTCTTTTGTTAAAGCTTTTCTGATCTTCTTCTTCTGTAAACATCTGTTTTGAAATTTCTGTTCACTTTTACTTGTCTGTGCTAGCAAAATGTCTATTAACACATTTCCTTCAACAAAAAGCATAAAGTGAGGTTTACTTCCTGGATGAGCATAGAACCACCTTTTGGATAGTCTGTGTAAATGCATCACCTGTGTGTTTCATTTATCCACAGAAAAAACTTTGAAATTTCTTTTCTTAAAAAGACAGCAGAAACTAAAAAGCAATTGCACAAATATCTTTGGGAAGACAAGACCGCAACAAAGTGCTTTCAAAAGTAGATAAAGTCGTTTTGCTCTAATTTAAAACAAAAATGTAGATAGCTGAACACTGCTTGAATAAACAGGGCTTCAGACAGTCATACATAAGATCAGTATGAATTAGTACTTCAAATATTCTTTAATGAGTAAATAATACAAAACATTTTATTTCTTAATTCTGCCTTTTTCAGGCACTATCATTATGTGTAGAGTGGTTCAGGAAAGAATTTTCTTGTCTTTACATTTCAAATGTTTTTCTAAAACCAAATTTTATACAGAAAGTATTTAATAAAATTTCAGAATGCAAACCAAATTCATGTAAATACATTTCTCAAAGTATCTCTGAAATGATATTTCAGTCGTGGTCATTTAAGGATATGAACTATTGTTGGTCAAAGTATTAGCTTGAATTTTAAAGGGAAGAGCGTGTTCAAATCAGAACAACATAAAAGTTTTAAAGCAAACCGAGTTTTTCAAACTCTTTCTGAGTTTCAATATTCACCTTATTAAATCTCATGTTAAGAGTTCAATTTCAGTAAATCTAATTTTTTATAATTAAAAGCAGTAGCTTTAATGGAAACTAATTTGAATTTCTAAAAATAACTGTTTCCATGAAATGACTATCAATCAATCAATCCCTTTGAGATAAGAGCCCTACTTTGTCCTGATAGCACTACTGGTTTTATGGTATCCTCAGATGACTGAGTTTATTTCCTGCAAAAATGGACTTCCTTAAAGAGCTGCTGACCAATTATGAAAAAATTTAAAACCAATATGTTCAGTATATTGGCATGTTCAAAACATACCATGTTCAAATAGTGGTTTTCACTTGCACTGGATTTTACTCATAAGCATATTTACACAAAGGCACAAAAACCCTGACAGAATGGTCTGTCCCAAATTACTAACATTACATTTGCATCTTCTGTTTTGAAAGATCACAAGTAATTTAATCTCTAGAAAAATCTTAAAATTGAACCCTTATAGATAAAGTTTGAATGTAATATTAAATTAAAACAAGAACTGGACTCTGTACCTACTGTAACAGATTACTTAGTTTGCCTTTCCCATTACATATGCTTGTGGAATGGAAGAAAGTTGTCCTCATTTTACTTAGATAGCAATTATTAATTTCCACAAAAGTACCTATAGGTCACAGCTGGCCAATCTGATGATGAGAGCATTGGAAGAGTTAGCTAAGCAATCCTCAGAAAGAACCTAACCAGGCATAAAAATCTTGGAGGATGTACAGTGCATATTAGATAACCGCTCCCTTTTCTTCAGAGAAGTGAAGAGGGCATTTGCCAGGGTTCCAGCTGTCCAGTTATAACTGCAGGCCTGCTGTTTGTGATATCTATTGCTGTAAGTGGAGTATATATTATTAATATTACTATTTGAAAATTTAATTGAAATAAAAAGGGGGGGGGGGATGGAAAGATCTTCCTTTCAGATGTTTTTTGGACCTGGATATTAATTACCTGCTAAAGGTAAGTGGCATTCACATTACTGACTTCATTTTAGTGTTTAAATTTCAGTAGAGGGGAGAGTTTGACCCTGTCTGGGACAAAAGGAGTTGACATCACTGAGTAATTTCGTATTTTAGAGCATGATTTACACAGAGTGATGTCTAAGGCAAATAAAAATAGTGATTTCATTCCCAAATTGACTGAAAAAAGCTTAGGAAATGGTCATAGACAAAGCTATAAAATTTAGGATTTCACTTTGTAGATGGGTACTGATTTAAGGGAATGTCCAACTGCAAGGATACAGCCCAGGTGTCCATGTGTGTGCAGCAGATGGCCAGGAGAGGGACAGCAGGGTCACCACTGAAGGAGAAGCTGAACCTTAATTTCAAAATGGAGTTGCACAGTGATAACAATGATGTCCTGCAACTTTCTAAAACCTTTTGTTGTTAAAAGGCATCTCAAAATTACATTAAGGATCCTCATAATGTAAGATTCTCCCACTAGAAGATGTTAGATGTGCTTAATTGTATGTCAAATACGTGTCTGAATCAGAGGCAACTATGCAAAGTGATTGTGAAAATCACAGAGAGATCTGACCCACCATCTATACAGAGTGGATGAGAGAGGGTAGTTTTGCTCTGAGACTTTTACCTTCTTAAATTCAACTTCTGGACATGGATTTTGATGAATCTAAATAAATCTTGATTCAATTTCTCAGAACTAAAAAAAAGTTTACATAATCACAATGAAGAACAATCAGACACAGATAGAAACTGAATGCTTTACATTAATGCTGGAATCCCAACAGTTAGTTATTAAAGTTTCTTAGTACTGGAGTCAGTCCACTCCGTCCTTTTATAAGTGTATAGTAACTACGTGTTACTGCAGACAAGACTATTATGTTTCAAATGCACAGTATTTATTCTAATCAACATCAGCAGCCACACATTATTAAAGTGTTCCAGAGTTAAACTGAATTAATTTGCTTAAAGCATCTTTTCCAAACAAAATATGGTTAAAATGAATATTTGGCTTTGGGCTTTGTATTTGGAAGACTGCCAGAGACGCTAAAAAGGATTGCAGAATTTTCCATTTCATTTCCTTACCTCTAAACAGTATTTAAGGCCAGCTTCAGAATAAGGCATGAGATTTTGAGGGGAAGTAATTTACCTTTATTTTTTAATTATGTTAAATCAAGGGCATACCTATTATTTAGGGTTTTCAAATAGTCTTTAGGGTCATTAAATAGCTTAATTACAAGACAGGATTGCTGAGGACATACTTCAATGAGAACAGACATGTTTGGAGTGAGAAAAGGGTTGCAACTTTATGACACGTAATAGCTCAAAAAACCAGAACAACGCAGCCCAAAGTGAAAGCAGCTCTTGGAGCCTGACTACTAGCTAGCTAGCTGCCACAAAAGTACAAAACCACAGGGGCCATCTTCAAGATCTCACCATAAATGTCCTGAAGTTGCCAGAAAGACTGAATCAGGCCTCTAATGCACAGTGCTTATTTTTTGTACAGAAAGACTATCTCTTCTTGCTGAGAAATTTTCATCTGATTTGGACCAAAATGTCTCTTGTTACTCAGAGGGCAAATGCTTCATTATATTCCTAATTTCTCCCTTGAGCCTGAAAAACTTAAGAACGTTCTTCTCCCCACACACTGCTGCTCTGCAGCTCTTCTGTTTTCTGCATACAGAGCGAACTAGATGCTCCAGAGATATCAGTCCAGAGCAATTCACAAAATCTACACAGATTTAAAACCAAATGAAGGCCATAAATAATGCATGTAACACTTAAGTGCTATCTACCCTATTCTTGGATGTGTGTATCTTGTAAGATCTGCTTCTGCATTTTGCATAGAAATGTATATTAGCCAGTTTTACAGGACAAATTGGGATGCATTCCTGATGGCATCTCTAAGAGCATTATCAAACTCAAACTTGTTATAATGAGATTCAGTTTGAGAAAAAGGAAAAGAATAAAAGAAAAATCTGGTTCCTTGCAGTTACATTTATTAGAATCACTTCTGTTCCTAACTCTGATGACTAAACACCTCATGCGGTTACTTTACATAATACTAGCACAATTTTAATAATAACAATATTAATTTACTCACATTAGGTAGCGCATGCTTTTGGTTCTATAATAACCATGTAGTATCAGATATTTGGTATTAAATCTGGGTAAATTTTAATGTAACAGTAATATTAGCGATTACTGTCATGTACAGAATAAACTTTGGTTCATTCTGACTCTCTGCTGTCAGTGAAAAGATTTCAGCTTTTTGTTTTAAAGAGAAAAGCTTCAGAAATAATTTGGTATCTGATGCTACAAGTCAACATTTGTGAAAGGCTAGAGAATCCAAAAGTTTTATTTCTAAAGCAAGCAAGTTTACTCAAAGACTAGAACAAAAAATGACTTCTTGGTGGCGCTCACCTTAATTCTTATCTGTCAGGAGAATGAACTTCTCACTTTCTCTCACTGTCTTTTCCTAAAGACACAATGGATGAAAAATGGCAGAGAAAGTGAAGGGAAATTTGTCTTCATTTTATGTGCACTGTATACTGGTGGCTTGGTGATATCCTAAAAGATATCAGCAGCAGCCAACTTTCAACAACCTCCAGAGGGCTTCACTTACTACCTTCTACTTGTTCAATTCCCATGCACATGTAAAATACCTAGTGTACAGGGTAACTTAGTTGGGTACTTTTGTCCAAACGGAGATAATAAAGTAAAGGAAATATATTGACGGTGAAGACAAAAGATTAGACACGAGACACAAAAGCCTGGAAAGTAAGGAACTCACAATTGATAAAGGTAGTTTACATGCTACTTGATAGGCTTCTGTTGGCTGAGGCCAAGGAAGGATCAACGTTAATTTAGCTGACAGGATTTGTGTGTGATTTCAGAAGGGAGCAGAGAGATTGCAGGTTGCCCACTTTAAACATACAAAGTTAGGTAAGGTAAGCTAAAGAGCTAAAGGAAGATAAAAGACTAAATAAATGAGTTTCACATGTCCATCTTGCCCATCTCGGGATTTGCAACCCCATTTTTTTTGTTTGTTTGGTTTTTTGCAAGTATTCAGGACCCAGTAGTCAGTCTCATATACACAGCCAAATACTCATACTGAAAATCAGACAAAAGATCGCTCTCCTGTTTTACGGGATACTACAAAGGATCATTTCTTCTTCTGTAATAGTAAATCATTCACCTGCAGGGAAAATTTCCTCATATAAACAATGCAGTTGACTGAAGAGCACTAGTAAATATGCATTTCTCATGGGCAACATCTCAGATGTCTTTTCCCTGTCCTCTTACTGGCAATAGTAAGAACTCCATGTACTTCAATGAAGCTGAAATGAGACTATTTCAAGGAGATAATTAGCTGCCCTGTATTACTTTTGAGAGATCATTAGAGACCTTTAATATCCTCAAGAACAAAAATGCAATAGATTATCTCCAAGGAAAAACCACATTGTTCCCAAATACAGTTTGAAGCAGTAGAATGTCTAATCCACTTTTTTGCAGCAATTAGAAGGTAGATGCATACAACATAGAGCTTTGCAACTGCAAACTTGGGGAGTTTTCATGATCTATCAGACTTGTGTGCCATTAACCATTCTTAGATAAGTACAGCTTCCAGACTATTTACTCACTTCGGATTTAAATAAAATGTGAGTTATAAGCAAACAGCAGAGCACAAATTGTACTTATTCTATAAAACATGAAAATTAAGAGGGCCTCTTGGAGATGGAGCTCTTCTCACTGAAGAACTGAAAATACATAGTTACAGAGTATTATTTATTGGGTTCAGAGAATCTTTTACTGTAAGGTAAAAAGCTATATAAGAAATAGAGACAGCTAGAAGATGTAGTAATTCACTGGACTCGCATCGTCCAGAGTTTCTTGGTAAAAACACCGTTCTGGTCGCTTGCAGGGGGGAAAAAAGATAATCTTTCTTTTC
>RSEF01000004.1:9720368-9753866 GCA_003993805.1 Himantopus leucocephalus | reverse complement strand
AGACGACAACAAAACTCAAATCAATCAAGCTGGCTCACTACAAGCCATAGAGACCAGCTTGATTTACTTCTATGGACTGAGCTGGGTTGGGGAATAATACCAGTTGGTGTTGCTAGCACAACTCCAGATCTAGGGTGCACACCCACGGCAGATTTGCATCTGTCATGTACCAAAGAAACAGTGAATGAGGATTTTGTATATTTATCTGAGATATCTCTATGGTACCATAAAGGTACGGTTTGAAAAGAAGTATATTTTTAAATAACAAGGGAGTTAGTTTATTCTTATGTGAAGAAGATTCTCGCATTCTATCCCTGTCCTAGTAGTCATTGCCGTAAAAGCGTATCCTAAAATACTCTTTGCATCTCTGTAGGTTTCTTTAAATAAGAGGATTCTCTAGCATGAGGCAATATATCCTTTGGAAATGAAGTCAGCGTTAGATATTAGATAGTGGGGCCTGATGGGACAATTTTCATCTTTTCAGAGTACTATTTATTTATCCTGAAAAATGATGCCACCAGGTACTGCACCTGCTCCTTGCATGTTGATAAACTGTTTAGCATTGCATGTGTAGGCAGAAATGTTACTATTTCTGTTAGTAGGAAAATGGAAGGAGGCAAGCAAGATGTTCAACTAACAGGGTCTTCTATGTGAAATCTCAGTATCTTCAAAAAGCAGTGCATTTGTTTTACCTAAAATACCTATTTAAGCAGGTGATCTTTCTGGGCTTCAATTCAAAAAGCTTCTTCAAATAAATTAGAAGATATTTCTGCTAATATAATTTAAGACAAAAGAGATGTGAAGTTATCTCTACTGGAGCCTTGAAATTCATTTTCATTTCCATTTTGGCAAAAGACCACTCTCCTTCTGGTAGAAGATCAAGCCTGGAAGTGAAGATAGCTTATTTTGCATGCACATCTGTGCAGAGAGCAAGTAAATCTTTGGTTCAGGTGCATAAATTGCCAGCTTTCATATATGACAGATAGTATAATGCAGAGTGAAAAAACTACTGTGGCTATTCATTGCTGCTAAATGTAACAGCAAAAAGTGTCTACGACAGAAAAGCAGTAAACAAATACACTACAGTGTGGGCAGATGTCCATAGTACATTAAAGAGAAATCTGTGTCCTCTTAGATTAAAGCAAACAACTGTATTCATATGATTTACTGTAATTCATTTGAGTCTTAGCATGTTCTATCTTAATAATGCTCACATCATAACAGATGCATATGTATTCTTTCTCGTGCTTTAAGAGTCCATTTAACTTTTGAATGAAGGAAAGAACACTTAGAGGAGCAGTCACTGATGACAGACTATTGTTAAAAAGCCATCATATATTCAGATCCATCTGGTGCTATCCTGGGAGCAATGTGTTACAAACTAATAAAATTACCACGGGGGTAGGGAAACCGGTAAAGAGAATTTAAAACGAATAGCCATTTGTTATATAGACAGAAGAATTACATTGGTTTATGTCATGCAAAACATTTTTTAAAATATCATTTTGGCAAAGTGATCGTCATTTCAAAATGCTTCCCAGTCATATCCAGATTCATATTAGTAATTGTTTCAATTTGCCATAAATAATGATTACATAAAAATATCTGTTACACAATGCTTAGACATTTCTGAAATGTGAGAATAAGCCTGAAATATGTTTTCACATTTCTGAAATGTAAGCCAATATTAAAAATGATATAAATATGGAGTTAGTCATATTATTAGGACAATGAATACATTAAAATATTCTGACTGGTTTCAATTATTTATTCATCCTATCATCTGTTAAATACTACATAATTTTTTAATACTTCCTTAGTCCCTTCGACTGAAGCATTAAATAAAAAGAATCACAGCAGATACAAATCTGTTTTGGTTTGGTGCCTTTTCTATGCTGTTGACAGACAGGAGCATGAATTCCAACAGTTCTTATAAATTACTTTGAAAATGTTTGTCTACCTCCAAGTTTTCCCAGTCATAAGTGCTTATTCTTCTCGGTAAAGAGAAGCAATCATGGAGAAAACATGCAGCAAAATGTGAATCTAGCCACGTAAAGCTTTGTTTTCATTGCGTTTGTTTGAATGGTTTATATTTAATTGATGAATCTCAGTGTTTGTGTCTGAAAGACTTTCAGTTCCCCAGTGTCTCAATCAGCGCAGTGCAGACACACAAACCACAGGTGGGCTTCCTCACACTGTTATGCTGATATAGCTTCCCTCTTCATCTTAAATGACCACCTGAGCTGAATGTGATAGACATTTTTATCTCTGAGTTTATGCAGTCTTTGGCCTTTTCTGAGGCAGATTGTCAGTACAATACACAAAGAGCAAAAGTTCAAAGTGTAATTTTTATTTATTTAGTTTCTTTTTTTGCACCAATTAAGGACAGGTTCATACCTGAAGTCTAAGAAAAAGAAACTCTAAATACGAAATATGTAATATAAAAGTGAAAGGGCACGGATGTTAGCTGCCAAGACATATGGCTGGTAAAAAAAAAAAGAAAAAAAAAGAATGCATTAACACATTTTATATGTAACCACTCTTTTTAAAGATGGTCTTATTACAGAATACACAAGGGCATTTGTGTTAGTTACTGAGAGACATATGGCTGGTAAAAAAATATAAGTGCATTAACAGATTTTGTATGCAATTTTACTCTTTTTAAAAAAGGTCTTATACCAGAAAACATGATATCTTTCCTTTATTCCTTTCACAGCGTTGATCAGAGGGAAAGGAGATTCATTAATATACACATTAGCATTAACGGGCAGTGAATGCAATCATTAGTGTCATGGCTCAGGTGTTTTGTGAATGCAACTGTAGGATCAAATCATATCACACTAATGTAAACTGCAATGAAGCTCTCTACCAGACTGCGATTATTTGAGTGTTAAACCTGTTTTGTCACAGATCTATGAAGGATACTGACAATAGTAAACTAACCTGCATTATCACCATCTTCTTTTTTTTTTAAAAAAAAAAAAAAAAATCAATAATCAAGCTGTCATAGTCTATTTTCTGCAGGTTACTCTTTCTGGTTCTGGTAGAGCTGTAAAAAAGGCACTTGACAGAAGTATTAGCTACTTGGGATTTTCTACTAGAGCCACAGGTAATGATTCGACAGTGACTCCAAAAAACAGGAATGATAAAAAGTGTCCTTAATGGACTCGAGTGAAATCTCACAATTTTCTGCTTAGAAGAGTATTGAGTATTTCTGGCTTAGCATAATACCTTGTGTTTGCTTCTGTACTTGGTTTTACTTGCTATTTAACTAAATGCTATTTAATGCAATCATAAATTAATAAATGGAATTGCGCTATTTATGATGATGACATCTAAGTACGTACATTCTACAATAAAACTTGGAGGAAAAACAAAAAAGACCCACATAAAAGGACACCACTATTTGGAGTCAATGATATTATAGTTATATTGTTGGCTGTAAATTTAGCTTTCATCAGATTAAAAACTTCTATTTAGGAAGGCAGGCTTTCCCTGCAAAGCAAGCCTTATCCGCCCGTATGGTTCCCAAGCGTGCTGTTTCTTTTCGTATTTCAGCTCGTTCAACTACAGCATGCCCCTAACAAGGGAAGCTTCCTCTGCACCCCCCTTAGGTCCAGTGGGGCTCCTCTGGCACTAGATCAAACCACTGTGCAATTGCACAGTGAGTTAGATCAGCTCTTTGGTCTGACACCACTATTTTTAGTGTGTTAGCTTTCTAGTGGATAGCTGAGCTGAACCAACTTCCCTGGCAGTCACGTGTTTGTTGGATCCAATACGGAAGCTGCGATCTTTCTTGATAAAAAAGGTCTGTTCTATGATTTAAATTTCACTTCTGCTGGTCAGTTTTTTCATTCTCAGTCCAAAATTACAGATACTCTTCATGGTAGTTCCAATCAGAATTGGTAGCAAACTTACTTCCAATGTTTAAAAAAAAAAAAAAATCTTAGTTAAATTTCACTTGTTATAGTGTGAAAACTTATATCAAAGTGCCTGAGCACCCTTGAAGTTTAAATGACCTCATTTACACATCTTGTTCTGATGGAATTATATATCATCATTCTGTCCCATGGGGAGAAAGATGATCACAATTTTGTCACTTGCTTATATAAAATTAGCATACCAAAGGTTTACTAACAATGTGAAGATTCTTCTGTGGTTTTAGATCCTTCTGTTGAATGCAAAGTATCTTAATAAATTGTTACCTGTACCCAATCATTTACATGGCAATGAATCCATAGTTTAAAATTCTTGAGGTACAATACCATGTGCTGTCTTGAGTGACTACATTGGCATACATCACGTAAAAGTTACCAAATGTAAAAATTCAGTTTCCTTTACTGTAGAAGAAAAATCCAGACATAGATAGAATGACAGAGAGCTGCTGAAATTCAATAGTAGTCATTTTTCATGACTACTAATTGGAGATCTGGACTGGCAGAAGTCTGTACTGAGCTGAACCAAAATTTAGTACGGCTCAGAAAGGTTCAAAGAAACATAATTTTTCAGAATTTTTGACAGGAAGTATCCAGACAAGCTGGAAGGCTACTGCTGTGTAACTCCCATCAGAGGTGATAAAAACCAACACCATTAGAGTGTCCTTTCCAAGTCAGACCATTTTTTCTTCTATCCTACTTCTGGCTGGGATCAACAGCACATAAGAACATAATAATAAGAGAAGAATACATGACATTCCCCACATAGACTTTCCTACTTTCAGCCCTATCTGGTTCTAGAACTGCCTGCAATGGCAGCAGTTTCTACATACTCAGTAAATTTACCCTTCCTTCTCATGCACGCTTAGAGGCTCTCCTTGTAGAATTTTCTTAATCCAGAAACTTAAAATAATTTCTCTAAGCAATTTTTCTAAACTACATTCAACTTTGTTTCATAATGGTTCAGAATGAACCTAAGTGTGATTGACTTTTTCATTTGTAATCCTACTGAGTTTTTGTTCTTCCAAATAAAATAACACCCCACAGGAATATGTTTTAGGATTTGTTTTATGACAGCTTGAAAGCAAAATTGCACAAAAAGTTTATCCAATCATGTAAGACTGAAAATTTAAAAATAAAAGTGTCACCCATATTCTTGAAAGCCTGAACACCAGCATCATGTAAAGAGTGCATCGTGTAAAGGTGCTTGAACTGGGAACCATTTCTCCTGCAAAATTTGGTTGCCAGAGGTAATTTTGTTTTCTGAAATAAGTTGAGGTAGCCTCAAGCTGTCTGCACACAGTATTTGCTCTTATGAACTTACAGGATCATTATACACCTGGAATTCAAAGAGTCACATCAACCACACACCCAAGTCCCTCTCTGGTCCCTCTCTGACTCCCCACAACAGGAGTCTGACTTGCCCTGGAAGAGCGGGTTGTCATTCTATTTGCCTCTGTTTCTTTGAAAATATTATCAGAGGGGAGATCAGTGGAGTTGCTCTCAGTCCTTCACACTGAATCTTTCCCCAAACAATTACATACTCTCTAGGCCAGAAATACACAACTAAAGTGACCCAATAGCCCAATGGTTACAGCATTCCCCTGGAGAGGAATAGATACAAATACGATTCCCTGTTCTACTGAATAATTAATGTAATATATAAAACATTTAGTGTGGTAAGGACAGAAGTGTCTAGTTTTTTAATCCCAGTGAGGCTTAGAATTGAGGTAAGAACTGATCTGCTCAAGGCTGTGGAGACTAAAATACTTCCCAGCACGTACAGAAGCAGAACTTCATATAGGAAATCCTAGCGAGTCAATGAAATCATCAGTATTAATAAGGATTATACAAGGGAGACCCATGTGCTTGGTAGCGTAGAATTAAGGCCATAAAAAAACCTCTACAGACACCCCAGCATCACTGATTGGCAATCTTCTCTGACAACTGTCAACCCAGAGAACTACAGCAAGTCAATGCCATGAGCAAAAATATTGGCACACCACCCAGGCAGGAAAGAAAACAAAAAGTTAACACAAGTGCTGCAGAAAATGAGAAAGCTGGAAATCATTCTAAGAAATCTTTTGAAAACATAGTGGTAACAAATAGTAAGAGCACTAACTTTGTAACTCAAAACACTTGATATCAGCCTTTGCAGGTTGTGAAGTAACACATTAAGAGGTAAAGCAGTACAGAAAAAACACATAAGAGCAATGCCTGAAACTTGCCATCAAACAGATCTTGGGAGAGGGCTGACAAATGGTCTGCATTTAGTATCTCAGAGAAGGCTAGAGAAATTTCAGGTTCACAGATACAGTGCCATTTACCAACATTGTCTGTTGGGAGAAATTCTTGATCTCCAAATACCTTTCACTTCAACAAACAATCACTGCAATAAGCTCAGCATACTGAATATATGTTTTCTCCAAGCAATTTTTGACACTCTAATCATTATGGAAGATTCTATTAGTTCCTCCTGGACGGAAACTGTGTTGATATTTAAATGATACTAATGTTGCAAAAACAAATGACCGAAGACTTTACAACCAGATGTGATGATTTATATTACTGAAGATTAGATATATGCATGAACATGATTCTTCACTTTTATTGCTCTTATCAATAAATTCATGACCAGCTGGACCAAAAAAAGTATCCTCAGAACATAAGAAGCATATAGGTGAATTTTCAACAAGGTTTTTCGCCTGCCTTCGGATAAAGCGGTGCATTATCTGTTAATCTGTCAGCACTTCCTAACAATTTCTGAATATATTGACACATCTTAAGCAGATATGTCAGAGAAGTAAGACTCAAAGACACTAAAGTTCTAAAAGTTTCTTGAAAATTGGAGGCTACTTAAAGAAAACCAGGCAAACTGAAATAGCCAAATCAGGAAAAGGCTGTAATGTATACTCAGTAGTAATCTATGCTGTTATGTCTGCTCTCTTACATATGTAATCGGCTGCCCAGTTAGCGGACACAGCTTGGAACCAGCTGGACTACATACCACCTCATGCAGTCAGTGCATATGGAGCAAAAATTATCAAGGGAATAAGAGCATGTGAAAAGCTGGATGCCCCTCTGCTGAAGAGAAGGAGTAGAGAGCATAAGCCACAACTCATAATTAACCAACTTTCACTATTTCCTATTCATTTCCTATTATTTCATTATTTTCTTCATGCTTTTTTCCCCAGAAACTAGTAGCACAGATATTAAAAAAAGTGAAGAAACATTTTAAGCTAAACTGACCTTACACTAATTAAAATAATGATTTTATTAATGCACAGACTTAAAGGGAAAACCTGTATTTTAAATATAAAAAGTATTGGAGAAAAATCTGCAAAACTGTCATAAAGATAACTTCACTAGTAAGCATACCTTTAAGGACTACATAGCACTCTACCTATAGGTGGCATTTCCATTTGAGTGAGAGTGGTTTAACATATATTCTTAACAATGTAGTATACTAATATGTAGGTTATTTCACAACAGCAATTCCAGAATTAGTAGGCCACATGAGAATTTGCAGAAGTGGTCTTTGTTTATTTGTTATGACACTTGCAGTAAAATGTATCTTGAAAATATCAGGTGCTCACAGCATGTAATGTATGTTATCTCTCACTGAAGTTACAGATAAGTGCTTTTTTTTTTTTTAATATCTGGAAGTTACTCACTGGCAGACTGACTCACTTCTCTTGCAAGCAGTACTGGGTTCTTACTTTTCTTGATAATATTTTCAAATACTTGGGTTAAAAATGGACCATTAACAACTTCATCCTTTCCCAAGTTTCGCCTTTGCCTAGTATTATCTTGAGATCTCAACAAACAGGATCATCAGATTCTCTTAACTGGGAAGGCTGATGTTCTTGCTTTATGTTTAATTGTTATTTAACTCAAAGTCCCAAGGAAAGATTTGAGATGTTTCTTTTGAAGTAGCACAGCCTATGCTTGCCTCCGTTTTCTTGAGTTAATGTCTGCACTTCAGGAAAGCCGGAACAATACAGGATAGTGCTATCCATGCTTTTTCTGTGCTTATTGAACTTTTGAGGAATTAGCATTTCATTAAACTTCTTGAGGAATTAGCATTTTCCTTACATCCATAGGGTAGATGAAGTTATGCGTATAATCCCAGTCTTTTTCTCCTCCTATTATTCTTTCAGAGAGGCACTGCAGTGGTATGTAAATATGTCACCTGAGTTTTTCATTAAAAGTTGGAATTGTCTGGCTCATGTTACTATCCATGAAATAAAGCAAATTTGTTCATTTGGGGAAAAAAAAAATCTAAGAAATCAACTACAACTTAGTTTTCATTAAAACAGTCTTCACAGCTTAGAACTTTGGCATTTCATCAGTGAACGACATTCTTATATGTGAAATGAAAACCAATTCTTAAAAAGTGCATGCGTTGAATTAAAACAATCTATCAAAGGAACTGTCTGCTTCCCTAGCAGCATGTGAAACAGGAATTTGTCTGTGGACTTAAGAGATTCTGAGCCTGATCACCCCATCTGGTAGTTACTCTTGCTAGGATAAAGTCAAGTTTAATTTTTTTAATTCTGAGTTATAGAATGAATTTATTTGTCAAAATGTGTTGCTGAGAATGTGACAACAAATCACAGAATAGTTTGGGTTGGAAGGGACCTTTAAAGGTCATCTAGTCCAACCCCCCTGCAATAAGCAGGGACATCTTCAACTAGATCAGGTTGGGCAGAGCCCCATCCAACCTGACCTTGACTGTTTTCAAGGATGGGGCACCTGCCACCTCTCTGGGCAACCTGGGTCAGTGTTTCACCACCCTCATTTTGAAAAATTTCTTCCTTCTCTCTAGCCTCCATCTTTTAGTTTACAGCCATTACCCCTTGTCCTATCGCAACAGGCCCTGCTAAAAGGTTTGGCCCCATCTTTCCTGTAGGCCCCCGTTAACTACTGGAAGGTACTCCCGCCCTCTGATCATCTTCGTGGCCTTCCCCTGGACCTGCTCCAACAGGTCCATGTCCTTCTTATGTTGGAGGCTCCAGAGCTGGATGCAATATTGCATGTGGGATCTCACCAGAGTGAAGTAGAGGGACAGAATCGCCTCCAGCGATCTGCTGGCCATGCTTCTTTTGATGCAGCCCCGGATATGGTTGGCCTTCTGGGCTGCGAGCACACATTGTTGGCTCATGTCCAGCTTTTCAGCCACCAGTACCCCCAAGTCCTTCTCAGCGGAGCTGCTCTCAATCCCTTCATCCCCCAGCCTGTACAGATACTGGGGGTTTCCCCAACCCAGATGCAGGACACTGCACTTGACCTTGTTGAACCTCAGGAGATTCACATGGGCCCACTTCTCAAGCCTGTCCAGGTCACTTTGGATGGCATCCCGTCCCTCAGGCATGTCAACCACACCACACAGCTTGGCGTCATGCAGAAACTTGCTGAGAGTGTACTCAATCCCACTGAGAGGTGTGCAGAGAGAGGTTGTCAGTGAAGACTGAGGTGAAAAAGTTGTTGAGTACCTCAGCCTTCTCCTCATCTGTTGTTACCAGTTTGCCAGTCTTGCTCATCAGGAGGTGATACACTTTCTTTGACCTTCCTTGTCTGGCTGACACACCTGTAGAAGCCCTTCTTATTCTTTGTGTCCCTTGCCAAGTTTAGCTCCAGCTGTGCCTTGGCCTTCCTGACCCCATCCCTACACAACCAGGCAGCGTCCCTATACTCATCCCAGAATACCTGTCCCCGCTTCCACTGCATGTGCATTTCTTTCTTATATGTGAAAATGTATACATGAAAAAAGGAAAGGCAAAGTAATAGAATCTAACCCTGAAATAGCAGCAAGTTAACTGTGGTCACATCAGTTCTAACACCATCATTTCCTCACAGAAGTGAGAGTGATACTCTGCATCCCGTAATACAAGCCTTACACCAGCTATGCCAGCTCACGAAGACCATTTTTCTCTTCTGAAGAGAGAAGAGAAGGAGTGGTCTGCTAGTGACAATACTGGCCAGACTTTCAGGAGGATGGGGTTCATGTACTGGAAAAGCAATTTAACTTTTTTTAAAAAGTCATTAATTTCTGTATCTCTTTTCTCTAGGTACAAGTTGTGCCCAAGCTTCTTCCACGTGTTTTGCGCATTAAGAACCATTTAATAACGCATCTTTGGAAACTGCATAACACGACAGAGCTCAAATGCTAGGAAGAGCTGCTAGCATAAAAAAAATGGTAAGTAATCATTTTCATTTGTGTTTCATCAGAAAAGTTTGGTTCTGTATTAAATATGCATCCACATATAAAATCTATTCTCAATTACAGATCAAATCTTAAGAGGTCATTAATATGCATATGATATTGTTATAGTGATATTTTGGGGTATAAATAATAGAAAAGCAATAATTCAGTGTATGCTGAAATTACGAAAGTACTTTTTAAAATCCTGTTGAAAGGCACTACAAAGTTTCTACAGCTATCTTTCTGCTTCTACATAGCATACTTATGACCATGTTGTCAGAGTCTCTAGTCAATAGGTCATCTACAGCAGTTCTGTTGATGTAGGATGTTGCCAAATAGTTCATTTAATTGAGCTTTCAATGTATGTAGACAGGATAAAGCATTAGCATTTTTGCCTGTTTCTGTAAAAGTTTATTTCAGAGTTTAATGCAGCTCTGCAGCTGGAGCGTACAGCTCTTTGGCCTCCAGTCCAGGTGTAAGAACTGTGAGCTACACCACTCCAGTACCTCCCTGGAAAGGATTGTAGGAGTGAGGGTAGAAGAGCTGGATTAGCTTCTTCAGAGAAAACAGGACAACAATAAGTACACAGAAGTAGATTCTCTGGTCTTGTTCCCTCCCTCCGTATCTTCCTATTTTTTATTATTCTCAACAAAGTTGCACCCAAGGAATGGGGCACTGAAATGGACTCATTTCTGACTAAATTTCCCATCTACATTTTCCGAAATAGAACAACAATAATATCATAAAGGAGTGACCACTTTTGCTGAAAAACTCTGCAGTAAGGTTTAGCGGACTTACTATACCAACACATTTTTTTAAAAGATATTCAGCAAAATATCTGTGTTTAAAATGAATTGACTTAGATATCACATAGATGAATTGAGTTAGATATCATGTAACCAAGGAAACAGCATCCAAAAATAGATAAAATCATGGCTGATCCAAAACATCTGAAGTTTGAGGCTTTTGTTTTGGTTTAAATAATCGTATTTATACACGTACCTACAATGTAGGCAATTCAAAATAAAAAGCAGTGCAGCAACAAATATAAAATGCTAACATGTTTCTGATGATCTAGAAGAGGCAGCGAGAAAGCACAGCCCACCCACCTCCTTAGGTCACAAATATGGATCTGCTTTGTATTTAGCATAAATAAGGAAACAAATTACCAGGATGGTGTCAGTACCACTTAATATACAGAGAAATTTCAAAACTGTATAAAGAGAAACTGAGTATTATTTAGGAGAAATGCACTTCAGAATCTGATTTAAAAATAGCATCAGTACTTAACACGGACAGGATTACTTAATCATTCTCAAGATAACAAAAAAACCCCAAACAGTCTTAAAGAATTTTTCACCTTAATCCAGACAATCAATGGCTAACAACCAAACCAAGTAACTAACTAATAGAGGAGATGTTTATACAGTAAATATGCAAATAAAAAGGCAAGTATGGCTTGTAAATAATGGTTAAATGTAAAGCTTTTATCTACCCTTGCAAAGATAGGTAAAAGACATTTTTGAAGATGTTTCAAGAGTTTTTAACACAACATTCCATTTTACAACCTTCTAGCAAGATACTACAATTAAAAGATGAATTATATTATAATGTTTTGTTTAATGCTTTTGGGGAAAATAAAGTGCTATCAAAGACCAAGGACAATTGTCCTAGATGTGAATAAATTATTTCTTCTGTCCTCAGGATAATTCATTATTTGTTATTTATGGCAAAGAAGTAGGCAGAAAAGAGTTCTGAGCTGTCCCAGCCAGATGAGCAGTCAAAAAAAAAATAAAAAAAATCCTTGCTTACTGGGTGATTAAAGCAGTGCCCTTTTGTGCTGTTTAGTAGCATAGTAAGTTGTTTCTAGGAAAGGGAAAAAGTGTGGAAGTTTGCCAATTTTATAAGCAGGTTTGTTAGTAAAGGTCAACGTAAGTCTAATCAGTACTTAATTATTTTAATCTCTTCATTGAAACTGAAAACAAAGGGAGGATTTTTACCTTCTATAAAGCATTCAGTAAAGGCTCATAAATAATGAAATCCAAAAAAAGCTGAGTTTACAAACTGTTACAGATGTGATAATGAAAATGAAAGAATAGAAATGGCTTCTTTTTGCTCATTCAAATCAAGTAACAGTATTTTGGTGGTCATGCCAGAAGACCTAAATCACAGACCAAATACCAAAATCCCAGGATCTATTTGTCTTGACTCCTGATACATCCCAGTGCAAAAATTCTTCATTGTAGGAACCAATTTGGTGAAAAGGTGTTTTTTCTGACAGATCTGTATCCCTAGCTCTGATGCCACTGTAATTTGAATTGAAATTGCTATGCCTTGCTTTGCTTAAGCTGAGAGTAGAGTGCCTCTGTGACACCGTCACGTTAACCCTGAAATGCTATGGGGTGGTAATGCAGACCCTCGGACAAGTGTCTAAAAGGTCTCACGGCACAGCTATTTCTTCCTTTGGCCACTGAAGGAATCTAAAGGACTGGCTTAAACACCACACTCAGCTTTTAAATAACGCAACTCTCACAAAATGATTTCTCCCCAGATGACTTTCAGTTACTATTTACTGAAATGACTTCCTGGCACAAGACCTCACCAATGCTTGGTAGTGGGCCAGAGATTTTGTATTCTCTGCAGCTTAATAATCTAATACCATAGTTGTAAAAATATGCAGACAGAAGTTTTTCCTCAATTTCATTTCCATTGTTAAGATAAACCATAACACTCCTATAATCTTACAACTTCTTTAAAGTCTTCTTTCACATCTACAAATAGTGAAATATCAATCGACAGGGGTGGGGGTTTTTGTTTATTTTGTGGGGGTTTTTTGTAGCTGTTGTTTTGGTTTTTTTAAACTAACAGTAGGTCAAACATAGTTTTCAACTGGAAAAAAATACTTCCAGTTTCTCTTCCACTGAGGGTTTCTCAGTGTTTAGTTTCTAACTTAATAAAGGGAAATGCTGAAAAAAATACCGTAACTTTGTGGCTGTCTAAATCTTTAAATGTTGTTCTTATCTGAAGTTCATATACGCAAGACAGACCCTACTCTACTTTCCCCTTCCTCAGGAAATTCTGGTAGTGTTTCCTCATCCCTGCTCCTGCACATGATTTTCATTTTTCTTGAAAAATGATTGAGCTATCACTTCTAAATATCCATAATTTAATATCTCTGCTCTTAAATGAGAAAGCTGTGTAGTTTAACAACAGCTATGACAAGAACAAATATTTTATAGCTAATTGCAAATGCATATTTTCCACAACAGACTAGAAACCAATTTATCTCTAAATATTTACAGATAATGTTATTCCTTTCATTTCTTCCCAATAAGCACAGGTTAGAATTCATTTAAGAAAATAAAGTTTATGTTCTCTTAAAAATTGAGTTAAGGATGGAAGAAACATATCCAAAGTATGGTGGTTTTTCTTTCTGCCATTCTAGTCTATCATGTTCTCCTGGTATGGGTATTTATGAGCTTGCTCAGATTTGGTCGGCTCCTGCCATCCTGACAGTAAACTCTCATGGAACTTAGTTGGATCTTTTCTTATTTATTCAGCTGCTCCATTAAAAATTACACCGTGATTATTTTCCTCTACAGTCTAAACCTCTCTGATTTAAATGCTTTTCTGTTTCTTCTATCTGCAGGATAATGATGCGGTTCCTGTGTCATTATTAATGATTCAATACTATGTCCTGTTTTCCCTAAAATTCTGGTGTAGCTGGTTCTCTGAAGGAAAGGGGGACTTGTCTTCATTGTCCCTTACAAACAACAAACATCTATTCCTGTAATTCACAGTCAGCCAAAATTAACGTTTCATAAGATAGGAAGCATATCACACTGTGTTTCTACAAGTAATATTGCTCTCTTTTCTCATATTCATCTCATGTTCAGACAAGGGCTGGCTGGGCTAAACTCCTTTTCTAGGTGGGGTACAATGGACGTAATAAATAGTTTTGCCTTTTTTTGAAGTGATTAAAATAGCCATAGGAATATCTTCAAAAAGTCAAACACTACTTCTTTTTATTTTCCATCCTTATAACTTGAAAATAGTTATCCAGCTTTTCATCAACACTTTTTTGGATTGAGATGCAGACCGGAAACTTTTGCTTCAGAGTTCATACTGCTTCTGAATTATAAGCAGTTACAGTAGATATTCTGAGCCGCTCCTGGCAGTAGTGGCAGAGAAAATACTGCAGTATTAGATTTCTGCAGCAATCAATGGCAAAGCACTGGCAGAATCTACCCTAAGGTAGTTTTGTTACCACGCATAATAATTAAAGCTGTATTTTTAAAGCACTAACACATGACAATGTTCTCTGGAACTACAGAATTATTGCAATCAGTACACTTAATTAGCCCTCTCCCATTTCCCAAAAGAATTTTTCATGTTGGTTTTGCTCCATCTTTTGTTCTCATTAAGTGTTGTCCTGACCTTTCAGTCTGTAAAAACCAACAAAAGGCATTTCCTTTTATATTAAAAGATTGATTGCAGGAGGCCTGGGACCACAATGAAAAGAAAAGGAGAAATAATCTATGCTCAAAAAACATCAAGTTTGTTAGACAGCCAAGGACATTTGGCCCAATAGTAATAGCAGTACATGCCTGGTTTTCCAACGCAACAAAGCAAAATGAGCCAAAGGAACATAAACAAATAAATAAAGCTATAAATCAGAACGAAATACATGGACTGTGAGAAAGTTTTCAATAGTTTTATTTGGACATGAATATAGAGCTGGAAGAAGCTACTAAAATAAGGATTATAGGTAGCTATTAGAGTCCTACTTTAGAAGGCAGGCAAAAATGTTTCAGTATATAGAACTATGGACACCAGTATACCTAAAGCTGAATATGTTTTCAAAGCAACAGCACCTTGTCTCTAGAGGCACACAACTCTACAAGGGTTTATGGCAATCCCATCTGATGGGATGCTAACTGATCAAAATAGTAGATTCCCAAACTTTTTCCTACCTAGGGTTCTGAAAATATACATGAATGAGTATAATTGAAAAAAATCATAATTTGAAACGTCATGAATTTACCACTGTCCCCAACAGATATAAAGTTAGGACTTTTTGATCTTTTAAATATTTATTTATACAGGGACTTACCCACAAATGATCATTAGAAACCTGATTTGACTTTGAATCTTACTCATGATACACTCTTGTGTTGTTACTTCAACTGATCTACACACTGTTTATAAAACCTATCTGAAAACCACCAAACCAATTTACTTATTATAACAGGTTATGACCAGCTGCTGTTGAGGGGCAGAGCACTTGAACAGCATAGTATTAGGCCATGGTTCTATTTCATATTGTTATACTTTTATTTCTGATGGTCTAAGATATCATACACTTGTCTCTAATCATAAATAAAATGAAAAGAAAGGAAGTGGTCCATAATGTAACCGTCCTTAGTTTAATTCTCCTCATTAATCTACCTTATTTGGTTGTGGCGTGCACTTGTTCTACCCAGTGAAGGTTTAATAGCCCTGTTTCTTTTACCATCATCCATACACAAGCCTGTCGATCAATGACAATTATTACTTAATGAACATGTAATGATGGGTAAGCCCAGGGAGAAGGGAACAAATAAATCACTCATTATAGTCTTGATTGCAAGCTAGCACTGCCTCTTGTCAAAGTGATATGTTGTGCAGGTTTGTTTAGCCAACATCTTCAGAAGTAATCAGGATGATCAGGTGCTTCAAAGTACGGGAAATCTTCAATGACCTAAAGTATATGCAGCTTCAAAAGGAAATGCACACAAAAGCGTTTTCACCTTAATTGAAAACTTGCTTCTGAGGAGCTCTTTTTAAAAAGCTCAGAGCTGTTTGTTTCTTCCTGATTTTTCTGGTGTTTTTTCTTCTTAAATATAAGCAAAGTTGCATTCTTATTCCAGTTTAAATAATAAAACATTTCTAGGATCTTTAATGTGCCATCCACAGTGACTAAGCATTATTTTAATAGTTCATGAAACACTGCATAGCCTAAGGAACTAGAGTGCTATATTCATAAACCTAAACCAGCAAGGAGTCATGGTGAGGTTTGTCAGATCAATATCGTGCCAGTAAAACAGGTTATACGTTTTATGAAAATGATGCAGGTATTCACTTTTGTGATGCTAATTCCTGATCATTAAGCTCTGAAATGAAATCCTCAAGTATTCCGTATCCTAGGAGCAATCGCCAGAAGTTCTAGTCTGGCTTCCACAACAGTTTCTCATTTTTCTGCTAATTAGACAGCTGTACCAAAGTTAAAATGATGTGAGAAAGGAAATCAACATCTAACTGGTAATTCATGGAAAAGTCAGATCAAATATTCCTGGAAACAAAATTATTAGATCTCCGCAGAAGCATTGAGGTAAATTCTGCCTCCCCCCGGCTTTTTTGGGTTTTTTTTAATGTAATATGACACCAAATGTCCTGTTTCTTAAACTGGTATTTTGGCTTTTTCAAGTAATAGAGTTAAACCAACAAGATTTAAATTAAATTATTTAAAACTTCAAAATCAAAAGAGGATGTCATCACAGGATGTCGTCATTTCCATTGCAAATAGGCTAGCACCATTGGGAAAAGGCCAAATGAATTTTTAATGTGAAATGTTTTCAAGAAATAATACTTTCAAACATAAATATCTATAGTTCAGCAAAATGTTTCTTTCTAAGGAAAGATCATTCTATGAGAGAGCTTCTGTACAGTTTTTTGAATTCTTCATGTTAACAACCCTTGATTTGCAAAGTGGCCTTTCTAAAAATGAACAAGGATGCTCAGTTTTATTTAACATAATTTCACAACTTTCTAAAAAATAATTCACAGAAGAGTATAAAGTTTATAGAAACTCCCTGTGCAAATTTTAACAAGATGAATCTAATAAAAAAGGCAGGAAAAGGGTTACTTCCTCATGTAAGGAAGACATTTTCTGTGTTATGTATTCATTTATTTACTTTCAACCTTGAAATAAATATTTATACGAAATTTAAGAGAACATTTTGACTATCCAAAGTTTCCTTCTAATCTGATGCAGCATTTGCCAAGAATGAAGGACAATTAGAAATTGAAACAACAGGTTACCCATAGAACACGGAAAAAAAACCACTTCATGTTTTCAAACATATCATTAAAGGAATAGCTTCTCAAAAAAAAAAAAAAAAAAAAAAGTGGGTTTTTTTTNGGGGGGGGGGGGGGGGGGGAAGAAAGAAAACTCAAAGCAGGTAACTGTTCTAGGGCAATGCTGTGTTGGAAGGGAATTTAAATACTTAATTGTAATTCCTAACTACAGAAAAACTCATAATCATTCTTATCTCCCAAAATAGCTTGTCTAACATGAAAAAGGCTTATTGCTGAAACAGGCTGTATCTGGGTAAGAATCATAAGCAGAAACATACTTTAATTACCTTTTCCAGTATCTTCAACTACAGTAATTCTTCTCATTAAAATTAACTTTATGCTGTATTTATTCCTTTCTAACTTACATGGGTTCAGGTGGTTTTTTTGCTGTTTCGGGCCAGGCAGGTAAAGATAGGCAAACTAATCTCAAAAACAATCAGAGGAACACAGGACAGTTTAAAAGTTGGAGTGTTCCCTTTTTGAATGTTATTTTCAGCTCGTACTAAGAAATGCAAAGAAAGCCATTTTAATTCAGTGTTACGCAGCCAGAAATTCTGAATGATGGCATGGGAATCATAGCTATTGCACTTGCTTCATAGACTATAATCATCAATGGAAAAAGGTGGACTTCCCAAGTCTTTCCACAGTTACAGTATTGACTACATCATCTTTGATGACACCTAACTTGGACTTACCCAACAACAAAATTTAAACTGCATTTGACAGATGGTATTTGTCATCCTTTTTTTTTAAAAAAAAACAAAACAAAACAAAACAACAAAACCAACAGAAAACAGCTACAAGCACAAGTATATGGATCTTACTCATGCTACCATAGAGAAGCAAGGAAAGCATTCCACCTTTAACTTAGCCACTGAGGTTGTGAATGAGTTCTTGAGTCACTGCCAACTGTAAACACTGGTATTAAGAACAGAAAAAAAAAAAAATTTATCAGTTAAGAACCAGGATGCCATATTACTTGCTTATTTCAAAAAACTAGACAGTAACTTAATTTCCTTTTGTTTTCTAAGTGAATAAAAACAAAACAAAAACCTTAGAATCAATCAGGACAGAGAAAAGTGACTAAATGCTCAAAATCTGATGTAGAAATGTGCAAGAAGGAGAATTCTGACTAACAGAAATAATACCAGTTACCAAAACTCAGAAGGAAATCCTCAAAAGTATACATAATATAAAAAAATATAATCCTGCTCTCAGATCTCATAGCTGATTCAGACTTTGATAGGCTGAGTTTGTCTAAATAAACAGGACACCCACTGACATTAATCCATGTACTTCTCAGGGCCAGTAAGCACATGCTGCTGAGGACATAGTTGTTTAAGACATAACTAAAGCATTAGAAGTCTGTTGTTTCTTCTTATTTGTTTGAAGTTTGAAGCCAGCACTGCTGGGGGAAGTCAGAGGAACAAGGTAGTACCTCTCAGTGAAACTTGCTTTTGTCATGTCAGCTTTTGATACTCTTTACTCCTCACAAGTAGTGGGGGTTTTTTTTCTGCAAATACCCCAGCTGATCTTAATGAAATTATTATCAGAGTCCTTCTCAGCTGCTCATTAGCAGGGTGATCAGAAAGACTGCACTTTAATTTTCAAAAAAGATTTAAGATTCATAATTTCTTTTTTTTCTTGTGACACCATTTATTTTTTTAATTTTTCTTTTTTAAATATCTGATGCTATTATGCTGGGATGAAGAACGATTTTGATGATGAGCAATAAAAAAATTAAATTAGCACACTTTAATGCCTTTGAAAGGCAGTCTCAGAGGAACACAAAAATTACCAAATGAGTGACAAGTCTTATATTAAACATATAGAACTTTGATAGCATTTAAAGACACATATCTGGGTATTATAAAATACCATTTATCATATTTATTCCCCTTCATATTTTCCACTGCTATTTCCTTTTATTTATTTTGTTTTCTTACCTAAGTACATTCTTTGAGATTGTATGAAGACATCATATAAATTTATTATACATACATCTTTTGAGGCTTTCCTGGGTTTACAAAAGAAAGACTCAAACAAAAAAATCAGATCTTTAAAAAGCCAAGAACAAAGAAAATAGGCTATATATTACCAAAGCTGCCTCAAATCAAGGCAGGGCACTAAAAGTGCCAGCCAGTTAAATATTCCACATGGCTCTCTACTATATAAATCCTTACCACTGCTACGTTCCTTTCTTATTGGACATAGAAGTATTAGCTGTAATTTGTCACTGTGGTATGTCACAGAAGGAAGGTTTGCTCTTAAAATGCCACTTGGAGAGTAAACAGCAGCCTGCAGAGCAGGATTTGTTTATATCACTTTTGGTACGATGAATAACACACTTAGAAAGATATATTAAATATGAAACATCAAGTGTAAAAGTTGTGACTTGTGTTAAATATTCACTGCCATTTCTGCCAGTACTAGTATATGAAGCTCATGTATTGCAGGCAAAGCCAGTATACGTCATTACTATATAACCCAACTAAAGCCTTTTGCACATAACTTGTCACACTCTCTTTTTTCCTTCACTTTACACTCATCTAATATTTCTGTCGACTACCTAAGAGTCACCACATCTCATCTAAGAGCTGGCTACATTTCAATGACAAGATAAGTGATTCTTGTTATATGCATATGTATTTATACACATGTGTACACACCCACACTACAAGGTCTGAGGCACTATAGGCTGCTGAAGAAGAGAATCCTGCACGGATGATGAGTTACATTAACAGTCTGCTCTCCACCCACCCACAAAAATGAAACCCCCTAGACACTGAATGTTAGGCTGCCTGTAACTAACATGAGAATGAAAATATTTGAGATAGACAAAACATTTTCCCTCTAAGAAAGCAAGAAATCACACCACATATCTTCTAGTGCACAGCACACGTACCCTGAGATGTGACCGGAGACATCTCTGGAAGCACCAGAGTGGAAGAAGCTCCCGTAATGATGCAGTAAAACTACAGCTGTACCACACCATAGTCAGTAATTACTGGCATCTAAAGCTACAGGGGAATTTACTAGAGATTCATAAATATGTGAGGAAAATTAATCCATGGAAACATAATAGCTTCACTGACCTTTACTCACTGCTCCCTCACCTTCACAAACTATTGCAGGTCCACACGTCTGCAAGCAGAACTCAGACCAGCTGCTCCCACACCCACCTGAACTGCATTTAAAGAGGCACCGAGCTCCCGGGCGCACCCTCTGACCGTGGTTTCCTCCACACCTGAGGGAGGTTGCAGCAAGCTGCCCTTTCCCCCAATGAGATTGTGTTTCATGCTAAAAAATAATAAGTGTGTTGAAGTCTAAAATTTGGCCCAAACTTGGGTTTTCTCACAGACTGATGTTGGGATGCAGCTGAAACCTTTAGTCAGAAGTTGGGAAGTATTCCTTTACCCTGAAGTTCAGATACAGCCTTGTTGTTTTTAAAGTTTTCCCTGCCTATAGCACAGCTGCGTGATTGTCCCTGGAGTGTTCTTTAACGTAAGTGATCCATGGATACAAAGGATGCTAGTATGCCGAATGCTAGCAAAGCTTTTTCAAACCAGTGTTGCCAATTCAGTTGTTTACATTTGCTGTAAGATTCAATCTGCAGCTCAAGGGCAGTAATTTGTACATTATACTAAGGTACTCAATTCACAAAGCTCACGGGACAATTATGGTGCTGATAGCAGAAAGCTAGGGGAAGAAAAATGAAAGATACAATATAATAACAGAAGAAAGCATTTTAAACATTATAAAATGCATTGCATAATGTGTTACTCTGTAAAACAACAGCTCTGGCTTCCCCTTGATTGTTACCTCTGTTGAAGCAGATTGTAAATAGTCGCTGTCATATTCTGTGCACCTCTGCAACACAGAACAGTCCTTCCCGTCTAGGTTGGGAGGCTGTGCAATACTTTTAAACTTATAAATTACGTTAAAATATTTGCAGTACAATAAAATATTATTATTGGTAGGAAAATACATAAATGCTACTATAGCTAGGAGTTATTACCTTATCTAATGTAAATTGTGTTTTATAGGGCTTTATAGTGCCTGAAAAACAGTTGCAGAATTTTTTTTCAGATTTAGTCCTGTGTCTACCTGCAAGAATTATTTTTAGTTAGTCATTCGGCAAAGACTAATTGAGCTAATTTACATTATACAAGAGCAAAAACCAAATATAATCTAATTTAAGATGTGTTGCTGTGTATATCGTAACTCAAAACATCTTAGACGCTAATAATTCATTAATGGGATTTAAATGTTCATATTGCAGAGCCATTGGTTAGAGCTCAACAAAAGAAACTGCAGCATGCAAATCCTAAGAGTAGCTAGTTTTGCAACATTATTCTGCTAACACGTTTCACACAAGATTGATTGTATGCCCTACTTCTTCCAAACAACAAATATAAACCCACTCCCAAACTCGCTGGAGTAAGCTTTATTACAGAAAGGGCCTGTCGAATGTAAATGTGGTTCACAGGTTAAATTCTAAGGTCTAAGTGTACCGCTGCTGTTCTCAGCCAAGTTTATTATTTTATTATACTTTCTATTGATTGCCATCAGCATCCTATTGACTGGCTGTGTACAGCGTACGAGACAGTTCAGAAGAATCAATAAAGCTGTGGGTAAACTGTGGGGATCTTGGCGGGGAACAGGATGAATTGCCTAGTGATGCCTACAAAAATACTTTTGTTTTGTTTACCACTTTGAAATAAATAAATAACAGGAGAAAAGCAGACCTAGGTGCCTTCTGAAAACTTACTTACACCATATTAGAGAGAGCTATTTGAGAATTCATCGTTTTACAAAGCAAAATACGCAGTTAAAAAATTTATCTTTAAATATGCCAGCAGTTGCATATAGCTGAGCATCCTTGCTGTAAGGACCTCAGACAGCAGTGGGGTCAGGGAAGGGAGCTCTTTTCCAAAAATACAGCTCACCTGGGAGACCATCCTTTGGACAATTTGCTCTCCGTTATCCTGCGTGGCTTTTACATTGATCACTATGGACCACATGATCCAGTGTCTCACAGGGACAGTGGATGTCACAGAATCCCAGAAAGATTGAGGTTGGAAGTGACCCCTGGAGGTCATCTCGTCCAACCCAGGGCCACCTAGAGCCCGTAGCCCATAACTGTGTCCAGACAGCTTTTTAATATTGCCAAGGATGAAGACTTCACCACCTCTCTGGGCAACTTGTGCCTGTGCTTTGTAACCGTCACAGTGAAAAAGTGTTTCCTGATGGTCTGATGGAAGTTCCTGGTTTTTAGTTTGTGCTTGTTGCCTCATGTCCTGTCACTGGGGACCACCAAAAGGAGCCTGGCTCCATCCTCCTTGCACTCTCCCTTCAGACACTTACAAGATGCCCCCTAAGCCTTCTCTCCTCTAGGTTGAATGGTCCCAGATCTCTCAGCCTTTCCTCATATGAGAGATACTCTAGTCCCTTAATCATCTTTGTGGCCCTTCATTGCACTCTGTCCAGTGTAACCATGTCTCTCTTGTATTGTACTGGACACAGTACTGTGGGTGTGGCCTCACCGACCCTGAGCAGAAGGGAAGGGTCACCTCCCTCAACCTGCTGGCAATAAATGTTGTGCCACTGTTAAAACATGGGAAGTCAAAATTAGCTTATGAAACCAGTGAGGGTTCCAAGATCACTTTCTGACTATTAATTTGTTCCATATTTACTTTCCATATTTTGCAATGTCTTGTGCTACTATGGTCTTATCTTGAGCTTTTAGGCTCTAACATAACATAAAAGATAATACAAAAAATGTTTGTAAAACAATTCATAGTTTCTATATGTATAGAGTTATGCAACTATCTAAGCATACTGCTATAGATACTTGAATAATAATAAAAAAGAGCTAGGATAAGTACATTGGAGGGGGTTTATGCTTATTCCAATAATAGTCCCCTAAACTAGGAAAACATTAACTGAAACATTCTTTTTTCTTCTATAAGGTCTACCATGAGACTGCATAGTGTGAATAAGAATATATCCCATGTTAATATTGCATAATGCTGTAGCTCATTCTTGTGAAAAAGATTTTAATGTGAAAAGACATCCAGTTAAATCATTGTTATAACAGTGCTTTAATTAAGACAGGTCCTTTTTTCTAACGGAGGACTAAAAGTCTAAGCTTTAAGACTTAATTTTTTAAATATAAACCTGCAAAAAAAAATC
Organism: Himantopus leucocephalus; assembly: GCA_003993805.1. Classification (NCBI taxonomy): domain Eukaryota; kingdom Metazoa; phylum Chordata; class Aves; order Charadriiformes; family Recurvirostridae; genus Himantopus; species Himantopus leucocephalus. Next base: position 9,730,415 of record RSEF01000004.1, on the reverse strand, counting down.
TAATTATCTATTAGTTGTACTGTTTCAGGATTTATCCTACATAAATGCAATTTACCTAAATGCTCCTGTGTCAAACATTTACTTTCATTTCTTTCTTTCTTTCTTCTTTCTTTCTTCCTTACTTTCTTACTTTCTTTCTTTCTTTCTTACTTCTTTCTTTTTACTGATTCTTAAGCCACGTACTGAAATCGTGTCCAGAAGAGATCAGGCTCTAAATCACTTTGGATTCCTTCCAAAGGAGTTGATCAGAGCCTGTGTGGTTGCTCTCAACCCCTCCAATCTGGACAAAGGAATTAGTTATGTTGTAGCTCAAGTGTGCAATCTGAATCCACTGTGACAGGGGACCACGTAATGGTATTTTATAGCCTCGCACACATTTATCCAAATGAAAGATTTTACAGTCTTCATGACCTGATACACTTATCAAGTTTTGTTCCATTCACTAGTCTGCCCAGGTCAAGTCACACCTCCTGATTTAATATAATATGCCCAGCAAGGGAGATCGCGTCCCATAAAGAGGAGACCATAGTGTCAGGTAGCATGAAGAGCACTGATCGGCAGAACAGAGCCCTTCCGACGTAGCCTGCATGCTATTAAAATCAAACCAAAAAATGAGAAGTTTTTATTGTCATTCAGCCTACAGTACTAGCTTAAAATGGAATCTAATTCTGGCTGGTATAAAATATTTTAACATTAAAAGTTCTATTAATACCATTCAATAATATATGCCTTTTTAAAATATAACAGGTCAATTTTTGATTAAGATTAAAACTTCTCTATATGAAATTACTTCATTATGCCCTCTGATTAATATAATAGCCTATCTTTCATCTGTTTAAATAAATAAGAGAGTATCAAGAGGCAAGTGTAACAAGGAAGACTATGAAAATGTATTGCTCATGGAAGTCTATCAGACTTTAACTGCAATTTCAGCAGTGTTGCTACTGCATCGCTGTAGCAATATACAAACTAATAGTGGCACAGATTCTTCCCTATGAAAACCTTGCTCTGCACAAGCAGAATGTAAAATTTTCCATTCACATTTTTAACACTACAGCTACATTTTCTACTTAGAAGAAAATTACCATACAGCTCTGCATTTATCATTTCATGGTGTTCTTCACATTTTTGATTCAGCATTTATGAGCTTGCTGTTAGCTAGGAGTTTATTATCATCCATTTATAGGAAGCCAACAAAATAGTAAATAATGTATTTGAAAGCCCTGCTGGCTGACATTTTTAAAGTTCATTGGACTTTTTTTTTTTTTTACAGAGGAGAAATTTGTTGCAAACAGTCAAGATCTGATAACTGATTCCCATTTAGATGTCATTGAGACGTAAGTGCAATGTATTTTCATTAATATTTCATTGTGTAAGTGTTCCTTGCTTTGACATTGCCATCTCGTAGTTATTTGTCCTACAACTAAAGAGCAACCTGTAATCAGATAGGTACATTGGACTTCATTATCTGTCACCACACATTCTTAGCGTACAGGATGTTATTAAGTTATAATTGCTTCTGGTTTTTTCCCTTACGGGAAGATGAAGAACTTTATCTAACAATGTATGGACTCATTAAAGAACAAAAAAAAAGGCCAACAATAAGCATAAAACTGTCAAATACATCAAGGTGCTGGATTCAAAACTTTTATTTCCACTAAATACAACCCATGTTTAACTAATAAAGGAAGACAAGCTACATTGTAAATGTAACAGAATATTTTGTGATTAATTTGGGATTCTGTGTTAAAACACTAAGTTTTTGTAAAACCAAATTTGACAACAGGAGATGCATGTTAATTAAACACACACAAGTCAATGTCTTTTTAAAAAAAAAAAAGTTCTTGGTTTTGCATCACTGTAAAAAAAAATAAAAAATTGCAGTACCAGGTATTTCAGGTGAGATTAATTCAATATGTAATATAATGAATTGTGTAAATTCTAAGTTCATAAACTCTTGCAATAATTAGGAGTATAACTTGTAGATGCAAATGTAGTGTTATATTTTTTCCCATCCTCCATAAAATGAAGTTTTGCTCTGTGTTACATTGGGGTAAATTAAAGACAAAACCCAGAGTTCATTTGGGAAGAAGAATCTCACTTTAAGGAATTGAACTAGAAAGTAATACTTCAGAAGGTTTATCAGTAAAAAGTTTATATCCATCTCCCACTAATGACTTCATAGGTAAATAGAGAGAAGCTCTCATACTTCATCATATATAGGGCTGATACTGTTTATTAAATTTCCCAGTGAACAAGCAATTTAGTTGCAGTTGAAGGAAATTTTGAAGCTAAGCAACTAGAAGAAAACACTGACAGTGCACCTCTTCCATGATTTCCATTTCCATATTCAGGGCGATCTTTAGCTAATGTTCCTGCTGCCGAAGCTGAGGAGGAGACCAGGTGAGTCTGCAGCATCATTCTCCCATTGTGAGCAATGCAGAGCACCGTAATCAGGGTTTCCAGGTGCAAACTGGGTTTATATCATGCCCTTCCTTTCCTTTCCTGCATCAAGTCAGGTTGCTCCCTCTGTGAAGGGGAAAGCAGATATCATAAAGCAAGTTATGTTGATGCTTTGCCATTGGGAAATTTTAAATTTGCCATACAAGTCCTCAACTGTTCCTGTATGGCTTCCTTAAGTCTTCATAGAAGTATCCAGCCATTAAATATATTTTATTATATTTCCACTTTACAGTGTGCTATAGATTTTTTGTATTAGCAATAACTAACTGTATTGTGGAAGTTATTGAGGGAACAGCTGCAGAACTGAATCCTTTGTGGGAATGAATTGGTGCTTCTGGTGCAGGGGAAGGCACAAAAACTGTTTGGGGCCTCTGGGAAGTTTCTGCTGAAAGAACAACACTGAAATAATTTCAGTTGTTACCTTTAGGTTTCAGTCCCAAGCCCAAGCTTCGCTCCTCTGAAGTAATGTTCCACATCGACTGCAGACTCCAACTGCTCCCTCACTGAGGCTATATTTGCTCTGTTCTTATTTTTCCACCCCCTAAGGATCTGTACTAGATACTGCACAGGTAGCTGGTGAGGCACTGGGCTGGATGGCCCTTCTTATAACACAGTTCTGCTTAATCAGATGTGGACAGGAAACATCATGTCGAATATCTTCTTTTCATTTATTCTTATTACCATCGCAGGTTTGTACACATTGTGGCTCATATGATAAATGCTCCAAAATACTCGTAGGGCAAAAAACAGTCTGTGACAAACAGAAAGGCAAAACCAGCGGTAAGCCATGTTGGGGAAGCAAGTAGCAAATATGGTAGAAAAAATTACTGTGTTTCATAGAAAGTAAATGGTGTTCAGCTGTAATCATCATGAAGGTTGATTTTACCTTTACCAGCTTAAATCACAACCCACTCCATTGAAATGAGTGGCATGATCAATATTGAAGTAGAGTCAGCGTGAACGAAATAACGATCATATCCACACAGTCTGTAACTGAGGTTTGACTCTGTACACAGAAGCATAACATCTTAATTTTACTACCATATATTGAAGAAAAAATACGCACCAGTGGTCAGAGTACCTAGTGTTTTGTCCTGTCACCAATAACCAACGTACATAACTTGCAGTCCAAACTGTGCCTACAGAGGCATTGGGCCTGCGTGCATATGTAATTAGTATTTTCTGTAATGACTGTGAATTTTCTGTAATGACTGTGAATTTTCTTTTTTTTTTTTCTGGGAACAGTATGCTTCACTTCCATCTCTTCAATTTTATGCTTAGTTATACATGATTATATTCTTGTACAAGATCTCTTTAAGAAAGAGGATACAAGGATGAAAAATCATCTTTCTTAAAGAGATCTTATACAAGATTATAAAGAAACATAAATATGATAAATAATAGTATAAATAAAATTAAGAATTATTTAAAATTGTTTTTGAAGTTAAAGACTTCGATAGGTATTTCCAAGTACACTGCCTCTATTATACCTCAGTTCCTCCTTTTCCTTTTTTATGGTTCTTATTTTGATAGGAAAATGCCCCAGAAAGGACCAGAAATTCTCAGCTTTTTGTCATGTTATTTTCCGCATACAGCAGAAATGCCCATCCAAGGCTTCTCAAAAGGGGCAGAGTGCTTTGAACTGCTCATTGTACAGCAGGTGGTTAACTTGATGTTATGCTTCTTATTGGTACCATTCACTTTTTTGTCAAGCTCAGCACAGAAAAGGAGAAAGCAGAAACAAGCTACCACTTGTAACAATTTCTAATATCAGTTTTTGGACATTCTAGATAAGACTTTTTTTTTTTTCCCTTTGGAAAAGTACATAACCAATCAATGATTCAGCTGGAGCTGAACCATCTTCATAAATATAAGACAAAACATCGCAAAACAATTGGCATTTCAGTGTAGCGAAATCCCAATTCTAGCATTCTGGAACGTTTCCTCAGAAATTGAGTAGAATACTTCTGGGATCTGTTTATTAAATTTGTCCCACATAGACTCTGACCTTTCAAAACACAGAAAAGATCATGTGGCAAACCACTCCCAGGAGTGATTTTTATTTTGGCTCTGACCTCTCCTTCTGACCTTGGGAGAAATGCTTTATGTATACACAGCAGAACAACTAGATTTCTTTTATTCTTTTTAAATGGGAGAAACAATCGGTTTCAAATATTCATACAGTTGTCTTTAAATATATATGTAGAGCAGACTATTGCATGAGACCTCTATAATTCTTGATCATTTAACATATAGGTCAGTAGAAAACATCCATAATTTAGATCCAATTTCCATCTTTGCAAGCCCAGAGAACGCAACTTCTGACACTGACTTGTACTTAAAAAGGTAGAATGTGAGATGCTATTGTTCATTTATAGGGCAGCAGTTATGCATGGAACTATTTCACTGGAATTCTGCATTTATAACTTCTGCTTTCCTTATCTTTAAATGTATCGATTTTATCAAGTATTACAAATGGACCTGACAGACCATCATGGTTATGGCTATAGGGTTACCAGTGTAGCTAGTTTTGGATTCCTTGCAATGGTTAAATTTTAATTATTGGAGTTGGAATTATCTTTCACAAATCTCTCCCATGTTTTTGGAAAATCTGGATTGATCTGTTTCCAGCAATGAAGACAGGAAATAATAACACTGAGCTGATTATATTACTTCTTTCAGCACAAATGCAAGGCTTTCCCTTGGCCCTTGCTTTGAAACAGAATTGGAACTTTGACAGCAAAAAAATAAGGCCTAGGAAGACTGACAAACGATACAGGTTGTTTTGGTGTAAGAAGTGAAAAGGAATTGTAAAATCACAAGATGGGGTCAAAAAAGACAATTTATTCCAGGTATCAGGAGCTACCAACAAACAAAATCTTGCACCACCAGTCAGATTTCAGTTGCTGCCAATTTACTTGGAAAGCATTGGCAATGAAAAAGACCGAGCTGTGTGCACACTGGAATTCAGAGACTGGAGGTTCCATCATTTCAGCAGCAACAATCTGGCTTAAGTTTTAACTAGGTAATGCAGATCAGACCCATCTTTCTTAGTATGGATGGGTCCTTTGTTTGAAATAAAACACTTTTACAATCTCAGATAGACTTTCAAGAACACAAAGGTGAGCGAGAGATAAATAACACCTAAATAGTTGAATATTCAGTATTTTTAGCTGATTCACTGACAAATTAAATACAGGTCTTAAACAAAATTCTTGTATTTGTCACTCTGCGAGGCAAAATTAGATCAGGTACAGACTTTGAAATTTAAGAGCAGATCAAAGGCAACTCTCTTGGCAGAAAAAACCCCAAGCCCAGCTCCTGCTCTGCCTTCTGGCTCACAATATCTATATTCACTGCTACACAGTTTGAAGACTAAATCTTATCTTGTTTTAATCCCAGAAATGGAAGCTACAAATTTTAATAGTTAAATGTGCAATGGGAAATTAGCACAGTAAGTCAGCTGCACTTTCCTTCGTATCAGCCTGTGTATATAGCACAGGTGCCTGCTGCTTCACTGACTGCTGCGTGCATTTTGTTCTGCCATTTTTAACTGTGTTAACAATAAGGTAATGGGAAATGGAAAGTTGTTCTACTATGAGCAAAATTTTCTGAAATGCGTTTAATACAGTGTCCATAGAAGACACAGAAAGTGAGTGTGAGAATGAATCAATACAGCACATGCAGAAAAACATATCCTTTGCTCTTCCTGATAGAAAACTCTTGCCTCTGCTAAGGTGTACATGTACAGAGTGCAAACATGAGAAAAGAAGTGGAAAGAAGGCATTCAATGGTGAAGATCAGTAAAATTCAGCTATTTTTATTGTGTCTGCTGCTTTGCCACCAGAATTTATGGAGGACTGTGAGTCACACCATCCATCATAGACAAATGCTGAAAAGACAGAAGATGGGACTGAGCTGTTCTGGAAAAGTAAACATTCAAGCACATCGCATAAATTCTTTTTGCATACAGCTAGTTTTGCTTTTCTTTCCTTCATTATAATGATAATAATCTGCAGCTCCTTATTCCCATGTCTTCAAAGCCTGATTTTTAAAGGCTCCTTAATGTGTCATTCAGTTACACAAATATATACAGACCCACTCTTCTTTCACTGCATCTGATCCAGCCAAAAGACTACTCATATGCATCCTAGAAGCCCACAAATAAGCTTATTAATATATGTGAGTGTTCCCATATACCTCTATGTACAGCTTTGCCTTTAGACTTTGCAGAGTCATTGATGACCAGATCAGACATTGCTTAGCAATACTGCTAGGGTCAGATTCCATTTTTCCTTAGAAGAACTGTCATACTGATAACCACAGTAAGGCAGACTGAACCAAGCATGCACACCTGATTACTGAATTGCTGGTGATAAGGAATCATAATAGACATTTGTTTGATTGATACATCAAAATACAGGGGGAAAATGCACACTGTGAGCATGTTTCATTTGACTGTTTCCATCATACTCAATGCCTTTTAATTAGAGGATGCCTGAACAGACAAAACAATGTTTGCTGGAGCTGATAGAAAAAATAGCTCTACCTAATATAAAATACTACATTGACTAGTATTAGTGAAAAGCAAACATCCAAATCTCTTTCTGCCTCTGCAATCAGCTTGTTAGAAGATGGAACTTAGGACTGCCACAATCTCCACTTCAAGGAGCGAAAGACATAGGTGTGATTATCTCCTGAGCCCCCGCAGCTGCTAATACTGCCTTTGCTACAACCTACACGTGGACTGACCAGTCCGTACAACAGCTTTGGTTAAGTGAAGCCTTGGCTCCAACCCTCTTATGCACAAGACTGGACAACAATGCTCTTCTGAAATGGGAAAAAAAAAGTCCTACTTAATACTATGTTAATTGAAATTTCTAACTGGTACTACATGGAAATGCAGGCAAGTTCATCCTTCAAAATTAAACCGGAAACAAACACAGTAATATGGTACAAGATTTGAGAAAAGTGGGGTTGAATAACAGCAGAAATAGATGTCAGCACGACTTATGAAGAAGCACACCCAAAAAACACTCTGCCAAAACCTCAGGTAATATTGGTAACACAAGCAGATAAGTAACCATATTTAACCGTCCTCTTTGTAAAACGACCAAGCATGTACCTAAATATGTTAGGGAGCTATTGCTGAAAGTTAACTAACAAATAAAGACTGATGGGAGTAGATATTTGAACGGGTTTGTTAAAAAAAAAAAAAAAAAGACTGGAGAAAAAATAATGGAGGAGCACACAGCTGCTCTTGGACTTCCCATTCATAGATCTTATGCACATGCCATTAATCAAGAAGAGACAAGGAAAAAATACTGCTTTTTAGCAAAGATGTTAAGTATCTAATTTGATCAATGAGCATGGAAAATGACACAATGATAAAAAGGGCCATCTTGTCACATCACTAATATATACTCTTATTGAACAGCTCTATTTTCCATGACTGGACTTTAAAGTATAGCAAAGTAGGTACCACTTATTATGCTATCAGACTTTAAATCAAAATTGAAAGCACTGGTTTTAATCCACTAACAACTATATGGAAAAGCGTATACAGCTACTTAGGTTTCTTAAATCTAATTTCATACTCTCAGGGCTCATGCACTGAGAAGCAGCTAGCTGAAATTCCAACTTCGAATCTATTTCTGCACACAGTATAAACATGACAAGAAAAACAGCACGTACGCTGTGGCATGTAGGCTGTGGCATATATACGTGGCTCATATAGCCCTCTTTTTTTTCTGTTCCTCAGGAAGTATGCCACTNTTTTTTTTTTTTTTTTTTGGGGGGGGGGGGGGCAAAGGTGGACACAAATTAAATATTTCTTACTTATATTATTTCTTACTTCTTACTTATATAAGGACTGTTTTCCTACCGGATTTTTGCTCTTTCTGTAGTGTTCTCATTCTAGACTCTACCCTTACCACCAGGTAATCGAAAGCCAACCAGCCCCATGAACATGCCCACGCACAGCTTCGTGCTGCAAATTTGCACCTTTATAAGTCATAAATTGTCTTAACAAGGGAACATAAACAACCTTGGACTTTGAGCACTATACTCCAGATAGTCTTTAAATCAAGACGTCATGTCAAATGACGCACATTTTTCTAAGACTTCTACTCTCTAGGCCGTCGGATTTGCACTTTACTTTCTATTATTACTTTTTTATTAAGGAAACTTAAATCCTGTTGAGAAGAGCTTATTTAGGTTGAGCTGTCACCTTTAGCTTCTGAACATTAAGTCTTGACAAATGCTTCTTTTGAAGTCTGACACCTGTTTCTTTGGCATTTCCCACTTTCAGGAACTCACTAGACTATAATAATACTCAGCACAGCAGAAGTAAAGAGAATGAATTAAAGCAGAAATGCTTTCAGACGTGAAAGAGCAGTACAAAAGAGCATCCCTTTGCTCAGGTTGCCTCAGTAGTTTAGATAGGACCTCAGGAGAGCTCATCTCAAAGCTGTACGGTTTTTTCTTTAATGGGAATCTAATGCCCGTGAAACAAGTCAGATTAGCAGTCCCCAGAGACCAGACAATTCTGTCTTAAAACAGACACAGATCAGCAGGAGAAAACAGGTTTCTTTGCAGATACTTTCAGAAGTACAGTGAAATATCCTTATTATTAGACCTTCTCTTAGGCCAAATATCAGGTATCTGCTCTTTCTGTAACTGAAATGCTTGAGGGGAACGTTTCTAACATACTCTGAGATGTGATTCTGTTAGATATTCTTTTACATTTGGCTTCACGAAGATTGTGATGGTAGATTTCTTCAAATATTTATGTTTTAGTTTGGAGGGTCTACATCTAGAAGGGAATCCCTAACCCACTTAAATCAATAAAAACAACTCTCATGAACTCTGTCTAAGCTTGGAGTAGAACTACAGGACCAGATCCGCAGTTTATTTACCTCTGCCATGTATTTATGCACCATATCTATGTTTTTTCACTGTATTCTCTAGAGTTTCAAGTATGAATTTGCAACAGAAACAAGAATATACTCATTAACTCATTAGGAACTAGGTACTTGAATTCATGTCTTTGAAAAATCCACCTCTTCCGGGTATTTCAGAACGTGCTTTTAGTCATACAAAATAGATTCTATACAGAGAATATTTTTTCTATAACCAGCAATATATAGAGTCCGTTTTTGTGAAAGATTCACCATGATAGAATATATATTCAACTGTATCCTGAAAACTGTAAGAATCTTACACAAAACCTATTAGATTTATTTTCTTGAAGAAAGGGATGTCAAAAACCCTTTCAAAACTAGATTACAGACAGCATTGCAATGATCCTTGAATTCTATACTAAAAATGTATTAAAATGTATAAGCAACCTATTAGAACAGTTTCACATAGTAGCAATCTTTCTAATCCAACTGACTATCTTTCAGGACTGTATTTTACAGCAATTTTAAGCAGTACTTGGGATTTTGTTAGCAGGGCTGGCAGTATTATCTTTTTTAAGAGTACTTGGTGCATTCTTTATGAATGTTAGGGCAACGAAGATGGTGAGGGGTCTGGAGGAAAAGTCTTGTGAGGAACAACTGAGGGAACTGGGGCTGTTTAGCC
>RSEF01000004.1:9705473-9719368 GCA_003993805.1 Himantopus leucocephalus | reverse complement strand
GATTCTAGGCATTTCCCTAGAGAAGAGCTGAACTGGTATATTATTTGTAGAGGAAAAACAATGGGCAGGCAGGGACAGAGTCCTACATGCTATGATTCAGAGTACCTTAATAGAAAATTCCTGCTTTTGCAGGTCTATCGACTTCCCAGATACATCTAAAAATTCAGAGGCACTTATCAAAAAGGTATGGAGCAGCTCAATTTTTTGCCAGTTATTTCAAAATTAGCAGAAGCTGCCGTTTTTGAAGTAGACACAACACCTTTTGTTTTAATTTTCAGGTGAGGTCACAACTTGCAAGTCTTCATTCATCATTAAGGAAGCCAATGTTTACCAAGTAATTAAAAATCTTTTCAAAAGAAATCATTCAGAATAAAATACAGTAAAGTATAGGGCATACCGCAGGAGAGTGCTCTCACTTGTATTCTAAATGTATGAAACACTTTCCTAGTAAAAATTATCAACATATTAACGTCCATATGAACCCCAAAGACTCAAATATTTAGTGAAGATAAGTTCTTCAGTCATGTAGTTGGCATAAACAAATTAGCACTTTGTGTTTATAGTTTGTGTCTAACCTATTCTTAAAGGCTGAGCAAGTAAGTGTTTCCACTTTTCTATATACAAATACTTAGAGGAGTTGCACAGTTTGACTACACACAAAGTACACGAGACTACACATACATGATGCACTGTGCTGCAAGATGACTTTCTATATTCACCTTTTCAGAACGGGCTCATCTTTAAAGTGCTGGAAATGGAAGCGAGCATGGAAATACTACCAGTTCAACTTGTGTTTAAAAGAAATATGTGCCATCTGTAACAACACCTTACTCAGAAAAAGAATTCCCCTTTTTTTCCCTCCAGTCTAGGATCTGACCTGCAAATCTAGTAAACAGCAAAGGGGTAACTTTTCTTAGAGCTAGAACAAACTCAGCTCCTGCTAGAAGAACTACATAGTTTAGTTTGAGACTAAAGCCTAAATTTAACATCCATGTCATTATGGGAAACAGAAATCTGTACACAAACAAAAAACCACAAAGATACATGTGTCTAAGATGAAGGCAAAAGGCTTGTATTGACAGAGACATTATGTGCATTGTCTATTTTGACATCAAGGTAAATGTCTACACACTAGAGTACTGTTAACCGTAACAGTAAAACTCAGCTCTCAAATACAAGGAAAAAGATACCGGTCTTAAGCTAGTACATGCACAAAGTATGCTATAGTGCACAATTTTTTGTGTTTAGATTGTTTAGATAAAACTCTCTTCAGAACCAAAAAAAACCCCACGCTTCCACTGCACCTCACTATCAGATTGCTCTTCAGTCAACTGAATCTTCACTTTCCCAAAAGAGCAATACAGGTAATTGCCTTCTCCTGTTATTAATTTATAAGGATTTGTTCTCAAGTATTTTGGTTTGTAGATACATTTTGTGGCTTGCCACCGAACTGCTACAATCTAAGTGAAATTCCAATATCAGCTGGTCTAGTCTTGAGCAGAAATGGATTGACAGCAAAATAATGACTGCTTCTACTTCTGCCTGCAACTATTTACACTTCATAGTGTTTTTCTCAAAATGCGTTCTAGAGTGCTTGATCACTCTTATCCAACTGCATTCCAAGATATTCTACCATTAAGTTCAATAAAGAAATGTCTGCCCAGTGAAAGACTGTGCTCCTGAACTGCTTGTCCTGATGTACTTAAAAACACTTCCACTGAAGCAGGATTAGACTTAACCGGAAACAGGGTTCGGCCCATAAAGCAACTTCAGCATGGACAGTTTGCTTGCAGATGGACTGTGAAAACCATGTATTTGATGAAAACAAAAGTATTTTTAGTTTCCTGGATTTTCTTTCCTGTTTCTACACACACCCCCCTCATTCTTCCTTCTATAGTATTTTCCATCCAGAGATCTGGAAGTTGTTTACCAGGAATTAGTATCTTCTTCCCCCACCCCCCACCCCATATACGTGTGTGTATTTGTGTTTTAAGAAAAAGCCTACACACATGTTAACAGCAACGCACAGAAAACTGACACATAGCTTCAGGTCATGCAACAGACGAGTAGCAGAGGCAAGAACAGAGCCCAGGTTGTCTGACTCATCTTTGCACATATCAGAATAGCACTTCCACAGAATTTGATATAGTAGTATCCTAGCACCTGGCAGTACTACTGTAATTCAGAAAAGTCACTTTACGCTTATTTTGTAGGCAAAGAACTGAGGCACCCAAAAATACTAAAGCTTAGAACCACAGCAGCACACAGGCACCAAAACCAATCGTTAAGAATAGTTTCTAGGGAGCCTTGAAACCATTAGTGGGGTAATTCACACCACCTCATTTTAAGTCAACTAGGTAAGGTGCCTGAAGGCGATTTTCATCAGTAAGTATCTGAAGTAGCTGTGTTTACCCTTCTGTGCAGACTCAGAAGCAACCGGTTCTTGTCAGTGTTTATAACACTGTTAACACATATCCCCTGCTGGGATCAATAAAGAAGGTAATCCTCCTTCCTCATCTGTGAAACACACCTATCATAACAGGCTCAGCAGATAACATAGCAGTGGCTGCTCCTACAGAAAACGAGAGGTTATCCTTTTCCAGGTAACTTAGCCAAAATATCGAAGACTTGCATTACACCTTCAGATTAAGACAATTCATATTTGTACTTCCGATAAAAATCCTAGTCACAGCATGATCATGATCAAAAGCTGATCAAGTGACTGAGCAGCACACAACTCCTGATGACCACCACAAAACACACAGTTCCTGCTTTCCATATTTTGTATAAATATGTATAAATAAACACACACATAATGCTTGCATCTCTATACCTAAGAGAGTCTTAAAGAAAAATGCCCATTACACAAAGTGGCAATACACCGCAATTCAACAAGAATTCATCTGCTGCTCTAGATTTCGTCCAGCCTATTTGAAACAGTGTAGGCAGCAGCAAAGTTTTAAATCACAGTTTTCTTTTAACTACCAGTGAGGCAAAAAAAAATTAAAAAATGTTACAGAATAAATATTACAGATTTTCTCATCTTTTTTTTAAACTAAATACTGTACTAATTTCAGCAACACTTATTCAAAGTACAAGTCATTTTTCATATTAAGCACAAATTTAACAGAATCTCAGCCAGCCAGGAAAGTAACTTCGTATAGTCCTTCATAAGACAATCATTGTACCAGAAAAGCACAATCATCTTGAGTGTTTAATAAATATATTAAGTGCGTGAACTACTGAAAACAGCAGTTTAAGTCTACTAGATGCTTGTTAGGGACATACAAACTTCATTAACATCAGACACCAGACTTGCAGCGACAGAATGAAACCTGTCAAAGTTGTTAAAACTCTCAAACCTCTGTTAATCTTAAAACATAGGACAAGTACAATCCTCATTTTCTTAGGAATCAGCCACAAAAGCATCTTTAATGAGTGATGCAACTGCTTAACTGTAAGCAACAGTTCATTAGCTTCATAGCTGCACCAAGAACAGCAGCCTCCCACAAAAGGCAGAATAGCTTTCCTGTTACCTTCCTGTTCCTGTGATGATAAAGCTGGAAAATAATGAATTTGGGCCATTCACATATGACCCAGAATTAACAGAAACATGACTGCTTGGTGGCAGTAAAAAACCGACACCCAAAAACCTAAGAGTGCTGTACATAATGCATGAAGGATAAGAAAAGCGTACAAGTATACTGCAGGAAGATTTAGCCCAACTCTGAGGTACTCCTGAAGGGAGGACATCTGAAAGTACATTCACATATGGAATAAAATAAAGTAGCAGGTAGTAAATGAGAAGCAAGTAGAATTTGTGGATAAGCCACTCACAGAAAGATGTCTCAGTTTCTTTCACTAAAGTAATTCTAAAAAAGATTGTTATTATGGATTTGCTACTAGAGCCCAAATGCTTATCTAACCAAAGATAAATCAGGATTCTTTGATTCAAGCACAAAAAGACCTCTCTACTCCAAAAGTCAGTCTACAGGGACACTCCTCAGTGAGCTTTTAACTACAGCTATTATTCATCTCTGAGCAGTTTCAGGAGGTCACTAGCAAATAGGGGGTTTTAACATTTCTGCACAAGTATTACAGCATAGGCATAATATTTGTTTTGAAGATCTTAAATTTAGAAGCTTTTTCTGTGTTAAATTGTTGTCTAGCTAGCATTCCCCAACAGTTGGCAGCAAACAAAGTAAAATGTCAACATCTCTATTTTCTTGCAATGTGTACCATGGCTTTAATTATACTACTGATTCTTCTCGCCTTCAAGAAGATGGAGGGGGAAAAAAAATTCAAAGGAAGAAAACAAATAGCAAGTCATTTATTCGAGACCAGGATTTCACAGTCAGCATAGCTTCACAAAACTGTAGCCACAATACTTGCAAGTTAGTTTATTAAGCAGAGTTTCTTCTGTCTCTGTTTTACCTCCCACGAGTAAGCAACATCTGCATTCTTTTAGATGCTAAAATATTCCATATGTATGTATCTACTAATAAATCACAAAGTTAACAGCTCTTCTCAAAGACAGTAATTAGAAATGCAGAATAATGAACAGAGAAAAGTGAACAGAAAAAATATAATGTAATGACAATGATATGTCTCAAACAGCAATTTTTCATCAATATCTATTTTTCATGCAGTAATTATGTTAATCTGTTCTTCTGTGACAAAGAGGCACCTCCAAGTTATTAATGACAACTAATATCTGTAATATTAATTTTAAATAAATAATTCATGCAATAATTTATATACTAATAATGTAATTAGACCAAGGTTATGATCTCTGAATAGTAGATCAGTACTCAGTTCATGTTGGTATATACTTTTTTCTGACACAATGTTTCTGGAGGCTTAATTAAAGCCTGCAGCATATTTCAGCCTTTATTCATTATATAAATGTTCTACTCCCTCTCTAGACTGTTCTTCCTCCCCACCCAAAAAGACTATATTTAACTTTACGTCTGCACAATTCATAAGTACAGTAGAAGGGCAGGTGCATGTCAAAGAGCTGTGCAGGAGGAAAATACTGCTGTGTCCAATGAACAGCAAACTTTTTTCAGGAAGTCTTCATCTATATGGTATGTTTGTTCTAGAAGACTTCTTCCCCTGACTACACCAAGTCTACTGCAAAGGCACAGATAACCTGTCCGAAAATCAGACAAGTACCAACAGATACTGCAGAAACAAGCGTCATGTACACCTAAAGTAACTACCCCTCCTCCATGTCCTCTCACAGCACCACACCTGCACCAAGACACCAGTTTACCTGTTGAGTGTTGGTAGGACAGTAACTGCAGTTTACAACACCAGGGGGTGTCTTCAGGGGGAAAAAGAATGGGGTTTTTTTTCAACTTTTGAAATACCTCGTTTTGTAAATTGCAGAGGTGGGGAGGAAAGGACATGAGCAAAAACTAGAACTGAGCCCTTAAGTTACCTTTTCTTAGAAAAGCACTTTAGATCTTTCTCTACTCAATGCCATTACCTACAGACAAACCACATATCTGCTTAATTAATTCAGATTAAGTTTAGACACAAACAGCATTGTACCAAGATGTTTTCTCAGTCGGCCATAATGGTTGTTCAGCTTTTCCCTTCCCAGACTAGTTTGCATATCATATGGCACTGCTGTTCCTCAGGACTCATCTATGCAACTCAGACTGCAATAAGTATAAAGCAAGAGGGGAAAACACTACATTGTTTTCCATTCTTATCTGTGTATCATCCATAAACTTACTGGATAACTCTTGGCTGATTATACTCCTCCTGGTTCCCATCAACAGGAACCAGATAATATGTCTGCTTTTCACCCCATGGACTGACTGGGGAAAAAGTGTTCTTGATTGGCTGAGAGTATCCCATTGCACTCTAATAATGCAGTCATTTAGATTAATCTGAAAACATGCTTTCTATTACAGAGCTCCAATTTCCTAGGAGAAATGCCTTAAGTGTATTAGTAGTATGCTGTTCAAGACTGCTTGGCACAGATTTTGTCTTCTTTCTATTATAAGAATTTATGACATTTCGAAGATATTTCATCTTCACAAACAGTGAAATCTAAACAGTAAAACCAGGAAGATATTCATATTTGCTGCAACTCATCTAGTATTAAAGAACAATGCCACAGTAGTGGCTCAACCAAGGCTTACAGGAAATTGATTCAGTTGGGACCCTTGTAGTAAGGGAACTACCAAATCACTTCAAGTTGTTGTTCTTGCAAACCCCATTCATTTTTCAAGACACACTATGTCTTCTTGCAAACGTAACTATTCTGGACTAACAGCCTCTTGTGAACACATCTGGATGTTTCTCTGACCATCTTCTCAACACTACCACTGTCTCAGTCCCAAGACCACTTGCCAAAATAACTGGCAATGATGCAGTTGCAGCTACACCTAGAAAATCTGAAAACCCTAACAACTGCACAGTTAACACTATTTTATTATATTTTGCTAGATTTGCAAATCAGAAAGATGGTATTCAATAGATGAAGGGAAATAATATAAAGAATATCTTTTACTAAGTTAGTATTACAAAATGTTTGGAGAGTGCAATTCATTCAGAAATACTGTACATTGACAAAAAACCTCCTGATGTCAACAATGATTATTTTTTTTTAAAAAAAGAAACACTACAATACACCAGTGCTTCTGAAATGTGCATGATAGTTTGTCATTGGTAATTAATTTGTTCATTTTTCCTCAGGACAGGTAGTACAGAAACAGATAGAGGAAGCAAGCTTTGAAAACAGTTCTGGCACACCAAGAAAGGGAAAGTGATGGAGCTGGTCAATCCATCAATGACAATTACTGATACTGTGTCTTGCCAGATCACTACAAGATATTAACGCCCTGCCTGTGTTCTGAGATCAGCTCTGTACCACCAAGTCTTGGAAAACAGAAATAGAGAAAGAAACATGCAGTAAGCTAAAACAGAAGGGTAATCATTGCATACTCAACTATGGAGCTTTATTAATGCTAAGTGTACAGCAAAAACCTAAGACCTCTGAAATCCTGCCTCTCTGAATAGACTATGATGAAAGGCACCTGACAAAGTACTGTCAGAACATCCCAATCAGCATATCACATTTGTGTCAATTCTGAAATCACCTTAAATAGTGCTGTGATCAGTCCACAGTTATCTTGACCAATAAGGAAGTTACTCATGGTGATAGGGTAATCCTCACATCATCAGCAAGGGAAAGTTACACAATAAGCTGCAAAGCAGCCAAGCGTACTTACCCTGACATTGCTATATATCTTAAAATTCCTAAACTAATTCAACAAACTCAAATCCACTACTTCTGTTGACTAGGAGACTGTCTACATCAAAAACAGAAAACAGTGCTACTTCATGTACTTTTGAATAAAGCTACGTTAATGTTTGGGAGCCAGAAGGCATCCTATTATGCTATGACTCCAGACTAGAGTTTTATTCTGGAGTTCAAGACCCTCCCTGTAAGATAAGTTATCTTTATGGGAACCAGAGTGTGAATGAGATAAAGGACTCATGCAATACAACTGTCCTCAACGCCTTTAATGTCTACATCTATTTTGTGAGCAGAAGGATTAAATGCCAAGAGTCTTCCACTACCATTCATTGAATTCCATTCTACTAAACCACTTCCAGCTCAGCAGAACTGAACTTCCACTAGCAGAGCTTCCACAAGTAGATCTGAACTTGTACTTCTTATTTCTAAGATAAAACTGAGCACTGAATCTTACACAGATGGCAACTGCTGCTGTAGTCTACAGTACTTGTCACTCAGGCCCTTTGCTAACTCAGACCATATTCAGATAATCCTACACACCTGTACTTCTACCTTTTAAACTATTTAGTCATGTTCTTAGCTTATTCCATCACTATATTGGACTGCAGGTGCTGGCTACACAAATCCATAACTAAAAGCTTAATTTCGTCACTACTTATCTTTCATTTTCCAAAAGTTAGGAAGCAAGCAGCAAAGAAACAGGAAGAAACCCATGTAACGCTTTATAATTTCCTAATGCAAACAGCACGCGATGGCCTATATGGCAGTCTCTTCCCTGCCACGTACTGAGAGCACAGAAAAAGATATTGCCGGAAACTGTGAATGCCATTGTTCAAATAGGATAGTCAAAACAGAGACAGGATCTCAGCAGCTTACTGAGAAAGAGAAATCTATTGCTCTATTCAACAAAAATCAAAGCAACTCTCATTAATCACTTGTCCTCTGTTAGCTGAAGTTTTTAAAAGGCAAGTGAATGAAGACAAATGCAAGACTGCCATCTTTTATGGCAAAGAAATACACTCCCAACCAGGCGACTTCAGCTCAGAAAAACACTATCACAGAATAATCGCAGAATTCAAGTCTGCTAGAAGTAAAATTCATGGTAGAACTGGAAAAGTAGTAAAACATTCAGATACTCATTGAAGCAAAACAGACTTCTAGTTCGTGTTTTTGACCGTAGTCACTTCTATTTGACAAAGCAGTAAGTCTTTCACATTAAGATTGAATCTGATGAGCTGTTAATGCTTTAAATTCTTTTTGTTTGGTTTCCCCTGCATTAAAGGTCCATTCTACAGTCATGGCTTTAGGTTTGTCTCCACCACGCCCAGAAAAACTATGCATGCAAACCAAGCCCTCTTTCCAGAGAGAACAAAATAATAAAAGGGACCTGCCATACATTCCAGGAGCTCCCCTTCGCCTTCGTGACTCAGCCAACACAACTGCAAGGCACACTAGAGACGGCGTCTGCCCAGCAGCAGACACACATTGCAGAACTGCACAGAAATCTCCAAACCCACAGGGATCAAATACTGCCGGCTGATGGTAGATCTTAGTCAAAACTGCTGATTGTGCTTACCAGCCATCACATTGATGCCATTACAAAAAAGCTTTTCCATCTTTCTTAGTTTGAGCCAGCAAGCCAGGTCCATTGCAAAGCACAAAGATTCTATCTGGCAGCCACTGTTCTTCCCTCTAAGTATCATTTAATTTTTAATGTCAGAGTATATTTGTCTTTTACTGTTCAAACAAAATGTAACCCTTTATCTCCCTGCAGAATCACATCTCCAGTTTTCTCAAGACAAAAAACAGTGAATTATACTTTGCAATATTGTTGTTCTGCTGCTTTTATTCTTGTTTTCCAGTGTTATTAACAAATGAATCAGCATTTCATTGGTGAAGAATTATCCTACATCAAGGAATAACTCAAATTCTTTAAAATCTAAAGGGCTGGTGGATGCAAGTGTGTGTGTGATTCAGGCACAGGCAGGGAGTTTTGAAATCTAAATAGTATTTTTAGAATACTAAGAACTCATACTAAGTTATCCTCAGCAAACAGCTAAGGAGCAAACTGAAATAAACTGAAGTAAACTGCTTATACAACTGCAGAAAATGCACATGGCCTTATTGGCAGGGCCTATTGTCATTCTGCTGCGCCAGGGATGATACAGGGAGCAAGCAGTTCGAGGAGTGGGGGCACATACAGTTTCTACAGTTGTAGTGGCAATTAGAAGTTCCTGGCAGACTCCTGCACCACTGAAGTTTTCCAAATGTTGATAAGAGGAGTGCGGCATGAAGTAATACATAAAAAAAGAGAGGAAAAATATTCTGATATGCAATTATCCCAGTCATTCTCTCTTCTGCTGAATAGCCTAAGACCTGAGCAGGAACAGATTCTGAATGGCTTAAACTCAGACACTTGCACTGTACTTCAGGGCTAAGGTTTAATCTTTCATTTCTTAAACACTGCTTTCCTCACTTCTAGAATGGAAGCCATTAAAGTACTTTCCACTTTGTAAGGAGCTATAGATATAGGCATAAAGCAGTAAAAGTACCTATAACAGCACACTGAGCCCTATAAAAGGTTTGAGTTTTATATTCTCTGTATCCCTGGTGTTATTATTACTTTAAAGAACCCTAAATTCAAAGTTAATCTGGAATCAAAATATTTAAAATAGCCATTGCAGCTACACATGTGAAGACACTAGGTGGAAAACAAGGGAGGGAAATCCACGTCCACCCTCCTAATGTTTAAAAGCCATCTCTCTGCCTGCCCGGCTGTCTCACAATGGATTGTATTCTGAGGCACCTTCCTCAAGGATGCTGATAATAGAGAAGACTACTTGTTGACTGTTGGTCTCATGCTGGTATTTAGCCTCACATGGAGGCTATTGCCTGCATTGGGATGCATTCCTAGGCAACCTGAATCCAACAAGCCTTGGTATGCCAGACGAATACTACAGGCTTTACACTATTCAGGGTCCCTACTTGAACTCTCATCAAGAAGATGCAACTCTGACAGACCTCATTTTGTAGTCCAGATTATAAACGCCTTAACTCAAAGCTCCTGGTGATCAGTTGTGTACATTTTAGTATGAACCTCACACTTTTACTACAAAATAATAATTTAAATAAATTAAAAAGTAAATTTATGTTCACCACATAATCATGATTATGCATATAAATACATAGATCACTGCCTCCTTTTTACTGAGATTATGTCATTAATGACTCGTTAACACTACAGTATATCTGAGGCCAACAGTAACATGCTTTCGCAGAAATGGCAAGCAAGTTAGTCCTTCTAAACTGTTCTGCAGATACATTATTTCTAAGGGAGTAACCTGATGTATCCACAAACACTTTCATTTGTCATGATACAGTAATCTTACATCAAATTCCTGCAGCATGAAACTCCAATTAGGCACTGAAGAATCCATCCTTTTTATTTTACACTGCCAGATTAAAGAGGAATAGTATATTTACATCCTGACTTTGACTGAAAAATACAGTACTTCAACCATTTGACAGCACACACAGTAAATAAGTTGTTCTTCTATTACAGCATTCTTGGATACAAGGGATTAACATTAATAGGGTCTTCATTCCCCTCTCCTGCTTTGAAGGCAGAGCCTCTAAAGCTGAACCCCACAATACTAGTACACAGCTCAAATATCTGAAAATGCCTACAAAAGGAAACCCTAGCAGTAAGTCCTAACCTTCACTTGGTTTACTACTTCAGTCTATTTTAATAGCCATGCTATTGTTATGCTCCAAAAGAGCACAAAAAAATTTAAGAGTCTATTAACAGGTATGTATTACTTCCACAAAAAAAAACCCCTAAGATTAGTAAAAAGAGAGCCTTCCCAGTCATACTTACAGAGAATACAGTTAGTTTGCATAGCTGATCCCTTCTTACCACGAAATTATTCAGTAGGTTCTTATCTGTGGAAGTTGAATTCCCATAATTAGAAAAAACTATTATGAGGATAGTCACATCTGAGTCATCTTTTAGGACTAACTCCTCCTAAATATATTTCAACTCTATTTTTTCTACACAGTCCAAGGATGCATTTCATTTTTACTCCACAGGACAATTAAAATCTTTAAATGGTAATTATTCTTTATTGGGTAACGCTGTATTTTACACTTCAGATATTCTAAACTTCTGAAAGAAGATTAAAAGCAAGTAATTTTCAAACATGATAGAAATACAAGAGTTATGGGATACTTAAGACTGTATTATACCACCAGTCTCTAGATATTAATAGTGGAGTGGCAGTCCTCTGTTTGAAAACCAGTGGTAGGACAATCCCTACCTGACTCAGTTTCTGTAGCGTTGTTATTTTTTTTTTTAGGAAAATATTTCTTACCTTAACCAAGTACATTAACAGAACACCTAATCCTGGATGATGTTGATAGAAAAAAACAGTTTATCTCTTGGATAAACTGAATGGAGGGAGGGGGAAATAAAATTCGAGCTCTCCCATGGCATCGGGAAACTATCCAGCAATTTAATCCCTAAAACTTGTTAGTGGAAACAATTCCTTATTTCTCAAAATAGTCTTCTGTATTTTATGTAAAGACAAATTCCAAGGAAGCATCTAATAAATTGCTGAGTCATTTCCAATTCACTTTTCATTTATATACTTAGGAGAAAACATTAATTCAAAGTCTTTTATCAATCTTTAACAGGGAAAATTGTAAAAAAAATTGTCATGACAAACATGGCAATAATATACAGGGCAAAACAAGAAAATCCTACTTATAAAATTATGGTTAAATGATTACTCATTTAGGAACATCTACTATGTTAGTGCAATTGAAAATTACTTGCTTTCATAGAGTAGTTAAAGATCTAGAATAGTGAATTATCTTTCTTAATTAATTATAGATGAAACATGCTTTCAGAAAGGTTGTAGAAGTCACTCTTGAGTAGATTTGCAAATATGCGTATATACTACTTTCCCAGCCAGGAAAGCTTTCACTTGAGAAAATAACAAGAAAAAAACCCACAAGAAAACAGGCCAGTTAAGCAACAGGACACTCAGCCATCTAGGTAAAGTTACATCCTTGCTTATTGACAGTGACAAGTGCAACATTAAGGGTAAAATATTACATATTTCAACAAAATGAGTAATTGCTGTACACATCTATTTAACACACATTCAAGAACAAGGTGAACAAGAGGTCTCTTTCTTCTAGCTAAAACGTCTATTAGCCTAATTTACAATTACCCACACATTAGAAACAAAGCTGTCATAGCATAATACTGTCACTGGTGACAGTTTACCTTACATCAGTACTCAGATCACAATGGAACCGTTATCATCAAATTACAATCAACTCCTAGAAACACCGAAGAACTATAGTTATAATAATGTAAATCAATCTTCCAGCAATTCCATTTTTTTTCCACATGTTTTAAAACCAGTATGGAACATCAAAAAAGTCACACAATGCTAACCCATTCTGTTCTTAAAATGGAGTCCAAGAAAATTTAAACATTCTTTTGGTTTTTAGCGATAGAGTAAACATACCAGGCACATTTATCCGGCAGTCTTGCACAGAAGTTAATTACAAAAGTAATTTTATAATTGAAATTTCCTATGAGATATTTTGAAAAATAATTTTATTGGCTTAACCTGCAAAATATGTTGTAAATCTGCCTTTATATAAAAACCTAAATCTATCTTAATTAAGTACCTATTTAGATAGATGTAGTGTAATCACATTCTCTTGTTCCCCACCTTTCATCATTTGCTTCTCATGGTTAAAACTAATGATCACCTTTTCTTCTTGAAAGTAGTGATGCTTCCCAACTGTCTGTGGTGAGACAATGTTTTTCCTTTTATGTGATACTACTGTTAAATAACATTATCAGGTATGCTTATACTTCATATTATATTTTCAAGAGAAAAAAATCACAGCCTGTTCCCACTCCTATCAAAACTATAATGGCATCACATATAAACCAAGTTATTTCAAGTTATCTCAGCAACTTCTGTGTTTTAGGTACTGAAATAGTACAGCTAGGAACTACTACAGCTAGTAAAGTAAATAAGCCAATTAAGATGTTTTGAACCACAGAAGTCATTGTCAAAGAGATGCTGCTATGTCAGTGAATAAGAATAATCACAAAAAAGGCCTACTATGTGAAAGATCTGGGTCTGTGGTGTGGTGGTGGTTTAGTTACTGTGTTTTATTCTCTTTAGATATGTATAATCCAAGTTACAGAAGAGAAGCAAAACTTCAAATATTTTGAGACTAATTAACCAAGAGTGAAGGGACTTGCTATGCAGGGTATGGAAAAAAGGTAAGGATGGAAGTGACAGGTTTTATGAATTATCAACAGCAGAAAGAAACTGATAGCAATAGTACCCATTTTAAACCACAAAAAAATAAACACAGACCCCACATCATTTCTTCTCCCCCAGTTTACATTCTCACTGTGCCTTTTTTCCTTAACTAAGCTGAAGAAGTTGTTCTTTTATCATTCCGAAAACAAATAAATGGTTAAAATAGTTGTTCTAATCTTGGCTAGCAATTAATAAAGTCTAAGCTCTGTGGTTATCTGCCACTCTCAGGACCATAACCCTTAACAGCTTCACTGATCCTGAAA
>RSEF01000004.1:9650604-9698702 GCA_003993805.1 Himantopus leucocephalus | reverse complement strand
ATGATTTTTCATCCTGCACAAAGGAACAGTGCTCTATTACGTGTTAAGCAATGCTCCGACCAGGAGGCTGAATTTAGCTTCCTTGTGAAGCAGAAAAATTTACACCTTTAAAATATAAATGTAACGCTAGTGCAGTATGAAGAATAGAATGAACTTCTTGTAGAGCAAAGGTATGAACTAATTGAGAAACTGTATCCATTGCTTAGCTTGATTTGTCTAATTTTCTCTTGAGGGGATCCTGAGACCACTGTTGTAAGAGGAATGACAAAATCACTGATGAACTGTCGTCTCAGGAGAGTTTCACACAGACCAGCAAATACAAACCTAACCTACCAGATAGCATCACACTAATAGACTGCTGGCAGAGTGGTTTAGACCACCTGCTTTCACAAGTATCCCATTCTCCTAGTTTAAATTAAGGCCATATCTGCTCTCCATTGTCCTTCATTGCAGATACCGCAAGTTTAAAATATCCAGTAATATCCTGAACTTACATTGCTGTACATTAGCACCTGAAAAATCATTTATTTCAGTAAAGAAGATAACTGGGGAACATATTTTCCCGCTATTAACAATGTTGGAAAATATAAGCAAATACAGGAAATGGAAGCAAAAACATAAACAGAAGAAAACAATAGTTTATATAAATAAAATAAACACCTCATTCTTATATAGCACTTTTTATCACTGCATTTCAAACTACTTTACAAACAAGATGACTGTGACTGTTGACAGTTTTCTTGCATGATTCTGTTGGCACGTACACAGATGCTGTAAGCATAGCCAGTCTTTAAAATTTCTCTTCTGTGATGCAAAGGCATAGCAAATGTTTCCATCTTTATTTGCCCAGAATTTCTGGCCACTCAAATCTTACCCCTATTTTATTGTGCACGTATCATGTCATCAAAACCTTAACTCCTTCTTTATTCAGCATCTACAACCATTTTTACATTTCTTAAAAATATTAATTAGAACAACTGGATAATTTACTTCATAAACTGAAAAGAAGAAAGCTTGTGCACCATTCCGGGACTTGTGGTTTTGCATGTACCAGATACATTTCACCCTCAAAGCAATGTTTATAGATAATAAAATCATTCTAATGATTATTTATGCAGATACCTTGCTATATTATTTAAACCTTTATTGACCAATACGCTTATACTTTAATAATATCCTGGGAAAGAAAAAAAAAATACAACTCACATTAAAATTACCACAGGGGTTGAGGATTTTGCTTGGAAGAAAGAAAAACTAGTCTTTAATCAAAAAAGGCACAGTTACAAAAGGATTAATTTTGGATCAGAACATATCACCAGTTAGATGTTTTTCTGTCCCAGCTGAGAGTAGTAATTGGAAAGTCATGGTTTACATAAAAAAATAATTATTTTCTTATGATCTGCCTTTCTTTCATGAAGCCTTGCATCTTCATCACTCAATTACAATCTGAGAGATTAAGGGACTCGATATATACTAGGTCACCTATTATTACAGACAAGATTTAATTGCAATATTTACATAAATTCCTTACCAACCATAGGGTTTAAGCTGCTTGTACATGTTCAGCATACTAAGAAGGGACAGGATATTCAATAGTTGAACTATGGGAAAAAGAATAGCAGTAACTTAAAAACAGAGCAAAACTCTGTCCTATGCCTTTTTTTAAAAGAAGAAAATTAGGAAAGGTTGGTGGTTGAAAAATTGTAGATTAAATCTTATTCCATTACAGAGAGTAAAAGTTAGCTTGATTGCACTGCTGTAAGAACTTCCTAGGGGAAATTAAACTTGATAATCTCAAGGTGTTTCCCAGAAGACGCCATGCATTCGGTAATGTTCATTATAGTTCGCAGAATACCAGATAGAATTTAAAGTGAAGACTCCTAAGGTTTAATCAATATAGACATGCTAAATTGTTCACAGTGTAAAGCCCTGATTATGAAACAAAGATGTGGTTAAAAGGGAAGCCACAGTACTTTAGGTGGATTTTTTTCCCCCTGTATAAAGTGGTTGGTTCATAGCTAAGGTGAATAGTGACTGCCAAATCTCCAAAACAATATTTGTAGCAGCATCACAGAATGCTTCATTAAGCTCCTGGGACTTGTACAGCGCTGCCTGGTTTTGGTGAATGATTCTTAAAACAGGGAGCAAATATTTTGGAGGTTACTTGTCACAAGATGTAAAACCTACACATTACTATCATAAATCATTAAGAGGCTAACTGTTACAAAATAGATATTAAATGCTTCCTTTGGAAGATGATGAAGAGCATGAAGATTTCAATTTGGGAAAAAAAATACAAAAATTAGCTGTCTGCTACCTGTCCGAGTTTTACAGAAAGAAATAAAAGAATATACAGCATAAACTGATACTGGTGTTATCATCTGGTGAAATCCTCATAGGACAATCAGTAAAGGACTGCAATGACACATTAGCAGTTCAAAGCACAAAGAAAATGAATCTTCAGTTTTGACTAAATGAGTTTGCAGCATCTGTGGCATCTTTAAATAAAAGAAGGTGCCAAATTGCTAATTGCAAAAATAATCCAAAGTAGCAGGTTCCAGTGCTGGTAAGGAAAAGCTGCCTAAGAACAAATGATTTCAGCTAAAGCTGAAGAGGATACTGACCCTTTCAAATCTTCCGTAGCTTGGACAAAGATCAAGGGGATTTCAGGACTAGGAGAAGGACCTTAAATTTCAAACAAAATGTGGCTGGAAACATTTTTTTTGAGTGAGCCAGGCCTGGATTTATGGTTCTCCATCTGGTGCTGGCTAGATGACACCTATTTGGTGCAAAAGAGAGAGGATGCCCCCTAATTTTATATGGGTACGTGTGTCTTCCCATGCCTTTGATATACAAAGGGGGGGTGGAGGGGTGGGGAAGACTTAAAAGAAAATGTATATTAAAACTTTATTGTATTTGGATGAAGTCGATGTTAATAATTTCTCAGACCTAGTCCTTGCTTGTACTTTTCCTGTGACTTTGGATCAGAAAATTACGACTTCCATAATTAAAAAGCCTGAGGTGCTCAGAAAAGAAAGTACAAAATGTTCCGTTGAATCTTTCCTAGACAGCACAGTTGAAACTGCAGGTCATTTTGTTCAAGAGAAAATAAATTCTGCTGAGCTAAACTCAAGAATAAGAAAAAGAAAATTACTAAACGAACTTCAAGATCAGAAGGTAATGCTCATTCTTGAACAGAGAAATAGGTTGCTAATTCAGTGAAAAGAGGCCCCTTCATTTGGCAGCTGGACTTCTTAGTCAGCATTTCTCATGAATGCTGACCAACACTTTAATTGCCACTAAAGGAAGACAGAGCTTAAATTTACATGATGTTGTGCATCAGAATCAATACAATGAAAATTTGTAAGAAAATATTAAGTCTCTATTAACTAAAAAAAAAAAACCCACCTTTATTTAAATTATGGTAAAACTGACAAAAGAAAAAAAAAATCAGAGTTAATATCAGGCTTTTCCTTAACTTATTTTCCATGCACTGATTCTGTAGCTCATTTGTAATTGTGACCTGATCTGACACCTTGATGGAATTTACTGTAAAACAGATTAAAATGATGTGCCAGCCTTATTTCTTGATTTCTCTGCTTTTCTTCTGTTGCCATTGCATCTATAATGTTATTTAAACATACTCTCTTAGCACATTATCTTGTCTCTGAAATCAGTATGTGCAAACTCAGATTATAAACAATGACAGGTTATTTAAAATATGAATGCAGTGAATTATAAACATACTTAGACATGGTCTTAGAGACTTTACCAACAATTACTAAGTTAGGCAATTACTCTTTTTAAACACTTTTAAGAATTGCTTGCTAATGGAAAAAGCAAAATAAACTTAAGTATCTTACTCCACCAGCATCTCATTGTGGATTCTGAAGCTACAAAGGAAACAATTACAAGCTTATATGTATGAAATATTCAAAATCAATAATAGACCTCACTTACTTAAAATAAATATTTTATTCCATTTCCTTTCCAGATGAAGTTGTCAATACAATCAATGTAAAATAAAGTGGACAGTGCCAGAATTTAGATACCACTGGAATCTGAAATCTCCATAATCTCTACCATCATAGAATCATAGAATGGTTTGGGTTGGAAGGGACCTTAAAGATCATCTAGTTCCAACCCCCCCGCCCTGGGCAGGGACACCTTCCACTAGACCAGGTTGCTCAAAGCCTTGTCCAACCTGGCCTTGAACACCTCCAGGGATGGGGCCTCCACTCCTCATGTACTGTAAGAGTTAGTTTAGATAACATCCGATATCTTTTTTCTTGTTGAAATTTCAGAATGTTCTGTTTCAAAGTCTTTTATCGAGTTAGAAGTTCCAAGATTAAAACTTCAAAATTTATTTGGCCAGTTTTTAAACGGGAGCTATAGATACACTCCAATACTCCTTTGAGCAATTCATGCCAATGAATGGGAGGTTCTAGTGCTCTGTAAATCTCAGTGGAGAAAGTATTATCAAGCGTGCCAATCGCTGAAGTCTGTTACAGGAAAAACAAACAATTTTATTTTTTTAAGTCAAAAGAATGGAACTATAAATATATTAGATAAACTGTTTATGTATTTATTGTATAAATTGTATATATATAAATGCACCATATACAAGAATACTATTTATATATAGATGTATATGAATACACTTACATTTACTTATATGCAAATATACTTAAATACAAGTATATAAATATATCATTTTACAATTGCATTGTAGTAGTTTTGCTAAAATAGCTTAGCCATCACATTTGTGTTTCCTTCACCAAAACACGTGTCTCTGCCAGAGCTGTGATTTGATTCTAAATAAGTGGTTGACTTCCTTTAGATTGGTAGGCAGATGAATGAATAAATAATTTGTATGAGGTTTTCTTCATGTTTGTGGCTATTGCTCAATCAGATTATAATGATTTACAAGCGTTCATGATGTAGTGACCAAGAACTGCAGGTTCCAGTAGCCCTGTACAGAGGACCTGTTCCCTTGTGATCACGAATAGTTTCAGAATTCCATTATCCACACTGAGTTCACACAAAATATTTTCAAATGACCATATGGCTCCTTGTAATGAACACACAATCAGACTGGCCAAGGTTCCTAATTTCCTGGAAGGAAACTGATAATTGTGACATTAAAGCTTATAACATAGTTTGAAGATTTTTTTCAAAACAAAGTTACCACCTTTGTCTTTAATTGTCCACTTGGAATACAAGTCAGACTTGGAAGCACCTTGTAACTGTGCTAAGATTAATCATCACCACCATGCTATGTAGGGTGCATTGTGACAGAGCGCCTAGAGCTAAAAAAAAATGGATGTGGGCTGGTAGGGAGAAGTTAGAAATTTGTTCTTGGTAGCAGAGACAATTGAAATTAGAATAAAGAGTTCTCAACCACAGCATTGTAATCAGAGCGCTCTGGAAAAGTCTTGCAAAAATGAAAATCTGAGTTAAGATCTGCTGATAATATTCCCCTTTATCATCTTGCATGTTGGCAGTCCACAAATGTTTTCTCTCTTAAACACTAATGTATTAATTACTTCAAATGCAAGATCACATGAAAAATCTGTCTCCAAGAATAAACAGTACTTAAAGAACACGGAGAATTAAAATAATTGTTAAGAAAGTACGCTGAGATTTACATTGTCATCTTGAACTTTTAACTCCTCAGATGTGTAGAACATAAGATTTAGGAAACACAGCCAATACTAACTTCTAAATAAAATTAATAGTTTGTATAACATATCTTCCTGCAGGGAAAGATGAAGGATATGAGTCAACGACAAGCACACTATACACACGTGTATTTCTGATAAAGACAGAAATATTCCCTGTTAGACTACAGAGTTAACTGGAAATGTTTTTAGAAATAGCATTGGTACAAGCATCTGCAAAATTGGTAATGTGCAAGAAAAATTAAACCCCAAACCATACTAAACTAAGTTTCCTAACATTATCAGCGGGGAGCGGGGGGGCGGAAGCAATCTTCTTATTTTAGTACCTAACAATGTGGGATCTATTTATGCCCTGCCTGTAGAAGGGCATGGGAAAGTACTCTTTGACACTAGCAGGTCTTTCCCATTTCAAAGGCACATGGAAGAAACGGTGGACAGAATTCCTACACAAAAAATCGAATTTTATATAAGGAATTTAAAGAACCTTTTGCCTTGCCTATGATTGTCTTTTTTTACCTGGGCTGATGTAAATTAACAGCATCTCACGGAGTTTCACTAGTGTAAGATGGATGAGAGTGATCAAAGCGAACTAGCATCCAAACAAAACCAGACATTTATACATTCACCATTACTGGGGAAAAAGACAAAACTATTTGGTGTATATATATATAAAAAAAGTTCCACGTAGGCCTAGTGCTGCTCATTCTAGTAATTTAACAAAGTTCATAAATAAGATTACATAATAGATCCACATACTGTACTGATATAGGGAAGGGAGTGAGGAATTGATTCAACTCTTAGAAAATTCTGCTGCTATTTGCATATTTAAATCCACCTCTCTGCAAGTCTGGAACTCCAGGCACAAAATGACCATTGTGAATGATTTCCCTGAATTGAAGTCCATAGGATGCTACAGTACTGACTTTGACCAGACAAAAAATAACACATTTCTTTTCACAAGTATCAGTATTCAGTTATTCAATTCAGTATTCAAAACAAAACCCCACATATTTTCTGTTTAAAAGATAAGAAAGAGAGGGTAAAAGCAAAAATGGTTGGATATCACAACGGTGAGAGATAAATAGTGGAGGTTCCCAGCAGTCTAAGACCTGCACTGTTCAACACATTCATAAACGACGGAGTATGGACAGCAGTCAACTGGTCATTGCCCCTTGCACACAAGAATTAAGGCACCACAAGAAATCAGAAGCTAAGCTCAAACAAGCAAAAAAGAAGGCGGTTCACTGTATAACAGCTGACACTAAATCTTGACAAAGGATATTGTGCATACAGAAAATCTGCATAAATTGAAATGAAGACCAGGCAATTAGTTGGAGAAGACCTCCGTTATACTGGATTATTTGGGGAATGTGTCATTTACATCTGCTGTGCGCATCCCGGGAAGTTACTACAGGAGAGATGGCACAAGGTTAGAATGACCTTTGATATACATCAGTACAGCTGTGGTATAAAGATGAACAATAACATAACAATTAAAAAGTTAAGAAACCAAGAGGTGAGATTTAGCTACATACACCAGTAAATTAAATGATCCGGGAACCATTTTCAGGCCTTTGGCCCAACTAAAGGGCACAGCTTGTTTCCATTCAGCTACATTCGTCTGTCCCCAAAGCTGGGTAGTCCTAGCCCAGCTGGCTAGCGGGGGGTGGTTCCTGGCCTACGCTAACCCCCAAGCTGTGCTCAGGCATCGTTGAGTGGATGCTAGTTAAGTCATCATGAGCGGAAAACATGCCAGCAATTAACAATTTAACAGTATGAACAAGAGTGCTCACAGGCTGGTACAGATGCAGCCATCATACCTAACAGCCCCTCGGTGTCAAAGGCATATAGATTTTAGCGACACCAACGTTCTGCCCTAGGCCTTGGATCCAACATAGACCTTCACATATTAGAACAGGGCTTTACATGTCAAGGTGAAATTTCAAATACTTGTTAGGCAAGTTAGAACCTACCTAAGAGGAAAACCAACCCACATCATTCTGCTGTAGTGAGCATACGCTAGGGCTTGCTAATTATTATGACTGACAGATCACAATTCAATAACTTACTTTCTACATAAAATCAACCCTTCCCTATACAAAACCATCCACAGGACTAACAAATGATTCCAAACTGTAAAAAGCTTCATTGCTGATCTAATTATGCTCCGCTTCTTGCAGCTCTGGGAAGTGCAAAATAATCAGAGCACAGCAGGCACCAGCTATGAATCCTCCCTTCGTCGCAGCCAGCCCCTACACGCTCTGACGGACAGGGAGAGGACACCGAGCAGCAGCGGTACATCAGTACGTCAGCCGCCTCTGAAAGGGGCCGTGCTTTTAGGTAATTCTGTCTTCTTTATGCCCTTTGAGTAGAATAAACCAAAGCAGCTATAGGTGCAGCCCAGTGAGGTGGTGGAAGGGTAGAAGACATCCAGAAGCTGAAATGATGTAACAGAACTAAGGAAGAACAGGGGCTGTAGCTGGACGTGCCAGCTGTGCACTGGCAGAAGAGAATGAAAGCAGGGCAAGTTCTGTGGAGGTCTTAGGAAAGAAGTCAATCAGGCTATAAAAAGAATGAACAGCAGCAGAATGCAGAGGAAGGGAGTCAATAAGACAGAATGCATGTGGCAAAGAAATACAAAGAATTAGAGCCGTAAGGAGGGGCACACAGATCATAGGGAGTGAAATAAGAGAAATGAGAAACTATCTCTGGAGTAGAGGAAAGGAGACTTACACGGTCAAGAGACAATGAAGAAAAGAAATATGAATGAGCAAAAATGAATAAGCAGAACAGAAGTTACACTTTTCCAGAAGAAGAAAGGCCAGAAAAAAAGGAAGGGGAGAAAAAGCAGAGCAATTAATAAAAGGAATGAGACAGCAGGGATGAAGGGAGGGACACGAAAGGGATATAAAATGGCACAAGGCATACACATTGGAGGAAACAAGCACTCTTTTATTTATTCATACCTCTATATTTTATGTTATCTTCCCAGCAAGCATCCCATAGCTTTTTTTTTTTTGGGTGGGGGGAGGAAGGGATGGGCTGGCAGCGTATTGCTGCTGGGGGATATACTATAGCTCTTCTTTTCTTCTTGCACTGCTGGACATATATTTATTGAAATTACCTGAGACAGTGGCTAGCACTTTTTCTGAAATGTCAATATCTGATTTGGAATAGAGAAGAAAATTTATTAAAAACAAAACAAAACAAAAAACCCAACAAACCAAACCAAACCTAAGAAAATTCAGAGAGGGGGATACAGATGTAAGGAAGTGATTGGTGTCATTTGTCAGCAGTTACCAGCAGCCTGCAACTAGTCAGCTCCTCTAGGTCACCAAACACTTTTTGCCATTTGAATGACATCTGAAACTGAAAAGAGCTATGGTTTATCTTTCCTGAATATAGCATTAACACAGGCTTAACACTGCCCGATGAAAGAAATACAGTTACCTAGAGGGAAATGAAAAAAGGTACCCATTTTGAAAAATAATCTAAACTAATTCTCCTGTTGTTCAGATATTTCGTTGGAATTTTTCATGTTTTCAAGAAACAAAAAAAAAGAAACATTTAACAATTTTAGTCTTCCTCTTTACCTGTTTCTTTCTATAACAATGATTTGCCACAAGAGAGAGAGAGAATTCTGTGAAAGCAAGGGCAACACATCAGAAGGTTTTGTATCTCATTGTTAATCCTTACAACAATAGTATTAATAATCCCATGGACTATTTGGATGAAAACAAGAGTTGAAAAATATCATTAGCTTGGCCAGCCGTAACTGCCTACTGGCATTCATTGATATTAATTTTTTGATTCATTTTTAAGACTATTTCTACCTGTCCATTTATAGGGCAGTTTTTCAATGCCCACAGCAAGGCTGCCAGGTTGCCATTTCATCCAGTATCACATTCTGGGGTTTTATTGGATTTTTTTTTCTTTCAGCAAGTATTTGCTCTTAATGCTTAATTCAGAAGCTTCTTGCTTCTATGTTGGGAATAAAAAGACAGAATTGGTTCTCCAATTAGCAAACATTTTCAGCTGCAAAACTATCAAATCAATACCATATCCTCAGCAATCATTTTAGTTACAAAAGTGTGAAAATTTTTTTTCAAGAGCTCTCAATGCCCATTTTTTGGCTAATTAGCTGCCTGTCTGCCTTGTCCAAGAGGCAGAGTTTAATTCCAAACTGAAAGACTTGAGAAACCCAAGAAAGTTCTCCAAAAGGAAATGACTTTCATTCAAACGAAAAATTTCTGTGCTGCCCTTTTTCTGATTAAAGATTTCTTGTGCAAATAGAAACTCAATGACTAAGATAAATTTTGAAGACATAGCTCTGGGGATATTATGCTCTTTCATACTGTTTTTCCCCACGTGGTCTCCCCTGAACCACTTGTAACAAAGACAACGAATAGCAGCAATTATATTAATATATAATTATTGTGGTTATTTATAGTTACATAAAACCACTGTTAAGTCACAACCGTCTCAGCAAACACTCTTACAGCTTTTGATAGAGCTTTTATTTGTTCCATCAGTTATAATGCAACCTGTTTCACTTGAATGAGAAGGTACTATTCTTTTTGTTCTTTAACAGTCTTGATGCACTGGCTGGTTGTTATTTTCATTCTAAAATAGCACGATATAGCAAGGAAAGTAGTTAAGCCTTTTGCTGAGGGTTTAATTAACTGGTACTAATGTTGCATTTTTTTTGATGCAGTTTGATTGAAATAAGCATTTTCGTACTGACTGTGGACTGGTTCAGGACAGATTGCACAATTCATATAAGGGAAATCCGTTAAGGATTACTAAATGCATGGATACGCATGGAAATGCAACTAACTCCAGGAACAGTAACCAAGCGGCGCTCTGGGAGAGTAACAGAGGGAGTGGACACAGACAGATTGCTCTCCGTCTTCTGACAGCATATCAAAGAACTGGCTTAACAGATTGTGCTGTCTGGTCAAGAAGTTCCTGAGGCTTTTTAGATGACTTAGTGCACTACTACGTGTTTTTGGCAGAATGATCACCTCTACAGTAATGAGCTACATTTGGAAAGTAGCCTGTGCTTTTTTCAAGCATGAAGTAAACCACTAGCTCTATTTCTATCATTGTATTCTGAAAATTTTGCAATGCTCTTCCTCAGTCTTGGACAACCAATCAGAACAGTTTGAGCCAGATTTACAGCAGCATTTAGGCATCCAACTTGGTGACGGATGATATTTTCAGAACTGAATTACATGGATAATGCACTTAATTCCAAATAAACTCACTGGCCTAAACATGGAATTCCTGAGGATCCTGTCAGAGTCTATCTGCATCTTTACATGCCTAAACATCTTGGTAGATCTAACCTTTCATTTACATTTTACTAGAGGAAGAAAATTTATCTCTCTGCAGAAAATCTATGTTATCAAAAAGATGCAGTGAAATGTCCAGCACAATCTGAGGAACACACACACTGAGCAGCAGAGGATTCAAGAAAGCTTCCTGTTCTGTAGCTAGTTGCCTATCTCATTTATGCAATTATTATCTGAGCTAAAAGTTTTTTGTAGCTCGGGCATCTTTTGCTTTTGCTGTCTTCTATTCCTCAGGAATACACTAACCGTCAGGAAAATGTACACTAAAGCATGGGAAGACAAAGATCTCACAGCTAAATAATATTGTTGAAAAAAATATTCTGGATTAACTCAAAAGAAGTAGCTGCAACATTCTTGGCACTTGATAGAAGTGTCCTTCCCCAAATGACAATGGCACAGAACACAGCAGTTATGCTGTGCTAACTGCACCGCAGGCACAACAGCATTTAGGGATGAAAACCAAATAGAAGCACAGCAGAAAGATTTTAACCAAATTAACTTTTTGGTTATAAGAATACAATATTTTACCTTCTTGGAAAATGAACATGACTGTCCATTTCTAGTGAACTTACAGCTGTAAGCATCTTTAACTACACATATTATTTTAGGTTTAATTTAATTATTTGTGCATCATTAGTCACTACGGTTTCTGTATTTGTTGACAGCCACCATTCAACACATCAGGTAACCGTAGTCCATCATCATAATCACTATTACGATCCCATCACAGGATAAATAATTCTACCTGTTTTCACTCCAAGTGCACCTGAAGGGGCTTCTGGAAGTTCTCTATGTATATCTTACTTCAAAAGCAGCATTTTGAAAAAAGTGGGTACAAACCACAGAGCCACGATCAGCACTTTCTTAGATTGTGTGTGATGTTAGACATCACAGATGTCTAAACCCGGGGGGGTGGGTTGGGTTGTTTTTTTGTAGGAAGATGATTAATGAATTGTTGACAG
This sequence comes from Himantopus leucocephalus, assembly GCA_003993805.1. NCBI lineage: Eukaryota > Metazoa > Chordata > Aves > Charadriiformes > Recurvirostridae > Himantopus > Himantopus leucocephalus. The sequence continues at coordinate 9,686,705 of RSEF01000004.1, read as the reverse complement.
TAATGAAGAAGCAGACATCTTAGAGATATTATTATGGATCACATATCACTTGAAACAGCAAGTCTGCCTCCGTAAAACATTTTATTTGTTATATTGTGCAAATCGATTGTAATTTGCTATGGGCTTCTTTTCAAATACATTTCTTCATTGCTGCCTTGGTAAATAATAAATCACACTAACTATTATTTCAAAATTGAGTGTTCTAATTTAGTTATGAATGGAGAAAGTAGAGATGCTTCAGGATATAAAATCTAGCAGTTCACAGAAAAATAGCCTCTTAAGAATAACCACATCAAAAATCATTAGAAGCAGACTACACTATACGAGCATGCATGCCTTCATGACCGAAGGCAGCCTAACAAAACAGTGACAAGGTTATGCTAAAACAAATATTTTGTTCTCCTGCCTTTTACAAAAAATAAAAAAAAATGCAAACAGCAAACAATATTTCTAGTAGTATTAATTCAGTATTAATACTGTTATACAAGAACCAATAGTACATCCAGTTTTTTAAATTTAACATCCCTGGATTTGTCTTCAGACATAAATCAGAAATGTCCTTGAAGAACCAATATATTTGCTTCTTCCAGATTATGAATTTATGCTTCATATAATAAAGCAGATCTGTTTCTCACACTCAGTATGGATGAGTCATGCTTTTAATATATGAAATAAACCTGAAGGAATAAAAACGATTCTACAAAGTTATGAGATTTGGATGGGTCAAGTACATCTCTAAAATCTAATGGATAATCTGCATTAAGCTGACCTATTCCTTTTTGTTTGCGTGCACAATGTTACACAATTTTACACAATGTTAACTTTAAGACTCAGTGAGCATTTATGTATCCAAAACACTCAGCCATTGAGAATTTTTATATGGCTTTCAAGAGAAAATATGTAATATTCTTTAAGCTTTAGGTTTCTCTTTTGAGCTACTTATCCTTTTTTGTCGGTTTGTTTGTTTGTTTTGAATACTTACAAATACCACAAATTTCTTAACTGAAATCTTTTTTGACAAATACCACCTAAAAGAAAGCCAAAACTCTTGTAAATGTTGCACTTGGACTGCTATCTAGTGACTCTAGCATTTCTATCAGATGTAGTATATCTTTATGAATTATACCAAGCCTACTTTGGACTTTTCCGTTATTTCTTGAAACCTCTCAATTCCTCTTTTGTTCAAAGTAAAACTTTCCTATGCCTTGGCTTTCCTGCAGGATTTCATAATCTCTCTGTTTATGCATCTCAGATGACAGTTCCAGATGATTTGGATATGTTAATATCTAACTGCCACACTGAGACACAGACTTTACTAAATATAAATCATCGATTACAATGAGTCAGCAACTCAGCTCTACTAGCTATGCAGTCTAACGACTCCTGCTGCCCTATTGCACAAACTATTCACAACCCTCTTATCAACACAGTAAGAACCTACGTATTTTTCCTTCCAGTGGGTTATACAGTGAAAGATGGCCTCTGAACAATTTGCGATGTGTCTACATCTTCATTGAAGCTGCTGAATTTTCAACATAATTGCTCACTAACTGAACTAACTTGAGTTAGTTTCATGCCAGTTAGCTCAAGAAACTCACAAGCCTGGAAAAGTTGGTACTTACTTTATATAATAAAACAGACCTTCCTCTGTTTTTTCTCAGATCTTTTCTCTGTTTTGTTTTGTTTGGGGTTATTTTGGGTTTGTTTCCCACCCCACCCCCCCCACCCCCCGATCTTTCTCTACACAGGCTTGGTATAGAATGACTGTGACTTTGTGTAAAATGAGAATCAATAGGACCTCACAGTTTTAGCAGAATGTATTTAGCATATCACTTCAAGATATGAGAAATAATTATGATAAATGGAGGTTTCATTACAGTAATTTCTAAAGGAGAATGAAAAAAAAGTATTTCTAAATAATATAAGAAAGACTTAGTTGGAGAACCTCCGCCAGAACTGTTCACAGACCATGATTGCCAAAGCATTAGTTGTAAAGGCATGCACTTTGCAGTGGGTAAATTTAGATAAACATTTGCTTTAGAATAGAGTTTCAGGAGTGTTACTGGACCTCTTCCTTCTGTACATTCAGACCACCCACTTGAAGGAATTCTGCAATTAGAGCTATACTTTAAAAAATGTATCTTCATAAAATAAGGAATAATGTAAGTCATACTACATGGCTGCTCATCAATTTCAGTTTTTAACTAAATAGGAACATATTCCTGAAATTTTTTTTTCCATGTGTCCACCTTCACCTTTTCCCATGAAGAAGCTCCCTGATAAGGAGAACTTCCTATTAAACCTTTGTATTCAGTGTAGAAATGCTCACGAAGAAAATACAGAAACAGCACTTGGCGGGGGGGAAGAGAACTGCAGGTCCATTTCGTAATCACTAGTCTGTGATCCGTTGTGCTCCTGACATACATTAAGAAGATCCCTTGGAGAATTCTGTCTCCATTCATTATATCCTGAGAGATTCTAGTTTCGTTGACCTTGCTCTCAGTACAGTGCCTTATGTCCCACTGATTTAAGGGGATTTATATAATGAGTTGTTGGAAAGGGGTGAAATTAGCCCAGAGAGCCATAATATATAAAATATTCTTTGCTCAACACTAATTAGTTTATTTGATTTTCATCTGGTAGGTCTTGTCTCCAAGGTACAGAGAATGAATTTGTTTCCACACATCAGACACTTAAGTTCTCTAGTTTCATATCCTGTTCTGGGGGTGGTAATTTTGTTTAAAAAAAAATAATCTTACTTCGGCAAATAAAAATGAATTTTTGTCAGACTTAAAAAAAATGCTTTTTTTATTGGGAACTTGGGGGAAACAGATTCTGAATTAGACTTTCTGATAACTGAAGATTAATATTAATCTGCTTCCAATCAAAAACTTCAGCGCTTGAATACTGAAATCGGAGGCTCATTGACACAGCCTCCAAGACAATACACCAAAATAGATACAGCTGCTAAAGTGGAAGTTGCTTTCAGCCAATGAATTTACCGCTTGTCAGATTTGTATGCGTGTTTGAATGGGAGGGTAATGAAATAACATTATAGATTTCAGAACCAGGGCAGCCTTTATTCAGATAAGGTTATAAGCAAATATGTTTGAGAATGAATGTCTGCTGAAGTAATATAATCCATTCCCCACTGACGCTCGGGAGTTTAACTGTTTGCTGCAACATTTAAACATAGGCAGAAATGTAGCCTGGGATCACACACAGAGAGCTTTGCACCTTGGGCAAGTACGCAGTACTAAGATCACAGGGGCCATATTCAGATATTTAGCTTGAGGCTACGTAAACTTAACTCTTTATTCCTGTGTTTCCTTTCAGCTGGGTATTTTTCACATCTTAAAGCCAGACAGTAGTAAACAAAATTAAGCACAATTCAATTGTCAAATCACTGTGAGACCCAAAGCTTACATCTCGAGATAAATAGCATCCAACACTGAGGCCAGACTATCAGGCAAATAAAAACTGATAGATCGACACTGCATCTTTACAACTCAAACCCAAACATTTCCAATGTAAAGTAGGAACAATTTTCAAAATCACTTCACTGTGATGTAGATTTTAAATAATTAAAATTACATTAAATAGTAAGTTAGAGTTTTGAAACATATTCAGTTGCAAAAGCCTCCAGAGGGTTAATGTTAATCCTGCTCTCTAATGCTAACACCCCTCATCTGGAGGAAATATTCCCACAGGAGCATTTGTGGGATAATACTTTTTGAAAACCCTTTAGACACATCAGCGAAAAGTCTGGAAATGCAGAAATGGCAACGCATTGCTCCCACACTTAACATCAAACTCTCTACAATCGGTATCACCATACTGTTCAACACAAATTTAATAAAAGCAGTAAGTGGAGAGAGGTGGATAATAGCAATGAACTGTTGCCATTCACACCAGGCACAAACTGAGCAAGGAGGACAGGGACTATGTGCCTGAAAGAAATGGAGCAGTATCTTGCATTGGATCTGATGAAAATTCTCCAGTTGCAAATGTAAACTATGATGGGTTATTAAAATATTAAAGATAAAAGTGACCTTCTGTTACTTGGGTTTGTAAGTTTAGTGTTCTTTTCTTTCCAATCAGGAGGAAAGAATTTTGAGCAATTCAAAAGAGATGGGTTGGCAGTAGAGATTAAATTAAAATGAATAGCACGACCATGACAGAACTAAAAATATTTTCTATAGAGCCACTGAAGATATTTATTCCACTACCATTTCATTTTTCTAAGGAAGTCTTTTAGCTTACTCTCAAAGGGCTGAGCTTGTGACCAATGTACTCAAGGCAAGGGCCAGAACTGCCCTAAAGAGTATTTAAGTCGTGGGATAATTTTTCTGAAGAACACAAGTAAATAGGCAAAGTGGAACAGACACATTCTGGGAATAATTATTGCCTCTAGTATATTAAGTTATTCAGCATTAGGCTATTCAGCAGTAATTATACTACCCCTGGGCAAGGATGATTTAGTACTGCATGCTGCTGAAAGCCGCATAATTAAGAGAGAATGGGATCTGGCTACTATTTAACACACCTTTCCAAATGTTCATTTGATCCAGTTGGCAACAGTCACAATGGACTGTATACTACGGGAAGGTTAGCAACGTGTCTTGTATTGCACTGTCTTGAGTGCTACAGCATGTAGCAGTCTACAGTCAGAAGGTCAAACTCTGTTCTCATTTAACTGTGTGTAAACCCAGCAGCTTAAACAGAATTGCATGTGTCTAATTAAAATCTGCATGTGGTCTGCTGGGCAACCCTCTGCTGTTAATGCTTAATGCATTTTAGCACATTTTGTTCTGTTTATTTTTAAATCAGGCAGAATACAGCCATCTATAGGTTCTAAAATCAGCTATAATGCCTCATATGCCTGAATAGGAAAAAAAAAAAATGTTTACCAGAAAAAGGAAACATTTTGGTGTTTCAGATTACTTCCCTCCCCTGAAACGTGAAAGGTTTACATGGTATTGAGTATCGCCCCCTTCTTACTGTTGCTCACGTTGTGGTATTTATAGAACCTCTGGAATGGGCAACATCACAAAACCATTAAGACTCCTTTCTTACCCTTTCTACCACTATATATCTGTTATAGAATAGAAAATAAGGACATAAACATACAAACCTGTTCCATAAGACTTAGAGAGTACCACAATATAAGCAGCCAATTTAGTAATATCTGAGTTGCTGAGTTTACGTGTATCTCAGAATCCATGCATAGAAATGCTCAGCAATGGGGCTTCTACTTTGTCCCTCTGCTTCAGTCTGCTATGAGAGCACTTTATCAGAACAAGGGATTCGAAAGGCATCTAACACAAGGCGATATTCTAAAACATCATACTTGGGTAGCTTTGCTATGGCAGAAATTCCTTCTTGAAGCCTTATGTCCACACATGGAAGATTATCAGTAAACATCTGACAGAGACAGCAAAATCTGGAATGCCTCCAGCATCTGGATCTGGCTTTCTGCCTCGGTTATTTGGCGTGTTCACTGACAGATCCCATGACTTGCTTTACAAGCAGTAGCAGTGGCAGTTTGGAAACAGCCTCTAAGGGAGGTCATGGGGGGATTGGCTTGGCTCCTCAATATCATTTATCTTGCCTGAAATTAATTTTGAAGAAGCCGTTCAGCATTGTTTAAGAATAAGATTATGTATTAGCAATAGCAATTCATTTTCCTGCTCAGTGTAAAGTAACAGAATATAGCATTCAAATGCTAGCATTTATGTCACTCTGGGGAAACATGTTCTAACCAATTTGATTTTTAAACATTTCTCAGTTAGCCTGTTTAATACAGACATCACAAGCAGTGAAAACCTATAGCACAGTAGAGAAAAAAAATAAATCTTGGGTTTAGGAACTAAGAAAAAAATGTAGGAAACATTATCATTTCTTGTTCCTTTGTCTTGAAAGGAAAATCAGTAAAATGTTAATTTCAATTTTTTAACATGCTTTTGCTACTTAATTCTCAGAACTTACTAAATCTTTCAGTAAGAAGGGTTGGCATTACTGTTATTTTTGCATCTGTTGCTATTTCACGGCAAAATATCTATGACTTTCATCTGAAAAAGACTAAAGATATATCGACTAAACTTATTTATGAAGTCATTGATTTCAATTAAATTCTTCAAGGTTATGCCAAGTCCAAAGATGACCTCCAGACATCATCTTCTATGACTCATTTTGTTAACAAGACCTACTCAGAATTAAGCTGGGATTTTACCCATCTTTCGCTGTTACCTTACCTCATTATTACCAATTATTTATTGTGTATTTCTTCCTTTTGTCATGTTTTTTCAGTTGCTTATGTCTTCTGGCCCTATGCAATTCCTGGTAGATTACTTTCTACATTCAGTTTTTGGGGTTGATTTTTTTTGGTATAAAAGAAAATATATTTTCCCAGGGAAAAAATAGCAATAAAAATTAAAAAAAAAAGGTAATATTTCAGTGTCCAAATCATCATTGTTAAATATTGAGAGCCTGGATCAACTAGAAAATCTTTAATTCACATGCTGCTTTTCCAAATAACTATTTTTCACACATTCTTATTCAGGACAGAATTAAGAGCTTTGAAATTTTCTGAGAAGGAAAGAAACAAACTACATAGAAAAGGAGAGCGATGTTCTGTCCTTATTATGGGATGCTAGAGTAGTTCCCAGCTCAGATGACGCTCCAGTCACATCCCAGTTCCACGTTGCAACAAGACCAAGCCCTTCATAATTTCCTTCCCTCCTGCCCCTTCCCCATCCCACTTTCCTCTTCCTGTATGAAGGATGCCAAGGAGAGCGACTCCTAAGAAGCCAAAGCACACGCAAGCCAAGTCCCCAAACCGCACTAGCAATGGGCCAGAACCGCGGGACGTTGCAGATTGTGCCTGTCCTTTGCTTTAAACACGACCCTTAAACTAGGACGATCAATAGTCAGATGGTGAGGACACTTACCACGACTGCAGGAAGCCCAGTAACAGGAACTTGTTCTGTCTGATTCCGATACTTGAACCAGAAAGTCATCATGACATAGAAGGGTCCAAAGAGCCACGCACCAAACCAGGATACACACGGACAAGATACAGCATGCTGAAAGCAGCCTCTGCTGTAAAGGCAAGGTAGATGAGGCTGGAGAGGCAGACTGTACTTGATTTGGTCTCTATTTACCATTCATGGATATGCTCAGAACAAATAGAAAAGCATCATATGTTGACTGAAAAAGTCAGAAGTCACTTAAGGACAGTAACGCTATGCAGTGAACAAAATAACAGAGACTTGGTTCTTTCGACACTCATTGACTTTCACTGATGAGACAAAAAACAAGCTCACATTTTTAGCTAGTTGAAAACAAACTGTATAAAATACTGAAAAAGCTTCCAGAATTTACATCTGTTAACACAAATACAAATTAGATTCTGCCTCTGGGTGACCAGTCATAGTTTCTTCATGATTTACTATACATAGGAGAATTTCAGCATCAGTCCACAGACCCTGTCTCTACATCTTGATAACATTTTGATATTTTTCTGTTTCTAAGTCTGCACATGCTTCTCAACAAGCATCTCCTAATTTGATAAGCTGCAGAACAGGAAAAAAAAAAAGGCAGCTGCTTATGGTATTGAGGGCAATCACACGGCTGAGAAAAAAGGCAATATCGAACGGGGAAAAGCAAAAGTACTTTCAGCACATGCATCAGCAGTGGTTTTCCTTCTGTAATGCACACTTTGATCTGGCTCTTTTCTCATTCTCATTTTTAGCTTAGAGGCTAATGAACCTTGTTGCTAAGTCACATCAGTGAAATGCTACAAAAGGACAAGTTCCATTTAAACGAATGAGTCTATATTGGCATACACAATTTTCATCCATGTTCCAAGGAACTGTTTTGATCTGCAGAGTTAAATTAAAGCTCATTCCTGGTCTTTTAGCAAGGCACGTTGCCCTAGGAGCTTATACTCTCAGTAACACTTAGTGTCATTGTTCTCTCCTCTTTTGGAAAACAATGGATGCTTAGAACTAATGCTAAAAGCTTTAAGAATGTACAATATACACAAAACTTCAGGCTGTGTCATATGCAGTGACACTATGTATTCAAGTACCAGCTATAATCAATATCTGTTATTTATATGCTGGATTTCAATGACCTATTACATACTTATGCTCAAAGATTAATATAATTTTGACTCAAACCTCCCAAGGGCCTATGTGCATAGCAGCCTGTGGCAGGATAGCTTTCCTTGCCAGAAGTTGTATGGCAAATCAGAAATTTTTTTCTCTTCACTATGGTACAGATTATTGCAGTAGTTTCCACACTGGAAATGAGAGCGCTTGCTGGAACAGACCTGGGACAGGAACAACTGAAAGGTGCGGTATATCCTTTCGGAAAGCCTCAAAGCTGCAGATTTAGTTGGTATAAAGCATCGCTGTCACTGTCTCACAAGTATACAGGAAAAGAAGGTAGCAGGCACAAGAAGAGAAGGTGGTAGGTGCCGTTTCTGCTTTGTGTGCAGCAGAATACTAATGCAGTTTCCATGCTACCTTCTGAAAGAAGCACGTGAAAATAGAAAGGGCAAAGCGACAGAAAGAACCGGGCCTTTCATGCTAGAGCCTACCCAGATGGAAGACTGTCAAATGTACAGGTCAAAGATCAAAAGCAACAGAAGTACACTCAATCTCTACCAAGCATCATGGAGAAACTTCTCTGAGGACTTCACATTCCACAAAGATCTCTGCTTTAATAGGTATTTACAATTTCCATTCAACCTACAAATCTCCAGCACATTTTTACCATTTCCAGTTGAACTTCTACGTATTTGTTCTATCTTTTTTTTCTCTGAATAACAAGGAAAAATCTCAAATTATCCTACAAGAATGTCAGAGCCCCTGCCTTAAAATTAAATCCCACCCTATCCAAACGTGAACTAGAGTATTTCCTGAAATCTCAGAAGACACACTCTAAATTAAGTGTTCACTCAGGAAAAAAGAAGTATCCGGGCACTTGACTTTGTGCTGGCTTTAAATGGTAACAATAACTACCAAATTTGCACGTGTTCCGTTTTTTACCACTGAACTCTGTTTTGGTCTACAAAAGAAACTGAGGACTGTACTGTTGTGGGGATAGAGAGAAAGAGGAAGAGATGTAAATACTAAAGGTAGAAGAATAAAAATCTTTTGAAGGGGAATTGAGTGCTTGCCTACTGCTTAAGAAAAATGCACTATAAAGCAGCTATTGATTTTTCATTCAACAGCACTGAATGTTTTATTGAAAAGCAGCAATGCTCAGTAATTTGAATTTTCAATTAAGGTAGCACATTCCTTGGACACATTTACTGCTGCACTCCAGTGACATTTATTTGACTTTTAAAATCCCTCTACTATTGTATTCGTGTTTGTATAGATCAAAGTACCAATACAGAAAGTGTTAGGATTATAACACTGCTGATTATAGACACGTGTTTGGAAGGCTCCGTGGACAATCTAATGACTTTATTTATAAGTAGGACAATGTGTAGTCAGACATAGCTGAATTAAAATATGCCACTATGAGATAAATTAAGCAGTTCAGTATTTCAGCTTACAAATATTTACATTTTCCTTACCTTTATGGACAGTATATAGTTGCAGTGAAGTTAATCTAGTTATTAAAAATGTTTAAATTGTATGTTTATGTTTTAGAGGATTTAGGGGGCTTTATTGAAATTCACACTTCTCAAACTGATCAGCTCTTTACATGTATAAAAAGTTCAACTGTAAGATAGGATGCAATATTTCTGGGCTATAAATAGATAATTATGGCTCATATTGCATTCTCTTCTAGGGAAAAATGGCTGGGAACCTGCTAGTTTTCATAGCCTCGGGTAGAAGTAAGGTCGTTTGACCTCCATGTGGTCAAGTGACAAACTTCAGCAATAGATTTAGTCTTTCCTAGTCATAGGTGTTTCCTTGTTCAAAAACTATTTCAGCTACTTCTGCTAAGGAAAGAATTTGGGTAATCCTTGGGAATTTTACTGTGAGAGGCACAGCCTGGACTCACTGTTGCACCAGGTTGTGCACACTGCTGTGCAACAAAGTACTAGACATTTACTTCATCTATATTAGAGTGTAGATTGCACAAATTCCCAGCAGTTTGTAACACACTGCACTTAAAATCTAGATACGAGCAAAAGGAACACACCTTATATGCAAAGCCAAAATAGTACTGTCACTTTAACTGAAGTCTTAACGGTCTAAAGATTAAGTTCAGTTGCAACAATACTAGCACTTATATCTCAAAACTTCTAGGCTAAAATATGTATGNAATAGTACTGTCACTTTAACTGAAGTCTTAACGGTCTAAAGATTTAGTTCAGTTGCAACAATACTAGCACTTATATCTCAAAACATGCTAGGCTAAAATATGTACACAAATGTTCTAAAATCAATGCTTTTCTACAGTGTTGTGCCTACCCTTACCCATGTTTTATTTCATCTCACCCCTGGAACTACCTGAGGTCATTTTTACATGCTTGCCTACGTGCTCATTCTTCGCTGGTTTGCAAGCACAGGTTATATTCAAACGTACTATGTACGGTGTTTTCATGCATGTCAGACATCTGTTCATTCTTCTTTTTGTTACCTACCCCTAAAATTGGTTTTACCCAGGTCCCAGGCTTGTTTCCTTCAACAATAATCATTCACTGCTGAGTTATTTATAGTTCTCAGGCCTTTGATATCATCCTGTGCCTGTAGATTCAAAGCCCCTGCTGTTATCTCTTGCCTATACCTCCTATGCTGCCTTTTTGTTCCAGGGTCATAGGTAGTTCATTCTGCACAGAAAAACTACTTGCGATTCCTACCTACTGGTTACAGAAATATATAAACCAATTTATAAGCATGTATATAAGTATACTTATATACAAATATACACACACCAGACAATCGTATAAAAGCTAAAAACCAAAAAGGGGGTAGAAGTACCGTTTTGTCAGACAATTGTTGTCACAGCTAAACAAGTTAAAAGAGCACACACAGGCTAAACCAAGTCCAGACAAAGCCTCACAGGTCCTGGGGCCTATGGTGTTATCTTAACACAAAGACTATGGCCTTTTGCAAGCCATATTTGCAGGGCTTCAAGGCTACAAAAGAATAATTGCAAAGAAATGGTGCAAGAAAAAAATGACAGTGAATTAACAGTGCCTTCAATAGCTCCTAATTTGCTTCAGCAATCTTTCTGCTACTGTGGGGAAAAACAAATTTCAGCACTGAACTGAATACTTTCTGCATATGCATTGAGTAGTGTCCAGATATCACTAATCTTTTCTGCAACCCAACTCTTTTTTTTTATAAATAATTGTTTGGATTTTTTTTGGTAGGATTAAATTTCACTAATGGCTCTCTTTGTTTTAAGGCTTTAAGGGTTTTTAATAAATATCAGTTCAAATTGGCCAAGGCAAGAAGGAACAGAATAAAAAATTTCTCTCTGTTACTTCTGGCAGGAGTTAACCCTTTTTATAACGGGTGATGTAATTATATCACAACCATGAGAGTGATTGGCTAGATGGGCACTCTGCCCCATGGAAACCTCAGTCCAGAGTGCTGCAGCAGCAAATAGTTGGCTTGCTTCCACTTACTCCTACTCCTTTTCTTTAGCTATTCATCACTATTATGCATGCGGCACTTTTGTTACCGCCTTTCACTCCCCTTCATCTTAGGCAAGGACCTGGCTGGCCCCCGCTGGCTGCAACTGCCCATATGGCAAATTGTTAGGGAAGGCACAGCATCCTGAGAGGAACGCAAAGGCTGGAACAAACAGCTGAGGTAAGAAACAAAATATAGTGAGAAGCTGGAAGAGGATAAAATTAAAAAAGAGGGGTGGGGCATGAAGATAAGGATACTTGTCTATTATCAAATCCAGAGAGGCCACTAAGGTTGTTTCACACAGAGCTTATTCTCTTGAGCAGTCTGGGTTCATGCTGGAGAAAATCATTTCTTCTAACCTCTTAAACATTAGGCATTTTCGAGTCAGATAGACAAACAAACGGGTTCTTGGAGGATAGGAGGAGCTCTCTCGCCCCTCTACAAGGCTCTGAGCCAACCCAGTACATTGTAGTACCTAAGGAGCCTTGTTTCTCTACATGACCCTTTAATAAGGATGGACTATACAGATGTACTTAGCGAAGCGCTCCCAGCCCTGCTATCATCTGACCGAGATTTCCTGTTAGAGCTAATGAGGTTCTGCTCCCACTTAATCCCTAAATATGGCACAGTTAACGCTTTTTAGTTTGCTTAATGACATGCTATTAATAAAGACATGACCTGAACAGCTACTTGCATTTATTGTCTTTTTTTTTGTCTGTTTTTTACAATTATGCTGAGGCGATTTAATTTCTTAAGATCATAAACTATTGTTTTGTTTGACAAGTTGTATATAATCACCCTACATTCCCATGAAAGCGCTCACCAAGGTCAATGCATAAGCTAGCAATTTATCTGAAACATTTATCATGATATTGAAATTGCTTTGCTACTTTTTCAAGTTATTATTATTATTGCCTTATTGACAGAGTAGTATGCTAACTCATACTAAAGAGGGGTTGAGTCCTCTGTAATTACATGGTTTTTTTCAAGCAGTTTCAAGTTATTGAAAGCATCAAACTATGCTTAACAGTAACTTTGTTGAACAGTAACTATGCTGAACAGAACAATTCAGTATCTTCTTTGTTTTTCCAATGAGAAATAGCCTTAAGAAAGGTACAGCAACATACACCTTAAAACAAACTATAATTGGTGTAAGCAAAAGAACCAAAAGTTCTTGCTGGAGTTAATGAAACTGTAATGTAATTCTCTGATTGGAATCATTACCAGACAATCTTGGTCCAAAAGAGATTTGTGTGTGTGCGTGTGTGCGCGCGTGCATGTGTGTGCATACGCGAAAGGCTCAAACATTAGACAGAGGAGAATTAACTTCTACATCATTATTTTAAATTGAAAACAAACAAGCAAACAAATGTTGATTACCTTTAATTTTAAGAACAAGAAACGTTGTTTGTGTGAGTGAAATAAGAGTGCGCTGAATTTTAATGGGATTTGAGTGTTTTATCTCTTTAGGCTTAATTTGGTTCTATCATTTTTCAAATATGGGTTTATTATTTTTGCTTTTAAGTGACATCAAGTTGTCCAAAGGCTACTGTAGTTTACAAAGCTCTGTTTATAAATCTGTTACTTATTTTGAACCAGGTATTACAAAGAGCAAAATATCTAAATTATGATGTCATGGATGTTCTCTTTGACTTCTCATCTTAAGGCTGACCAAGCCCAGCCTCCTCTGGCGCATCATCTGCTTTAAGCGCCTGACAGCTTCTGCTGGACTCACTCCAGCACACCCATGTCTCTCATGTATCGGGGAGCCCACGAGTGCACACAGCACTCCAGAATTGGTCTTAGCACAGTCAAGCAGGGGAAAAGAAACACCTCCCTTGACCTTCTCTGGCTCCCTTGCTAATGCAGCACGCAGCTGGCCTTCCTGCTGCAAAGGCACGCTTGCTCACTCTTGTCCAGCTTGGCCATAAGACCCCCAGGTACTTTTCTGTTTTTCATCTACAGCTTCTAGCATATACTGTTGCATGAGGTTATTCCATCCCTGACACAGGACTTTGCATTTGCCCTTGTTGCAATTTATGAGACTCTTGTCAACCCTTTTCTCCAGTTTATCATGGTCATTCTGAATAGCAGTCTTGCCCTTCAGCATATCAACCACTCCCTCTAAGTGGGTATCATCCACAAATCTGCTGAGAGGGGACTCTGTCCCAACATCCACACTTAATAATGTTAAGCAGTACTGCCCCTAGTATAAATTCCTAAGGGATACCACAAGTAACCAGCTGACAGCTGGAGTTTGCGCTCCTTTGGATCCCAGTGGTCCAGCCAACTTTCTACCCACCTTATCCATCAGAGTGAAGCAAATTTTTAGATATTCACAACCATTTTTCAACCTCCTTACAAAACAACCAAAATACCTTTGTTTTCTACTATCTTAAAAGCAAGAAGTAAATACAGCAGTCAAACATACCAATACAAAACAGAGGAAAATAAAAATTACTAGAACAGAACACTGTCAAGCTTTAGAAATCAAACTTAAGAATTATATGCACGCCATATGCTTACAAATGATCTTCATTAGCACCTAATTACAATTTAGTTCAGCTAATCAGATGATCAACTGCATTGATTCTTATCAGCTGATTAACCCTAATATAAAGTACTATGAAAATTTACAAGATTGCAGTAGACAATTCAAGTTATTTTTTAAGTACTTTGTTCTCTGGGAGAAAAAAAAAGAAGATATAATGAGGACTGAATTTTGCTTTCCTGCTTAGGAAAAAAGTTTTCACTGAAACAAGGAATAGACAGTATGCGCTACATACATTTAAGTGTGAATTTGGGACTGCAAAGAGCCTCATTAAGTTTCTGTTTTAAATAAATTAATACTTTCAGAGATTTTAAATGGGGTTCTACAAATGTACGATGTGAGCTATTTCAAAACAGAACGTGAACCATTGCTGCATAAAACTGTAATGATCATAAATGACGAATGACTGAAGACAATGACAAATGAGGACATACATGGAGCTCTGAATTTCTGTATGTCATGGTTGAATACTTTTCATCCTGATAAATCATCTCTTCATCAATTTTAATGCTGGGAGGATTTGAGAGCAAGGGATGAACCTGGCCCGAAGTTTACCTTTCTGAAGCACTACAAGTTTTACAAAATTCCTTGGTGACATTTCTTGCTTGAAAGTTACAAGATCAAGTCAGAGATATTGGCTGATAAGTAAGCTAAGTGTCAGACATTAAAGATCAAAACATTACCATTATGAAGAAATCATCAGGAAATTATTCAGTGCAACTAAGAGTCTCTTTTTGGTACATACGTGGACAGTTAATAAATGGGTCTTGAATATGTGTTAAAGAATATTTAAGTATTGATGGAGACTGATGCTCTCCTCATGCACTTTTCTAATCCATAAATTACATATATATACACATCCCTACATATATACACACATAGATATGAATTAAGACATAACCTCCCTTTGATGCTCATTCTTACTTCCCAATAACAGTAGTGAGTTTTTCACCTGATCTGCAGACACTGCAAAAAAGTTTAAAATTCATTACTTCTACAGCACCATAAAAAAGCAGAAGCTAGGAGTTAATGCAAGTGAATACTGTTGCTATCCTGATCTGTCTACTATATTTACATTATTCTCTCTAGAATGAAACTACTGATATTGAACATGCAGAATAGAATAAATCAAAATATTGTAATCCTCCTTTAAATTCCACATTTGTTTACAACTTCACTTGTGAGACAACTGAATCAAACCCAGATACTAATTTCCTTTCCCGTTTGTCACTTGCTCATTCCTTCTGCACGTCTCCCAAGTCCACAGGGAAATGTGGTATGGTTGTCACTGAATACAAAACACTAAGGAAAGGAGATGCTTTGAACTTCAGGAAAAAATTTCTTTCTGTGAGAACAAAATTATTCAGATACCTATTAGAAGAACATGGTCAGATGTACGCACTGCACTTCTGCTTTTCAAACAATACAATAAATTCACTCTCCCCAATGGCATGAAATGATACTAAACACTTTAGGGGGATCTATTTTATAGCTGTAAGATGGAAGAGAGCAAGAGGGCAGCACTGGGTCAGCACAAAAACTCCCACTGTAGCAACATGATTAAAATCTTAAAAGGACTATTGGAAATAAACATTTTCTTGCAACTGTTTCCACACTGTGTGATAGACTTTTGTATAAAGTTAAACCTGTCACCCTTTATAGGGGATCTTTTAGAAGATATGAACCAGTATACATTGGGGGGCAACTGGAAAATGGCTTGGCAGAAAAGGCCCTGGAGGTCCTGCTAGACACAAAATCGACCATGAGCCAGCAGCAACTTGCCCTTGCAGCAAAATAGCCAACAGCATCCCGGTCGAAGCTACAAGAGCATTGCCAGCAGGTGAAGGCTGGTGATCCTTCCCATCTGCTCAGCCCTGGTGAGCCCATATCTGGTGAGCCCATATCTGGTTTGCCACGTGCAGTTGTGGGCTCCCAAGTAGAAAAGAGACATGGGCATACTGGAGAGAGTCCAGCAAAGTGCCATGAAGATGATTAGGTGCTTGGAGCATCTCTCATATAAGGAGCTTCTCTCATACAAGAAACTGGAATACAAGAAATTCTGTTTAAACGTAAGAAAAAACCTTATTTATAGCCAGAGTGGTCTAACACTGGAGCAAGTTGCCCAGAGAGGTTGCGGAGTCTCCATCCTCGGAGATATTAAAACCCAGCTGGACAATGTCCAGTAACATGCTCTAGCTGCCCCTGCACTGAGCAGGGATATTAGAATATACAACCTGCAGCGGTCTACACCAACCTCAGTGTTTCTGTGATGTAAGTTTTACTACCAGGGTTATGTGAATGTCCTGTGTAAAAACCCAAGAAACATTCCCTTAAATTCTCTGCTGCTTTAGTGGCTAACCTTCATCTGCAAATTTTATTTCCAATAGTGTGCTAATGAGAAAACCACCAGTGGGAAGCAGTACTTGCTGTTAGATCTATTAAACATGATTAAAAGAAAGAGGCTGAAGAGCAATTAATGTAAATATTTCATTGAGTTTTATTAATCTGCAGAGATTGTATCCAAAGCATACATACTGAAGTCTGAGAGTCACTGTGTTAAATCTCATGAGCACAGAGCTTCTGCTCAGTATGTGTGCTATGGATGTAGATGGGATAGGGCATTATTTAGTATTACTTTAACATACATAATTATTTTAACATTTTTCAGTCTTTTTGATACTACCATTAAACACAAAATTCTCCAACTTTCAAAAAAAAGAGTTAATAAATAGTATTCTGATTTATAAAGAATAGAATTAGCAATACAGATATTGAAAGTATAAAACTGATTCTATTCTGATCTGCTTAAAAAAGTAGAGGGAATAATAATATACCGACACTAAAGTGTTAAATTTTTTTGGAGACAGTAGTCAACTGTTACTAATTTTTGAAAATGGCAAAACCCAAATGCTTAAAAAATGAAAAACTGTTTCCAGTAACTCAGGAGATCATATGTCAATAACCTCCCGTTTTTCCATTTTGGTATACCTTTATTTACCTGATTTCTTGGTTTTGGCTTACCTAACAGCTTGTGAAAATCACAATTCATGTCACTGATTTACCTCTCAGTCTCTCTGACCATTTTCTCATTCAAATGTGAGTCTTTTCTCTCACCTTGCCTCTAATTCACTATAACAGAATGGAAATATGCAAGAAGTGATATTCAAAAATCAAAATATTATATGCTATATACATTTTTGTAGTGTAATGACAAGATAAACTGCAGTAGCAAGATAAGTACACTTCTTTTCTCATTGCCTCTTTTATGTAAAAAAATATTAGAGCTGAGATTCTTAATCAAGTGCCTCCAGAAAGCCGGGCGTTTCAAGTATTACACCACCTCCCATGCAAGTCATGAGAAAAAAAATCAAGAGAATTGGCAACAGATGTAAAAACGCTGACACTTATTGAAGAAAAATTAGGGTCTTGCATCCACTGGTCTAACATCTTCAACGTTTGTGATTTTAGGAATTGATCATCACTGGCCATTCCTGCTGCCTGTTTACAAAACCGAGGAAGTGTGTCAATTCCCTTGGAACAGCAAAAATTAGAGTCTGAAAACAGGGGATAAATGTGAAGTACAAAATACTGTATTAATTCTACTGTCAACTTAGAAAAGTAAATTTTTGGAAAATGTCCTCTAATGTTCCACTGGAAAAAATCTACATAGGATAGTAGATACATAAATACATAGATCAAATCAATCTGCACATCTCAGTCACGCATTTTTTTTTGAAATTGAGGCTAGTTTCAAGAAACTGCATTGATCTTAGGACCTTATAATCAAATGCATTGTCTGACACTGGAATGAAGCCAAACCGCTTTGAAAGGCCTTTGCTTTATCCTTCCAAGAGTGCTAGAAAAAAGTATACAAGGAAAAAATATCTGATCTGATCTTCATATGTAAGTAAAGTTCAGAACAAAGATATTATAAAGTCACTTGTACCTTGCTGTGTGCTTATAAGCAATTCTAAAAAATACGGAAAAGATTTTAAATTAAAAATAGAAGCAATAACCTTTGTGTGTCTGTAGGAAACAGTACATGTGGCAGAGGAGAACCTGAATTCTTGAATTTCAGATATTAACTGCAACACTGATTATACAGGTAGTTGATGATTTGGTGGCATTATCCCCCATTAGCTATGACTGGTGTTCACATTACAATACTTACTATGAATTTTAAATGTTTCACCTTCTTTTTAAAGCACACATGAGGAGGATCCAAAAATGAGTACCAATGAAGACTATGGGATTCCCAAGCACTGTAGCAGAAGAAAGGGCTGCTCAGATCAAAGCAACCCAAAACTCCAAGAACTTTAAAGGTCAGCAGGGATAATTCTGGTCACTTATAGGGCTTCATAAACACAGGCACAAAACCTTCATTCAGTCATTCCCCTGCAGCTTGGCCTGTTTTCAGATGTTTGCTGCTGAAATGCCTATTGGACTTCATCCTGCTCCCGGACTTGCTCATTCACAGTCATTTTAAGGGCACAGGCCCAGTTCAGGCAGTTTTCTTTAACAGCCTATCATAACATCAGTTCAAAAGATGCGGAATCAACCTTTCTAAAACAAAACATTACTCATTACTTTTTTGTTGTTGTAGTTGTTCCTCTTTTCACATACGAGGAAATTACTTTTATACAGTAACTGGACATGATTTAAATCAAATTCTAATAAACCCACCTATTAACATCATTATGATCTGTTTCTCCACAATACAACAGCACTTTCTCTGTCAGTCTTCTGTATCCATTTGTTAAGCAATCAGTATTACACTGCCACTTGGAAAACCGCTTCTAGCTTTCCTACGCTCTTTTGCAGCCATACTAAAATTTCTTAACACTTTAGTGATCTCTTTGACATCTTTATTCATGACTGAGGGACCAAGACTGGTGCTGAGGATTTAATCTGGCTAGTGTGCTTGAGGATACCCTTGTTTGAGAACTTTTCTTAACTTCACATATCGTTATTTTAATGAATTTATTTGAGTAACCAATATAATAAGCAGGAAGGTACTACATGACCTTTATATCATTTCCCATTGCGGTGCCACATTAAAGATGGGCCCTTTCTTCGGAGCCTATCAACCTTCATAAGTATAATTCCAATTAATTCTTAGAAAAACTGTACACACTCAATTCCATAAGTCTTTAAAAAATAAAACAACAGATCACAGGAGTTAGTTGTGTGCTCTGACCTCTCTTTTGAAACACTATACTGCATTCAATCCATAGAGACGAAAGGTCTACACGTGAAACAGCTATGGAAATAAAAGCATTTGGAAAATTTCTCTTCTAATTTAAGTACAGCAAAAAACATTCAGAGAAAATGTACTTAGTGATGAGCACAGCCTTCAGTCCTGTTTGCATTTAATACTTCACTCCCCAAACTCAACTTTCAACTGAATGGGAGACTTTTGACATGCACTTTTATGGGGACTACTCATGCTGGTGGTTGGATGAATTTTCTATTCCTTTTAGACTGCAATTAGACATTTTAAAAATAAGAGAGTCTTGATCTCTTAAAAAAGACAAACCCAGTGATAGTCACTGAAGTATAACTGCTCTATTAAGCCTCCCCGGTCCCCACAAGGACACTCCTCTTGATTAGACAACTTGTTTAAGAATCAGATTTAATAGTTGAATATTAACATGTTAATGCTGCTTATCAATTAAAGTGCTGAACTCTAGGGCCTTGCTGTATAAAATGTTGTATTTTTATAACATTATTAAGATTTTTAGGATGAGAACCATGAAGCTCAGTGTCTTATATTTTAGAGCTACTCTCCCCAATTTATTAAAGATGGGAACTCCAGCTGTGGGCTTGCCTTTATAAACCACTGTTAGGGCACTATCCGGAGTACAGAAAGATGGTGTAGCAGAGATTTCAAACTACACGTTCCCCAAATAAAACACAGTTTAATTACCAGCCTAATCTCTTCCAACCACCTTCCCTCTATCTCTGTCCTACTGATTTTTTGTAACATCTTTGTTATAATCTAATAGAAGAGGAACATCTTTGAAATGTCAAATTTTCTTCTTTTTTTTTTTTTTCAGAGGAAGGTAATTTCTTTTCCGAATAGTCCTAGCTTAACTTATTTTTAGTACCATCTGTGCATGATCTGATTAGAAAATGAGAAACAACACGCAGTACTTCTTTGAAAGAGAAGGTACAATCCCGCATTTGCAAAATGGGATATGCAAGTCCATTCCACTGTTTATAAATGGAAGAATGAAACCTATTCTCTGATGGTTGGATTTTTGATACAAAACTACATCCACCAGCTGGCCAAACCAGACACCAAACACATCTACCTTATGTGAAATTATAAAACCATTTAATTGCAAAGATTCAAAGAGAAAAGGAAACGGATGGGAAAAAAATAGAGTGAAGCACCTATGGCATGAAAACAAATATCAAATATTCCTACCATGGTGCTTACTTTAAATAGCTCATTACCACGCATAAGTAGTACGCCTTTTCTACTTAGTAACACAATGGCAGTTAAAAATCTTTTTGTCAATTCAGTGTCTCATTTTTAACTCCCCAGGAAAACATTATTATTTTCAAAAAAAGCAGTAAATACTCCATAAAGTCTGACCCAAAACTTAGTGAAAAAAAGAGAAAGTAGAAGTCCCCAAGCATACCCCAGTGAGTTTTGAACAGGTGGCTAATAGACCAATAAAATCTGTATAAGCACTTTACATATATACGGGACAAGTGGTATGCCAGTGGTCAGCGGGAAAAATTGTAATGAGTATGGGAGGCAAGAGGTCTTCTTCAAAAGTGAAAATATAAGTAAACTATAAAATTAAAAGCATCTTGCACACCAATACATGAGGTACTAGCCAGAAATGACATTCAACAGCAGTAATTTCGCATAGAGATGATACAATAAACCTAAAAGCTACAAGAGTGTATCGCTGGCTTTCTGGAGGCACCAAGATTATCCAGGCCCGAAGTATTAGCAGGAGTCCTTAACAGCTCTCTAATGGCTATGCCAAGTGGATTTTCTAATATTCTATACTATGGTTGAGCTCAGACTACAGCTTCTTCCTCCACAGCACTATTTTGATGTCAATCCATGTGTTGGCAACAGATTTTCAGTAAACCAGTGGAAACTTACTGACTTTGAGTTTCTAACACTACCAAATTAGCTTGAAACTGCCCAGTAGATAAAAAAATATTATCCCAGAGGAGATGAATAGACAGCAAAAATCTCATAACCTTTGTTTCCCTAAGAAAGTAGGCTGAAAGCCCCCTCCCTCCCCAAATCTTTGACAACACCAAAAATCAGTTTTGTTCTGTGGGTGAAACAAATAGGATGTTCCATCCTTCTCAGTGTCAGTACGCGAGTCTGCCACTCACCATACTTCTGCTGGATTACAGTAAAAATGCATTTCAACTGACAGGCTTCACTTCCCAAAGACTTTTTAGTGGGAAAAAAACCAACAAACTCACAAGCTCAAAGTGTAAACAAAGGAAACTCAAATACATCTGAACAGCAAGAGCTAGCATTCTAAATAAACAACATATGCTCTATAATCAACAATATTTTTTTAAGAAAAGAAAAGAAGCCAACAGTCTTCAGTTTACAGGTTTAATTAAAAACAGCCAGAGCATTTCACATTCTGATCTAGAAAGTCATGGAAATAAATGAAGGACACAAACAGTCCTAGTTTCTCATCTAAATTGCTCTTCCACTGCATGTTTTTGTGTTTTATAATCACAGATGATTTTCTGTATAATTGTACTTTTCCTTTCCTTTATGCATTTTCTGGAATGGAGTTATAGCAACCTGTCTTTATCTTAAAAAAAACAAACATCTTGTCAATAATTTCACATGATTCTCTTAATGCCTACTTAAAGCATCATACAAAAAGAGTGGTAACCTAGGGTCAGAAATTACATCTTTTTTTTATATTGGAGTGTATAATATAATTCAGTCTAAAGACATGGAACATACTATTTGTGAAAGGTACAAATTTGAGTGGCTTCTCAGGCTCACACTTTAGTGTCTACAGAGCTACTTAAGAAATTTTTATTTTTTTTAAAAAAAAGATCTTTGCAACCTAGACTTTGTTATTACACAGATACATTAGACCTTCTTTATTCTATACACTTCTGAAACAACCGCTTTTCTTTCCTTGGAAAATGGTATAGAAAACCATTCGGATGTTTAGACCCTCATTGTTTATTCCTCTAAAAAGAGGAATTGCTTGCATCTTTAAATTAATTTTAAGTACACATACCTGTGTATAAATAGGTGGAAAAGGCTAAATTGTAAAATCACAGCAAGTACATTAAATGAAATTGCTGAGTTATCACTAAAAAGATTTCTAAGTGTAGCCCATTAATTTCTAATATGCTTTACTCCCTGGGCTGTGGTACTTCTTTGACCCTTGTTTTAGCCCACCTAACTTGCAGTAGCCTACTGAAGCCTGGGCGTTAGGCTCTTACCGCCTGTAAGCTTCCTTCTGCGATAAATGGAAACAGCCTCACGGGCTAACTCGACCCAACCTAAGGTCTAAACACTTTGCGGTATCTTCTCTCAAGATATTTTTCATCTCTAAAGAGGACAACAAGCTTCATAGGGCACCTCAGATTGATGCCTCAAAAGCAGGATGAACGCAGCCTTATTTTGCACCCTTACTGCTGGGCACAGGGAGCCAGCGAGTCCTTCGCACTGCCCAGTACCAGATCTGCTGAGGTCTTTACTGGGCCGTAGCGTTAGCTTGAGAGACTCTGAATACAGCTGGGGTGGGTCACTGTCACAAACCCTTAGGGGAGTTGCATAGCAGTGGCGGTAGTACCCCCATATGGAGTTTCATTGCTTACTCTCTTATTCTCCCTTTTTAAGCCAAAACCCTTTTGGTATTTAAACTTGTTTATTTAAAATCCAGAAGTTGAAAAACACATAAAGAAACACTGTGAGTATAAATATGTATGGAAGACAGAACATTAACTTTAAATAGCTTAGTTTGCCAAACATAGGTGCTGGAATAAACTTACCATGTAAATATGATAATGAGTAAATTCTAACATATTCAGTCAAACATCTATGGAATATTTTGTGTCTTGCTTAATTAGTTACAGTTTCATGTACCGCCGTCTTTCATTAACTTTGTAATTCCTGGGCATGCATAGGTGGGTGCCTCACTAAATATTATTTGATTAACGCACAGCACTCATATAATATATGCTAATTCTTATTTGCTAGAAAGTTAATTATAAAGCTTTGATAATCTGTTTTGATAAATGTAATTCAGTGGAAAATGTGTGTTCCTGGAACAGAATTATATTAATTTAATTTTCTTTTTTTAAGACAGCTACCTACCCCATTATTGAGATGAATCTTTTGCCTGTGCTATAGGCAAGCCAACTTTGGAGTAAGCATCAGGTTACCCTTTCTTTTTAATAACTCTTCCCACGTTGAAGGTTTTGCTAAACACTTTTTGCATGTAGAAAAATACAGTAAGACACATGACCAAGAAGGAAATAAAGCAAAATCAGTGTGCCTTGCTTTAAAAATAGCTAACAGATTAGTGAACAAGAACTTATAATAAAGTTAGAAGTCTATATGGAAAGACTACAGCAGCGCTCTCCAACATATTAAAAATGACATAATGAAAGACGAGCACTTAAATGCTACCAGCTGGGGAAGGGGCTCAGCATGTTAAAGACCAAATGTGCGACAAAGGCTCCAAAGAAGCAACAACTCCAGTGAGAAAAGGAGAAATCTGGAGTAACTCAGCATTCCCTCACTTTGGCACGTATCAAATTGTAACATGTACAGAAGCTAAGTCAATAATTCATGAAATGATTAAGATCCTGGCTGTGGGGGACAGACACGGGGACGTGCCGAGAGGACTGTGTGCCAGGGAGCTGACTGGTGGGTGTAATTCTCTATGGGCCCCCTGCTGTGTCCAGAGTGAATACACGTTCTGATTGCCTTAAAGATTGAAGTCATTTTTGCATGGAAACAGTGGCAGCGTTCTCCTGTTGGGATGAAGGTCTTTTAGAATCCCTGTTTTTGTGAAATTTAGGTTCCTGTATTCCTCTCTTTGTTGGCATCTCTGATTTCCCTCCCTGTCTCTAAATCATACTTGCTGGTAAGTAAGTATATGTAACGCCTGGCTGCTGCAATCTATCTTTTATTTTCTTGTCTCTGGGAATCCCACGACTAATAACACTATTCCAAAATTATCATGACAATACCATTATTTCTTAAGAAATTAAAAATAAATTTGAATTCAACTCACAGCAACGCACTGCGAATTGTAAAACTCAGATATAAAACTAATTTTTACTTGGGCATATGGAAAAACAATTGTCATTAGATCTTGATGTGAATCAATACCTATATTTAGCGTAGTTAATCTCTTGTACAAACAAAATGCCGCTTATTTATTATTCAGTTTCCTTTAGCTTAATTCCTAAACTTCTAAAGACTTCAAAGAACTATAGAGAAGCTAGATAAAGAGCTTATCTGCATAATTCTTATGCTAATTCACAGAAGGTGTCTTGAGTAAAAGGATGTCTATGTGCACACTAAGGGCTCCCTGTTACTAATTCTTTTCCTCTAAAAGCTAAAATATTATATAAGTAGTTAGTCGCAATATATCTTACTCTGCTTCTTCAAAAGAGTACATGGTTCTGATTCCAAATGCGAGCCTGGTTACTCACAGGCTGACTTTTCACTTCTCTGGAATATCTGGAGATATTTTGAAGCCAGGCTACTACCACGGTGCATGCGTGCAAACAGAGCACGAACTACAAATGCTCACACGCTTTTAAAAGAAAAAATAGCTTGGTGTTCTGCATACCAGCGAAAGAGAGATTAGCATGTGAAATACTATTAACTGCTGCTCTTCAGAAATTTGTAGTCATCCTAGAAGCAGGAACTATTAATTTTCTCACCAAGTTCTCCCTTCCCAGCCCTACACTCCCACATTTCCAAGCATGCTGTATGTTAATCACTTTACTCTTAGGATAAAAACAATTTACAGTCCCAACATTACACATCTCTGACCATACAATTTCCACATATTCATAACTTTGTAAACATTTTCATCCATAGACTTCGAAGACAAACTGAAATTATTTATATTTCATAAGAGGTAGAGTTTAGCCAGAGAATTTGGATAGTTTTTAATATCTATTTATTATCTATTTGAAAATATTTATTATTTTTAATACTATTTCTGTTCAGTAAAAAAGCACCAGTTATTCAAAAGCATTTAGTTTGCAGCTGTTTGCATAAAAATGAATACAAGGTCTAAATGCATATTCTGTTAAGATAATGAGAGATCAGGGTTTGTATTTCATAAAATTAATATTTACCAACTACTTAATAAAACGATGAGAAAAACATTTGAAAAAAATAGANAGTTTGCAGCTGTTTGCATAAAAATGAATACAAGGTCTAAATGCTTATTCTGTTAAGATAATGAGAGATCAGGGTTTGTATTTTATAAAATTAATATTTACCAACTACTTACTAAAACGATGAGAAAAACACTTGAAAAAAATAGGNTAAAACGATGAGAAAAACATTTGAAAAAAATAGAATAGTTCAGTTGTTTTCTCCATGTGCATACATTTATTTTACACCTATTTTTTACATATTCTATTTCTGACTTGGATACTGTTTTGACATGAAGATGTATCCAGTCAGAACTGCTTTCAAACACAGTAAAAAAGGAAGGACAACTGGCTCCAAGATTCTAAGGAGAAGAAACTTTCTTGCTGAAACACCTAGTGTAAACACAAGCCCTGTATACATCATGTGATATTAAAAATCTCTATTTTCTTATGCATATTAAATATCTATATCAGCTTCTGTATGTATACATATTTTCCAAGTATCTATCAAACCTCATAATTAAAAAAGATTATCCACGTCTTACAAGCTATCATCATAATGATTGTATGATAGAATTGTCAGCTGATGTAACTCATACAGCTCCAGGAAACTCTGCCGGCCTCACATGCATCACACCCGCAGACCATTCATAACCTAATTCAAGAAAATAGTACTACTATTTAAGGTGCTTTTAAACAAATTGCGTGTTGCAGCCTTGAGAAATTATAGGGTTTTTTCTAAAGGTTTTTCTACCCTGTGCTTTTTATTGTGCCTACAATGATTAGGGGGTTTTTGTTTTTAACTTTTCACACTGTGTGCTGGCTTGCTAATTGGGAGTGTGCACACACATTTTCATGTGTGCTAACGGAATGTTTGCAATAGTAGTTCAGAAAAAAAAAAACATTGTTGCCCACAAAGCAATTCGCTGAGACTATCTTCACAGACCTTTTATATAAAAATGAACTAACCAGGTTTACTTACTTGATGAAAACGGTACAGTTCTGATTCACATCCACAACCAAAGGAGGTGTTTCATTTTAAAAAAGGGAAGGCACACAATATGAAAGAAACACAAATCTCTTGGAAGTATATAAAAAAAAAACAAAAAAAATCCTGAAGGGTCACTGCTTTCTACATAATGCTTAATTCTTCCTGGAATTACACTGATTTATATGTCTAGTAAGTAACTCATTATGATACCATCACTAGGCCAGCCACTAAGATATCATGATACTGCTAATGATTCCTTTGGTTTCATGAAAGATTTCCTTCTTTTTCCACTTTCTCTCTTCACCAGAAGTATATACAGCCAGACTTTCCAGTATTTAGTTTGAATCTGTCTACCCAAACCAGGAATTGTTTTAATAGAGTGATGGTCTGTGGGCTTCTTGGTAGATCTGACAGAGAAATCACTGAATCAAACTCGGATGTAGATTCTGGCTAAGTCAAGCGTGATGTGTAGGTTGGTAAGAATGTACGCATCGGTGGTAAATGACTATGTTCACACAGGTGTAGCATAATATATTAGAAAAGAATAATTCATATCAAATCGGAATGGAAATTATAATGCATATGCATCCGGAAAAGCAAGGTATGGGAAATATGCTTCGTTTTATTCTCTTAGTTTCTTTCCTTTTTCTACTTTTTAACAGTAACTCCCTTTTTTCCCCTTTGTAAATTGTGCTCACTTCACTTTGTGTCAGTTTACACAATTACAGAAATTTGAGCATCTAGTGAACACAATTTGTTACATGTTATTGTAATCCACAATCCATTTGGATGTGGATGAATGACCCTTAAGTTTCCCCTGTTTATCATACCACTATTATATCCATTCCTGCTAAACGTGGTGCGTGTAAACCGGCTGTTTCTGCCTAAGAAATTTTACTCCTACTGACAGCCCCATAGCCTGAATCTCTGAATCAGTTCCAAGACATTCCTGTTTTTAATGAATTGAATTCTTCAATTCTTTTTCAAGAGCATCGTGATGCTTCATGTACCGAGCAGTATATTCTGATATGTCTCCTTTAAGAAAATCAATAATGTATTTTAATCTTTCAAACAGAGCGGTAGAATTATAGCTGTTGTCTTCTGAGTACATTAAGGGGACTTCTAATGAGAAAAAAAATACCTAGCATTTTTCAGAGCTTTTCAAAATTTTCGCTGTTCTCACCACACTCAAATGTAATACAATTTTTCTGCTTGTGGAAACAGGGGTAACTGGAATAGCAGAAGCCAGAGTGAAGGAGCCAAAGGCAGCAGCAGTCCTTTTTGGTAAAACATATTCTACTTTTATTTCCAACTTGATCTAAAGTGGGAGCCACTGAAGGAATGTTATTTTATAGTTTCCTAATATGTTAAGATGTGGAATTTAAAACATTCCAATTGCAATCTGCAGCACTGCACAGTACTGACACTGTCAATAATAGGTTCTGAAAATATTTGCAAACTCTGTCCAGGGGATGTTTCAGAACAGAACACAAGGTCACATTAATCAGTCAGTCCAGCGATACACTATGCTGTTATCAGGGGACAGATACTACCATTCATAGCTAAATCACATTGTGTTTGGAAGCCTCTTTTTAGATCTCTGGCACGTGTAATCAACTGCAACTGATGAATTTTGTTCTAACAGTTTACCCTTTAGCATTAACACTGCATTTCTTAATCATATGTGGAGTCCTGATACCACTCTTTTGGGAGTCAATAGGAGTTTTAGCAGTGCATTCAATAGGATTCTAGTCTTAGTTCTCTATTTGCCACTGCACAATGCATACAGAAGCAACAACTAAAATTGCAGCTGTAGTAAAAATTCTATCATGTCACCCAATAGAAGTATTAATATAACTATGTTTTAGTGATGACCTCAAAAAAAAAATTACAAATCTAGTATGTAAATGATGAGCACTATTTACCTCTTCACTGTAAGAATAAAGAACGAAGACCATATTTAGAACTGCCTGATGTTCTTCTGCCTTAAACAGCCTAGTGTGACATGTGGTAGATTTTGCAGAAAGAATACCTTAGCAGACTGTTATAAACCCATTGTAAATGGGAATTATTAACAGAGGTGACAAGATCTATCCAGCAAACTGAGTTATTTTACCCTTATTCTCAGCAAACAACAATTCTTTTCTGGAGTAATAAGCTACAAAAGTACATCAAGCATATCCTTACTCCTCAGTTCTTAATATGCATTAAGAAAGTCTATATTGGTTTTGCCCAATTTCAGACTTCACGAACATTCCTTCCTACATGGTATATTGTTGAAATACTGTCTTTGAAAGAGCTCTGTAGAATAAAAAGACTTTTATAATGTTACAATATTAGATACAGAAACCCACTTAGTTATGCTGGACTTACACTACTCTAATTTTATTGACTTCAGTGGTACTAATGATCTATGGCTCACTGTCACAAAGGGGAAAAATAAATACATGCTAAAGACAGAGATGCTTGTCTAAAGTTGTATTTCCTTACGGGGGATTATGGTATTGACTAGACTGATGGAGCCATTCACTTCTTGGTAAGCACTGAAACAGGAGATATGTCTACACAAATGAGCATGTGATTAGGCCTGATAAATTCTTTCTGATGGTTTGCAAGTTAGTTTGATGGTATCATCCAATTTCCAGTGAACAACGTCTACACTGCAGAAATTCTAGGTGATAGCTAGGTCCTGTGTCGAGCACTCTCAGCCAAAGACAACTAATCAGGGAATAGCCATGGGAATAAACTAGTCTCTTAACTCCAGAGTAAAGTCAGGCAAATCACATTTTTCTTAGTTTGCTGACAGACCAGAAAGCAAAACAATTTTTTTTTTTTGAGCCAAAGAAAAACACTATTTTTTCTGCTAACAGAAATAAACAACCCAAGTTGTTTTCCTGCAGGAGCTGGATGAGTTGGAAAAGCCAGTAGAGTTGCCAACCTTGTTTTGTGTTCTTTGAATAAAGAACACTTAATTCCTGAGTGTTTCAACCAAACACGCAAAGCAGCATACAAAATCCACATGAAACTCTTATTTCTAATAGTCATCACAGCATCCTGGGACAATGAGAGATGATGCTAGAAAAGCATCCATGAGCAACAGAGAGATTAAAACATACTGCTAATGATTTAACTGATAGCAAAATAAGCAAACAGATAATTGTACCACAGGATGTACACACAGTCCATGGTGTGCACTTTAAATCCCAAGGTCCAAAGAAGAAAACAAAACGAAGGAAATCACTCTTCTCCCTTTATTCTTAATATTGTAATTGTATATATTTTTTATTTCCTCTACCTGCCCTTTCAAATACCTTCATGACAATTTGACAGGAGCTCTTGGCACATATTTCATCACACGTATAATACGTGCAAGTTCCTAAAAGGGAGATGTGTCCAAATAGTGATTCGGTGATGCAGAACNCTTCATGACAATTTGACAGGAGCTCTTGGCACATATTTCATCACGCGTATAAATATGTGCAAATTCCTAAAAGGGAGATGTGTCCAAATAGTGATTTGGTGATGCAGAAGTGGAGGGACTGACCTCCACAGGAAGATGAAGCTTTCAGGGCCATTACAGGAGCCTCCCACCTGTGACTATTGTCCCCAGAGCCTGATTTGTCAGCAAAGCACCACTGCTGCAAGACCAAAGCAAGCAAAATCTGCCGTATTCATGCAAAACCCACCTTGGGGCGGANTTCATGCAAACCCCACCTTGGGGTGGGGGACAGAGAAAATGGCTACCTGCAGTGCCAGATGGGGAGAGTAGTTCTGCTTTCCCCCAGTACATTATTGCAAACTCAGACTTATCTTCATAGGTAGCAGATCTTAATCCACGAGAGAGGGAAAGATCTAGAGGAGAAAGCCAGCACAAGTAACTGATTTATTTTAGCAGCAGCTTTCTCAGAATGTTTTGACTGAAGAGTTCTCAGAAACTTCTATTTTTAGTTACACATTCACCAATCAGTTTCTTTGTAAAATAAATAAAAATCAAGACAGGAAAACGAGGACACAAAGCCACAGCACGATTTCTCTGCCTGGGGGGAAAAAAAGTATTCTAAAGTTCAAAACGTGTTATAATGTTAATCATTTCACTATCAAATATCAGTAGTCCCAATGCAGGAAAATACAGGGGGTTTGTTTTTTAAAAGTAACTGTTACATCGGCACAAGTATTGTCAGGAAGTTTCTCTCATACCTTTTTGTCTGTGGATGATGATCTTAGCACAAATGCTTCCTCCACACCAGCAAGCACCAAAAGGATATAGAGGCCACTGAACGATGAAAGAGAATTGCCCATTGGTCGAAATATGAGAAAGACTAAAAAATTTCTTAATGCACCTATGATTCAGTTTAAGAGGTGCATACTGAAGTAAAAACATAGCATATAATATATATGAGTTTCTGGTAGCATGCTATTTGTACAGCAGCCCTGAGGCACAGCTATAACTCAAACAGATTCCCAAGGACCTTTAATTTAAATTTTGTGTTTTTCTAAAAGTGCTCAGTTGAGACAATAAAATAATTGTAAGCTGAAAACCCCACTTTTGTTTCCATCTTCCCTCAACCGTTAATTTTATGTTGTAGTTTAGACTACATAAATAAGATAATTATGACTTTGTTGTTACATTATTTTAAAATCACTTTAAATTTTTAAATTAAATTTCTGTAAAACCCTGTTTTTTTTCCCAAGCTAGTTTATTCCCCAATAATTATTTTCCTTCCTTTTAAAAATGGATTTTCCTATCTGCAGTATGAACCTTACAGCTTTAAGCAATTAGGAGACCCAGATTAAAAGGGTTAATTTTTCTTCTTAAATAAAACTCTGACAGGATTGTCTATTTTTGAGAAGACACAACTGCGATTTCCAGATTATCTGAACGTACAAGTAAGCTGCATTTTCTGCAGAGTAATGAACATCAGTGAAGTCAGTTTAACACTGTCTGTGGTTTGCAATCAATAACAATATTATAGGAGATGTTACAAATACTTATATACGTACAGCAACGTGTAAAATGCATTTGCTATTATTGCCCAGTATGTTGCTAATAAAAGCAGTTTGATCCATGTGTGTTCAAAATCAATTTATGTTTTGGATTTGAAGTTCTGCCTTATTAATTTTTAAAAATGGTCTAAAAGTTTAAAACACGCTCTGGGTAAATTTTAAAGGGTGATGCTAAACATACCAATAAAACCATCTTTGTTAAGGGAATTGTCAATCCATTTTTCCCCTACTAAACTAGGGGATATACAATATCCCATTTTAAGGTATACTGCTATGTCAATTCTATTTAATACCAAGAGAAAAATAAGCATTTTATGATTAAGCAGTAATTGAGACAAACAAGTAAAAGAGTTGAAAGGCATCAGCCCACACAGGGACCAAGAATTCATTTTGTGTTTCATCTTGTACCTGGAACAGGCACTGCTGCCTCTCGCCTCTTCTGCTTCAAGAGACCAGAGAGCGGCGTTCTGAGTGGCTGCTTCAGGGATTTATATCCCCCCAGGGTAATAGCGCTGATTATTTAATCACCTTGTATGCGCCACTTAGGCAGGGAGAAATGTAGTCATGTGCATCAGGAGTCATGAAGATCGATTGCACCGTCTGGTTCCTTCTCTCTGCAACAACCTAATCTGACCCTCCAGCGGCTGGAGCCAGTTCTTAGAGCAGGTACAACATGTCATCAAATCAGCAGCCAAAAGAGCAAAAAGCCACTTTTTGCTGTAAAGGTAGTAGTTTCCATAGCGGAGTATGCATGAGGTGTTGAACATACACAAGGCATATGAGTTGCCTTTCTGAAAGAACGGGTGACATCAAATCAGCAGTTGCTGGGCACAGTGGCTCCCAGTTCCAGATTTGCACTTTGCCTGCAACAACACGTAGCCAAATATAAACAAAATACCATCACTTTCAAATGATGTGCTTGTCCAAAGTTGGGGCTCCAGCTGGAACAAAACCACCAAATGTCACATTTGGTTCACCCCAGCAGAGCACAAGTATTTATACTGAAAAATAACTTCTCTTTGAAAGTGTTTGTCATCATTGCTGTAACAGCCAGGATACACGAACTGCACTCTCCTCCTTATTCTAGGAGAAGTTAGAACATATTGATAATAACGGAGAAAAAATTAATTAATTCTATTCTTAGAATAAACTATCACTAGTCGTGGTTGTGTAATCTGTGTGCATTTACAAATTTGTACAGTGTCTGTTCTCTGTCCGGACACAAGGTATCCGGGTAAAATTTTAAACAACCTCCATAAACGTTCATAAAAATGCTGCATTCCACTTGCAGACCACGAGATTTAGGCCTTTAAAAAAAAAAAAAAAAGGTTTCTTTTTAAAATCTGCCTATTTTCTTCCCTTGAAGTACCTTCCGTTCCTCCAAGT
The DNA here is from genome assembly GCA_003993805.1 of Himantopus leucocephalus. Classification (NCBI taxonomy): domain Eukaryota; kingdom Metazoa; phylum Chordata; class Aves; order Charadriiformes; family Recurvirostridae; genus Himantopus; species Himantopus leucocephalus. The sequence goes on along the minus strand of RSEF01000004.1, from coordinate 9,653,800 downwards.
GAGATTACAAGTAATGTAGAGTTTGACTGGAATTTGCTAAAAGGTATCCTTAGCAAGATAATGTTTCAAAGTCATCATCTGTACCCCCAGCTTTCTTACACAATTTACATGTGTAAAATTGTCTGCAAGGCACAAATTGCTATTCTTGCTCCCTGTTAAGGACAAATGCTGCTCAAGATGAAAGCACTACTCAAAATGTTTTCTACTTACAAGATGTGCTGGAGCACATAGCAGTGCTTGGTGTATTTTACTGGACCTCAAATTTTCAGCAAATACTAACAATGACACCCACCATCCTTTTTTCTTTTCAGTATATCTTTTGCAAGAAGCTTCCCTTTCATTTTACAGGGTGCCATTCTAAAATAGGACCAGAACTCAGAAAACTGATTTCTGCTCTTATATTCTTACACATGAGCAAACTGCTGTCTTTTACATCTGGTACATTGTAATACATCTTCAAGTGATGTGATTCATGTCACTTTCCAAAGGATGGTAAGATGATCTTTGTTTCCAGTGGCACCATCAAAGCAAGAAGAGGCTTTTATTAATTTAATAAAGGTTGAGCAGATGCTTATCGTAAGTGGCATTAACAGAAACTGGAACATAGGCAACAAATACAGTAACAGTCCTAGTGAGCACTTTGTCCTCTCTACCAGCCATCCAGAACCAGAACTGGGATTGCCAGCTGAGCCTCCAGCCTTCTGCATCATTTTGCTAACGCAAAACCATCAGTAAACATATTGCCACACTTCCCTTTTAAGCTACATCTGCTGCAATTATATATTTAAGAGGATGCATCAATGATCAGCATCACTGACTTTTAATCTTTAGGATAACTTGTCTACAGTGGTATGAGATGAGAGATATTTTTATTGTCACAGATAAAAAGACTTAATGAGTCCCATGTTGGATGAAATGCAGGAAACTACTGCAAAGAGAAACCCTTCTTTTCATACTTTTTGAGTGAACAATCAGTGCTGTTCTTCTGAACAAGACTTTTCACTTTGCTTTGAAAGCAGCTGTTGATGCTTCGAAGGACAGCTTTTGCAAGATTTGCATGAAGGCTGCTGATCTGAGTTGTGAACTAGTACTAGTGGTTGGCTTATAGGCAGCATGCTGGAATATATCCTTTATTCTTAGCATTTGCTGAAATATTTGAAATACCAAAGCCACCAAAGTTTAGAGAAGCCTACTTCAGCTCTTCAGCCAGATAAAATCTTAAAAAATTAATTATAAGACTTTCTAGCCATTCCTCACCCACCTTGAATTTTGCCGCAAAGGAAACATGAATAGAATAAATAGTAGGTAGTATTCACAGCTTTGCAGCATTTCAAATTCTAGCAAATTTTTTTCCCATCCTGGCACTATGGCAATCCGCCTTCACTATAGCAGTTGAGTGTGTAGTCAGTGGTGTTATCACCATCCAGTAATCAGGAGTGAATAGTGCTGTAGCAATAGGACTCATTACTTTAAGCCTCAAAACAGCACTGAAATAAAGGTTTTCTCTGCTTAGCTATTTGTAAAGGACTTGATGAACACTTTGACGTACTGCTTTTGAAGTCAGTGAAAATAACTCAGTGAAAATCACTTTGTTGACTTCAGCTGTGCAATGCTGGTAAATTCAGAAAAAATTGAACATGCAGATAATTTTACTAGCAAAAGAAGAGAATGTTCTCACAAGACAGAGAAAATCAAACTATTTTCTGATTTATGTATAGGGGCTTCAATATTTTTACAACTAGTAGAAAGAAGTTTTATAGATCGAGGGGGAAGTACAGGAATTTTTAAAATGTGTGCAGTAATGATAAGCTAAATTCAGCTGTAGAAAATAGATGTCTCCTTTTCCTGTAATCCATAAGATTAAAGAATTGTAATCACAGAAACCTTTAGTATTGATTCATTAAAATAAAATAGAATTTTAATTAAAAAAACCCTCCCTTGAGATTGCCAGCCTTATTCACATATATTGAGAACTCTTCTGATTTTCACTGCTCCATAAGACTGATCTCTTTTTTCTTTTTTTCTAAAATTATGTAGGCATAATTTTAATAAATCCTTTTTCTCTTTTGTTGAACGTAGCATATTAATATGTTACATATTTCTATTTTATGAAAAATGGCTGATTGTGCAAAGAACAATCATCATGAAGAGAAGAACTTTTTACGTGATGGACTATTGATGACTGACGGGCATCCATCTGAAGATGATACTGTTCTGTCCAAAATCACAGGTTCACACTGTAAACAAGTTATGAAATGTAGCTTTTTAAAGAGATGTACAGGAATCCACAATGCAAGGCAAAACCCTCAGGTTTATTTAGCAACCATCAACACCATTTGAAATATAGTGCAATTATTAGCTGAACCCTCCTGGTTGCTGCAGAGATGGAATCTCAGTTCTACAGGTTAGGAGCTAGCCTGATTGAGCCAATGAAGCCAGGTAAAAATGTAAATTTGCTATCAGTGGTGGCTTTGCAAACTAGCTCAGGTTTAAAATGAGTCAGGGCGTGATCAAACAAACAGTAAAATCACCAGGACTCACACAGCTTCTGAGAGCAGACAGTAGTAACCAGCTGAGGACCAAATTTCTTACTTAAGCCCAAGCAGTAGCCAGAATGTTCCATCTGATTGCCACAGACCAAGGGTCTCTGCTATGAATGCAGGTGGATTTATCCCATTGACAAATCATCTCAAAAACATATACTCTTCTATCTTGCTGCAATACTCTGTGCTAATTTTAGTTTTACCTGAATTTAAGGTCATACAACGAAAATAATAGTATAAGGCAATCAACTGGCCAAAGGAGATTCCTGCTTTTGCATCATAACCTTATTAACTCTGCCTAAAAAGGTTATGTCCCATTATCAAACGGAACTTTCTTGAAAAAATAGCATTAATGCTAACATGCTTAACACATCAAATGAACTTGCCTTTCTTAACAGCTCTCCTGTGTATAAATGCTGGCCTTAAATTAACTCATCACAATTTACAATAACTTCTTGCTTTAAATCAAAACCTGACCCTTAAATCATTTGAAAACTGTATTCCTGCAAAGATCCCCGATAATAAGACATATCGGCATACAGACAACCATTATATCTTAGACGGAGAGGGTGACTGGTTGTGAGGATTTGAGAGCATTAAGTAACCATTAGGCAAAAGAGAAAGTTCTTATTCCTACCTTACATATTGCTCTC
>RSEF01000004.1:9616895-9648568 GCA_003993805.1 Himantopus leucocephalus | reverse complement strand
TTTTACACAGGAGAAAAATGTATACGGAATTCAGAAGAATGGTGAAAAAGAATAATGTACCTACAGGATATATTATTGAGCTACAGATTATTGGTACCAAATCTCATGAAACTTTTGAGGTTCATAATGAGTTGCAGGCAAATCTTATTGCCATCGTAAAAAGCTTGGGGTTTTTCTAGTTAAATCTTTTATTTCTTTATTTCATTTTGATTATTTTAATTTGGGGTCCTTTTTTCCTTTTTCTCATGTTTTAAAAGGGTTAGTTATGAGTTTATTATAACATATGTTAATTTGCTTATTTTTAGAAAATGTTCTTTAACACTCCGCTTTCCTTGTCAGAGTCTGTAGTGCTAATAGCTGCGTTAATAAAATTATTATCTACAGTGAAGAAATTGCTTGCCATACATAGAAATTTAATGAGATGGAAATTTTCAGGAACTGAACTGATTCTCAGCAGTGGTTTGGTAGACTCTCGTAACATCTGCCCATGTGCAGACTGAAAATACTCAATGCCAATAGAGATGTCATTAAATTAGCTCTGCTTTTGTGTTTCGCTTTTTTTTTTTCCCCAGTTTCATAAATCAACTCGGTTAGCTAAGTGCTAATGAATATCCATATTTACTGACCAGAAGAGCTTATTTCCTCAGGTAAATTAGGTTTCAAGAATGCTACAGGGTTAGGATTTTTTATTTATGTTATTTTATCTCCCTAGAGGAATGAATAAGTGAGTACATGCATCCATTAGAACCCAGTTGTAAACAGGATCAGTTCACTAGAGACTTGCAGATCCTTCTACCCCTATTAACCTGACATAAGGAATTTATATATCATTCCCATGGGCTTCGATATTATCAGCCACTATAAGGCATACAGCAGTGTGGAAACAAACCTCACACTGCACTTCCTCTGCTTATGCCCTCGTGCCCTTTCCTGCCCAGATGCAACTGCAGCCCATTTCAGCAACTACAGATGCTTCAGCGGAGGCTTCAGGTGCATTTTGGTATGTAAATTGCTATACCCGTAACTAGTTTCTTTCACTTTGTTTTTTCCTCTCATTCCAGAAGAGCGTGCTTTACCATGAAAAAGACAAGAACCGAACAGCTTTGTCATGTGAACATTAAAAATAAAAATGTTCATCTCGTGTGTGTTCAGACACACACGAAATTCACACACAAAAAATGTAAAGGCTGTAGAACAGACATTAAGTAGCTTTTGAGACATTCTTTTATCACTAAATCTGTATAAATTAGGAATGACAAAACTGAGTTTATCAGAAAAGCACAGACACCAAGAGCGTATACAGCCTTTTGTTTTTTTTAATTGCTGGACAAGTAATTCATGACCTGTATATAATCTGTTTTTAATTTCATCTTCATGTATCGCAGAGAGACGCAAAGCTGTCCCCTGTCTTGCTTCTGTGAGCTACCTGAAAAAAGCTTACATATATTAAGCATGTCCTTGTTTTATGCCTAACTGTTATTTCTCATCTGTTCTCCAGACTACATCTCCTGACATTCAAAATTAAGGAACTCGCCATTCAAAGCAAAAGTAAGTGACTTCATCATTTGACTGTAGATCCTAAGGACCAAAGCCTCTGAAAGATTAAATATGTAATCCTTTGATCTACTGCGTTGGCAACTGCCCTATCTGTTCTATAAGCAGGTTGACAAAAGGATTATGGGACCTGGGATTTGTGTAATGGAGCAGTGTTAAACCTCACACTTTTCTGTGCTAAAAAGCAGAATAACATTTTTCTAACACAACAAGATTACTGAGAACTTCCTATAATGGTACTTGGGGCGAAACGGAACATAGATGTTATCTCAAACAATTTTCTGTGATGATTTACCAAGGCATATAAAACAAAGTAACCGAATATATTCAGAATCAATGACAAACAAGTTTGTAAGAAGTGAGCAAGTTCATTACAAAGAAGCAGCTAAATGAATTTTAAAGAGTGGGTTGATCTTTCTCAGAGAGTCGGGTAAGACAACTGGGGAAGGTCAAACATGGTATCGAGTAAAATGGCAGAATAGAAGTATCAGGAAACTGCAATCCAACTGAGAGAACGAATTTGAGGAAAGATACCAGAACAATCTATTAAACAGTTTGTACACACCTTGACAATGTTTTATCAAGAAGAAATTGTTTATCGTCTACTCACTATTATGGGTTTATCCTCAGGTAAACTTTTGTCCTTATTCTTAGATAAACACATTCTCACTGAATGGGTTAACTTAAGAAAGTTTAAGAAGGACAAGCAGACAACAGGAAAAGTTTAAGTTGTATCCACCATGAAAATGATGAAAGAACTTCAGGCTTTTTGATCAAGAACATAAAAGCATAGTAACAATCTTCCAGTATTTAAAATGCCCTCAGTAAGACGTCTGTGACCAATTGTACCATATACCTACCTTATTAAGACTGCATATAATCAGCTTTATTTGCACCAGGGTTAGATTTTAGGGAAACCTTGCTAGTTTTGAGCACAGGTAAACTTTGGAATAAGTTATGTAGGGGAAAAAAAAAAATCCTATAACATTTCAGTTGCCATTTTTGCATAACAGTATAGTTACTTCTGTCAGAAATTATTTAGATATAATTGATCCTCCTACCGTCTGGCTCTGACAGACTAGATACTGTTTTCAAGACCATTCTAGCTCAACACTTCTGTGAACCCTCCTGTACGTCATATGAAACAACGTCCTTTGGCAAATAACTGCTGGTGTGACAAGCATTTAATACAGGTTCAAACCCAATGCTCCAAAATAGTTGTAGATTTCAGAGAATTCTAAAGGGAACCCTCACCTCTCAAGCAGATTAAGGAATCTCTAGAAGGGATCATCACTTTTCATTTTAACGTTAAGAAGACTACATTACACACTGGCACAGTTTCAGTAGACAAGTAATCCTTTGCCTTCCTGAGGTATTTGCTGTAAATCTTCATTCTTCGTTAAAAAGAATCAATACCAAAATGTGATTGAAATCTATATTAGTACCTCTAATTTAGAAAGTAAACAAACAAAGCCATGAAAAATCAGTAAGGAACAGATTTTCTTGACTTTAGAACCTAGTATACAATTGTTCAAAAATACAGAACTATTTAGAAATGATGATTAAGTCCAAAACATTAACTTAATTTCCTCGACATTTTCAGCCAAAGGTGGACAGGCTAATGGTCAAATCTCTCTCTCTTTTTTCCTTTCTCTTTTTTTTTTTTAAAAAAAAAAAAAAACCTCACTCTGAAGTAACGAGACGGGAATCAATCTGAAATTACCTTTTTGAAATCCTGTGGACATTGCTCCATCTCAGGTGATCATTGGCAAGCCACATACACATGGTATCATTAAGAACATAAGTAGCTCATGATTTAATCTCTTCTGTTTCTGATTCTGAGGGAGTGAAATGATGCATAAAAGAGCAGCTACTCACACAATCTAGATTGCAGTAGACTGGAGTCCTCTATTTGTCCAAGTTCTTTCTTTCTTTCTGAAATAGAAGCACAGAAAGGGTATCCCGTCACATTTGAGCCTTGTCCTTTTCAAAACAGATCTGAAACGGAGCCTTAAGAGTTCTAAAGCATGAAATCAATATAAAATCATGCACAACATTGATGGATTAAACTAGAACTGTAGGTAAGATCTAAAGAGCACTGGATCTTCAGGAGAATAGATATTTTGAAAAAGATTTCTGACCTACTTCAAGAGAATTAGATTAGAAGGCTTGCAAGATTTTAGTATCATCTCTCAAGCTGAAAACTCAAATTAATTCATCCTTTTTATAATTAAAAGGATAATAATTATATATAATATACATATAATAATTATACTTAAAATGTAACATGTACACACAGTAAACTGTGACCAAAAAATTACACCTGCAATCTCAGGATACAAAGAGGTAAGTAACCTTAATGAAAGAGTTCTCAGGGAATAAATTCTCACAACTTGAGTTTGAGATCTGCTGTTGTGCTAATAATGAGGCTAAAATTATAAACCTATATATTCCTCAAATTATTTTTCCAATTAAAAGGATAGGAAGAGCGCTACATTTTGCAAACGGACATAATTCTAGCATTTAATAGTTCAGTTCAAAAATATATTAATGATATTAACACATACTTTTTTTGTAAAGGGAACACCACTTAAGTTTCTCAGGTGGTATAAGGTCAGTAGGTGAGCATGGAGATGACAGTGTTATTACCTTAAAAACGTGTTACCTAAAAAATGAGCTTTTACTTTATACAGCCAAAGGTAAGAATCAAATATATCAGGGCAACACTTACAAAATTTAAATTTACAGGTAGACCCTACCAGTCCCAAAATTTCTTTTCTGCTAACCAGTATTTTTAAGTTTTCCCCTGAAACTTTCTTTGAGGAAGAAACAGAGTGTAAAAGTATCATTGCTATTTTTCATGGTGTTCTCATAAGCATGTTAAACAAGTTCTTCAAAACAGGCAAGGACTTATAATTTAGATAGGACAGAGTACTGGAAAGGGTAACTGCCTATCAGTACTCAGAGTACACTAGGAGGAATCCAGTCTCTGTCTAACTCCATTAAAAGTCATAAATAGTCATTCAGAATCGGGAAACTTATGGTGTTGTAGCCTAATCATAAAAGAAAAGGAAAAAGAAAAGGAAAAAGAAAAGGAAAAAGAAAAGGAAAAAGAAAACAAAAAAAGAGGAGAAGAGAGGAGAAGAGAGGAAGAAAAAAAAAACCATAGAAATAGCAGGTCCTTTACTAAAAAGTGTTTTTTTTCTGACAGTATAATCAATACTATGCCACATTCATTGATTAATCTTGTCCCAAAAGTGTAGCATCATAATTTAAATAGCTGCCTTCTTTCAGCACTTATGCTCCATGTATTTATATTGTGTTGTATGGTATATTATAGCTCTTCATTTTCCAGACCAGCCAGACTTCCCCAGCCCATCTTAACTTCGGAGTTGATCTAAGAGCACACTACAAGATCCAACATCTTATGGAAAGCAGGGAATTCAAACACAAACTCATTGAATCCTAAAATAACAAGCTGGTTTTCACCTGTCCATTTCCTGCCAGTGATATTTTTTGAGATGCCTTAAGAACTTGTTCTATTCCTCATTTAAAAAAAAAAAAAAAAAAAAAAAGTTCCTTTCCAGAAGTTCTGTGAAAAATAAAATTGAGAAGTCAGTAATGGAAAAACATATTGAAATAGCAAATAGCTTTTAGTCAGAGAGGAAATCAATTGCAAACCAGTCCCAAGAACTAATGCCTGCTTGGTTTACTGTACAACACAGTTAAAAAGCTGCCACTAACCAATTTATGCATCCAATCTTCCTTCTATCTGCTCTATATTACAGGGATTACAGAAGTGGCTGATAGAAGTAGGCAGAAAATTTATTTGGATTTGCACCTTTTTTGTGTCTCCAGCACCTAGGCTAGGCACAATCTGCAGTCGTTTGGTTGAAACCTTTTATCTCCTCTTATATCTATCAATGTCCCATACACTGAACACCAATTTTGCATTCAGACTGTGGCACCTTCCAAGCACAGGGTACAAGATCCTCAAAAATTTTCCCACACAGTGTAATAGAAGGAAAACCCCATAATAATATAGAGAAGAGTATTACACACGGTCTTTTAGTTGACAGCACACTAGTGAAAAGTAAATGAGTCAAATCCAAACAGAGCTGTAACATTACACAGATCTACCCCATGAAGAAAAGAGCAATTTTCTATCAGAAATTGCTAATTGGTATAGCTGGGGGTTTTTTTTAATGGAAACATATCACTATTAGCACATTTTTACTTTTCACTTTTAAGCAAAAGTTTACTTCTGAGCATGTCTTCTGACACGTAATACTGAATTATAATGTAAAAATACAAAATGTAAAAACTGCCAAAGGAACAGAAAACGTCAAAAATTACTTCATCTGAGAGGTTGTCCAAGTGACCCCCTTCCACTGATGACTGTCTGACATTGAAGAATGCCTCTCTTCCTATTAACATTGCATCCTTAACAAACACATGAAGTTTTTATTTACCAATTACACTTGCAGCATATACCATTATACAATCTTACAACAGTCTTGCAGTGAACTGCAATTTGTCACAAATAACACTGACCTTGTCCAGTTAAGACTTTGTATTTCAAATTTTGGAGGGTGATTTCTGTTCTGCATAACCATTTTCTTATATAACAATATCATCATTTTAACTAAGTCCCTCCCCGTACTTCAGAATGCCCTTACTGTAACTTCAACAAGTTTTGTATGTCTTAACTTCCACTACAGTGGCAGCTGACAGAACTTTAGTCAATTCAGGATATATCTGTACTGCAATACAATAGAAGTGGGTTTGAAGGGTGTTGAAATGGCCACGTAATACATGCTGGAGATAAATTATTTCAACTAGTTTTGATGTGGTTTTGAGGACTGAACGCCCATTAGCAATTGCTGCACATTAGGGGCACTCCTTGTATGTACATTCTGGTATCATTTTAAAATCTTTCTTNCAGTGCTAAAAAAAAAAAAAAAAAAACAAAAAAAAAAACCAAACAAAAAAAAGGCAATAAAAAATCCAAAGACAGAAGTTGGTATCGACCATCTTTTTGGATTGAAAACATATACCTTGCTGCATCTCACTCAGATAACTATCAATTAGAATTGTATCAGAGATGAGTGTAACGTATCACCTCTGCTTTCAAAATCTGGTAATCTTAATAAATGGAACATATTTTGGCTGCAAAACAAGAATTCCATCATAGGAACAAAACTGAAGTTTTTAGATGTTGTCAGAATGAAACGGAGATTGTTGCAGAAACAGGGAAGGAGAAGCTCATCATGAACAGCCAGAAGGTTCGGCTGTGAGAACATTCATCTGCGATGTCTGGGCTTAAATCCCTACTCTGCTTTACTTGAAGCGAGGACTAGAAGTTGTCTTTTCCTCCAGACTTTGCCTTCACTAATAGAGTTGGTCTCTCTCACTCAGTAGAAAGTTGAAGTGGCTCTTTGGGGACAACTCAGTGACTGCCGAATGCCTGACCCTGCTCCTCTGATGTGGCCACAGCCTGGAGCACCGGCTTCTCTACTCCGGGGCCACAGGGACTTCATTCATTTCACAGTTTGATCACAAATGTAGTGCTGGCAAGAGCGCCTTCAAACCGATACACATCCGCAAAAAAAAACTGCAATTATTTTCCATTTCCCTTACACTCCCCCCCCCCCTTTAATTCTTGGTCAGTTCAAACAAATTTCTAACTGGTTGTTCACCCTGCAGTTACAGCTCACTAAGGTGTATGGCGACGGATTTGGGTGGGTAAAAGCCCAGAGTTGTAGCCTGCTGTCTCCAACTATCCTTAATCCAGACACGTTCACAGCAATGGCAGCAGGAATTCCTTAATGCCTTCAAATTCTCCTGTTCATACATTTAAGATGGAGGACAGCGTAGCCTTCGCAGTAATACTATGGCAAGCCTTGTCCCTGAACAATGCTCCATTCAATACCACTCCAAAACTGGCCCAGTTTGTCTTTATGCCCTTCATATCAATATAGCTATTCTTGAAATCTAAGGTCATTTACAGTTCTCGTACAGTCAGAATGTAGATGCATCTAAGGAACAGAATGACAGTACAAAAAGAGTGGCAAAGATCAATTACAGAAGACTACAGGATACAATGCTAAGTAACATCCAAATCCATGATTAAAAAAAAAAATGGATAAGAGAGCTTCGCATACGCTTTTGTTTCACAAATAATCACCTCATGTGCTTATTTGCTTTCTGAGATGTATTTTACATATATGGTCACGATGTTTTCTTTGATGAAAGGTTTTTCCATAAGTCATGCAAGAGTTCAGTGTTTTCTGACTTTTATTAGGCTTTAATTTAACTGACTGCTTCTATGTACCCTCCTAATGGGTAAAGGGGAATGAAAGGACTTGTCATAGCATATAACATGCTTAATTCTTTTCTTTCAAATTCATCATCTTTAATTTTGCAATAGAAGTAATCATAGATTATTATTTTTTTTATTTTATTTTTAAAGGCTGCATTGTTCTCCGATGCCTGTAAACAGAGATAACCTTGGGGAAATCCGTGAATGTACTCTCTGAATGTGGTTTGACAGAGTGGCTGTGCTAAGTGGTTTCTTTGTCAGTCGTAGCACAAAATACTATGGCCTGATATTCTTTGTCTGGCTTGCAGACCTTCTTCTTTGTGAATACAGATGACTGGATCATGAAATTTAATTTAAATTATATGGCTATCTAAACTAAATGGTAATCCACAAAGAAACAAACATTCAATCTACAGCTGAGGATTTATCAAACAAACACTATTCAAACTCTACATGAATTAATAAAATTCTGAGCTGGTCTCTTTGATGTATTTCATTTTACTTGTGAAATCCATTTTACATTATACGGGTTACATAAGTGAGTACCTATGAAAAAGATATTTCACAATCAAAACCAAGCCGGAGTCGTTTTTAAAAGCTTCATGTGCAGTTTTACAAAATGCAAAACATACTCTGTTCTGCAAATAAGTTTACAAAGGGTTACCATCACATTTCCGGATGATTTTAACAAATTGCTTTAAACAATCACAGAAAACAATTGAATGCTGCAAAACACACTAATGTGGGAAAACGTCTGTTTGGAACCTGAGTGTACAATTGTTATCATATTGGTGTGAAAATCCATCATCATTTTAAGGAAAAACCGAATTTGATTGAAAACACTCATATTTTTGACTGAAAGATTAGTAATTACTTCCAGGTGATATATGGGAAAGATAAATATTTTCCATAAAAATTGCAAGAAATGCAGAATACATTTGAGTGATTTGCATGTTTCATTACAAAGCTGTCTCACAAATACCAAAAAAAAGAATAGCAGAATTCTGTTGCAAAACTATTCTCAGGGTTTCAAGAACTACTTATTTTTTTTTGCTGTGGAACATATTCCAATATTAACTGAAGTCAGCTGAAAATTCAAGATCATCATAGAATGCAGCAAGGTTTGTGGAAAAGTGATGGAGCAGTCTCTATGGCTTATCTGGAAATAATCCAAGACTAAACACAAGCAAGGATATTCCTGAGTTGAAATATATGCTTTTTTTTGTGATTATAAATATACTTCTTCTATAAACATTTTTATTTGTTTTAGAAAGGTAATACAATAATATTTATAAATAGGCTATAAAGTAAAGTAACAATGTTACTTTCAATAGATGTTATTATATAGTTTCAAACCTTAAAAAATGTGAATTTTTCATTTGAATTATTCTCAAGACATAGCACCGTTTTGTGCTATCTTGTTCAGCATTTGATTGTTTTATTACTAAGAATTATGCAGTTAATTAAATAACCTTTGTCTTAGTCTTTAATTTTCTTCCACATAGAAAAAGCAAAATAAATTCACCTTGCCCTTCTCGTAGGCTGAATAGCAGCAAATTAAAATGGGAGAAGTTCACTTGACAAATTTAATCCATCCATCTGCTCTAAACTTTTCTGTCAAAATCCCCGAATATACCTGATGCTTTCCTAATAAGTAAGCATATAGTAAAATCTGTGATGTGGAAATGAGCAGAATATGACATTTTCCTGCTAGTCTAATGCGTATTAGGTTTTGACATTTGTCTATCTTACTTGTCAGCTTGGAAGTTATCTGGATTTGTTCAAAGATATTGCCATATTCACAAACAGACAACATGTTTCTCTCTTTATCGTATCTGACACACAGTGTAAGGCAATAATATGAGGAAAAATACTGCTGCTATTTTAAAATCTACTTAAATATCACTTCCTGCTTTTCTGCCTAAAAGGGATTGCAAGGTGAATTAATTTACTGGGGTTTAGAACCACCAAGTGTCCTCTGATACTTGACTCAAGTATCATATATAACATTTTATACAGAATATTATAGTAGTCTAAGTATGCCATGCGTGTCAGAAGCAAAAGACCGAAGAGATGTCATAAGTCCAGCAACTTGTTTAACACCAGGTCTTGTTTTTCACACAAATGTTTACAGTAAGTGCTAAACGTCATTGCACCGAGCTTTCTTCTGATTAAATAATTTATAAATAAAAGGGGATCCCAACTACTGTTCTTCAGATTTCAAAACCAACCAAGCTGCGTGCTGGAGACAGCAGGACTTATCATCCAAAACACCTGACACGCTCCTCAGATGCTGATGCATACACCTCTACAGAGTGAAGAGCAGATTTGCCACGCAGACAGCAGAAAAATAAAGCTTTAACTTTAACTCACGCCACCTTTCACTCCCAATGGATTTTTGTTACTCACATGGCTATCTCCTATTGACTCTATAAAACACGGCACTAAAAAATGAAAGATATTGGGTGAGATATGGAGATCACGTTCCAAGGGAACTGAGCTTCCATCTGCCATTTACACTTTCACAGTTTCTTCTGCATGCCCTCCTTCCATTTCTGCTTGGTTTCATGATTTAACTCCATGGATGCTGAGAGCGAGTCATGCTAGCATGCAATTTTTGCTTAGCAGAAATCATAAGAGAATAAACTCCATTCTTCTCTATTTAAAAAAATAGGATTTTTCTGAGGTCCCATTTAGTTTGGTATCTTCTTGTCTCTTAAATTAGAAAAAAAAAAGTCTGATAAAAAAAGGGCAAGTTCCAGTCTTCACACAAGCAAAGCCTTGGCAGCTGAGTGAAATAATAATAATAAATCCACAACAAAACAAAGAAAGAAAACACTGAAAGCATCTGCTCCAGGGGGAGGCAGAGGAAGGAAATTTTATCTTGAACAATGTATGTAGGACCTGCACCATTCAGTAAGATAACATGTAATTCCTGGATCCCTGGAGCTCCTTAAAAAAACTTTATTGAGAAAACTTTCTCTATTGCTTAAAATGTCACTATATATATCTATGTACACATAAAAAGTGTTGTTCTTTTTCATTGTCCTTAAGTTCAAAAGCAGCAAAACTTTTTTTAATGTCTACAAAAATCATGAGCAACTCAGCCTGCCATAATTCAGTAGAACTTTTTCTGGCAAAATAAAGTTAATGTAAATGTGTTGGCAATGTAAAGCACTACATAATTGAAACAACAGCAATCAGTGATACCTCAGTAAGATAATTATATGCAGCTTCAGCCTGCTTTGATAGTGAAGGATCCTGGTTTGATATTATTAAAATAACATTAACTAGCCCTGTCTGGGTAGATTTCACACTTCACACACATTTACTGTAGAATCTTAGCACCTCACAATCGTTTATAATTTATCTTCACTGTGAGACACAAAAACTCTATTAGCCCCATCCCCCGTATACACCACCGAGGTACGAGAGTAAGTCACTTGCCAATTTCACACGCAAAATTGTTTCTGGGAAAAGATGTAGAAATGGCAATTGCAAGCCTTAGGCTACTTCCACACTCGCTGGACCATCCTTTCTCACAGACCCCTGCTATTGAGATTATGAAAATTTGCAATATTCTACAAAATATACTGTTGGCTTTTCAGAGGTCTTATGTAAGACTGACTTCATCTCCTGACAAGGTAATAAAGTGCACAGAGGCTGTACAGCCCTGCTTCTTATTCCTTTGGATATTTTTAGTTGAACTAGTTTAGTAATATAGTAATATTTTGAGGACCATAATAAAATCTCTGAATGTCATATGTCCACTGAAGTTTTTGAGGTATTACCTCAAAATACCTCAGTATTTTAGCAAACAGGTGTTGCAGTAATGAAGAGTTTTAATAACAGTGCCTAGTTTTCTCTTGATCACTTCAGTGCTTCTTCTTGGTTCCCCGCTTTTAACTGAGCTCTAGACATAAAACTGAAACCTCCTATCTAAAAGAAAATCTTAGTACCGAACAACTTTGGGCTTTGACCTCAGGTCTCCAGTTGTTATTTAAACAGTGGATGGGGAAAAGTACACATAGAATCACAGAATGGTTTAGGTTGGAAGGGACCTTGAAGATCATCCCGTTCCAACCCCCCTGCCCTGGGCAGGGACACCTCCCACTACACCAGGTTGCTCAACGTCCCGTCCAGCCTGGCCTTAAATACTTCCAGGGATTGAGCTTCCACAGCTTCCCCAGGCAACCTGTTCCAGTGCCTCACCACCCTCAAAATGATAAATTTCTACCTAATATCTGATCTAAATCTCCCCTCTTCCAGTTTGAAGCCATTCCCCCTCGTCCTATCGGTACGTGCCCTTGTAAAAAGCCCTTCCCCAGCTCTCCTGTCGGCCCCCTTGTACACATGCACATGGAAAGGTTTTAATAGTAAATATATTTACAAAGGAGCTTTGAAGAAAACAGAAAATTTGTGCCAAATGCTTGTGGAACAGAAGTGTAGACATTTTGGGGTTTTAAAACCTGGAATCACAAGGAACTCCGCATTTTCCTCATTGCCATGAAACAATAGAGATGTAAAAGGATGTAATCCTTTCTCTTTGCCCTCTCTGATAACTTATTCAAAATGATGGGGTGATCTGTCTTCTCTGTTCCCAAGTAATATTCATATCATAATCACATTCTGTTCTGCAAGATGATCTGTGAGCATTGCTTGTCAAATGGGCATATATTATTCAATAGCAGTGGCAGGAGAATAGGTACCCCACCTTCCTCTCATTCTCTTTTAGTCTTTACCTGCAAGGCTTTGACAGAAACAGGCATTATCCTATGCAAAAATGCATTTTACTTAATTTCATCTCCAAATTTATAGCGTTTGACAAATTCCCCAAAACTATGTTCAAAATAGACTTACATCCATTTCTCCTGCAGAATTTTCAGCTTAGTGACTGAAATCAAAGTCTGCCAGTTGCCCTGCTTCACTGTCTACTTGGAGATTTTAAGGACAAGAGGCACGTTAAGATCATGTGGTACGACCTGCTATAGAACATAGGTAAAAAAATTTTACCCATTTGCTCCTTGGTGAACCCAATATACTTTCTTTGACTAAAACATACTGAATAGTTAATGGTACAATGCTCCGGATTAAAAACAAATATTTTAGTAGGTATGGCTGAGAATACACGAGAAGCCAACATAGCTCTTCTCTCTTACTGAAGTCTGTTATGGACAAGTAGAATGAGGGTATGTAATTCAGGAAGTATAAATAGTCTTTCTGCTCCTATATCAATATCTTATGCTATTCACGGGGAATCGGTAAGGTATTATTAATTGCTTCTAGCAACGCAGACAAAGTAAAGGCTGATCTATTAACAACATTCAAACTTAAATATTAATTCCTAGAAGCCACAAAAAGTACTAATGTCAGAGCTGAAAACGGAAATGTTACAGAGAAGACAAAAGGCGTTCCCTTGTTTAGAAGCAAGGGCTGCGTTGTGGTTTTAGGCACAGCCTTGAACAAAAGATGCTATATAAACCGTACCAGCCCAGAAATAGCTTTGGGAGACATTGTGCCTGAGGCAAGTTCTAAACTAAAAAGTTCTTCTGGCAGAGTTGTGTAATGAAGCGTGATTTGTGACCAAAGTAACCGTGGTCTTCACGTAGGTAGTCATAATGGCAAATACTGTGTTCTTGCTAGATGAGCTTGCTGTGCCCTATGGGAAGGCAAACTAAGCAGAGCACTGGAACGAGTCATGTTTGTCTAAGTATGGTTTTAACTCGGATTAGCTGCTGTCATACCGGGAATACCTTGCCAGCACAGTATACAGATGTAGCTGCACTGAATATTTATAATGCAGACCAGGCTTCAAAGATGGCTAAACGAGTACCAGTAAAGAAATGGACAGGTTTGTAGTTCTTTCATATCACCAACAAAACAATGAAATACCTTTCAGCAACCTCACCTTCCAGGGCAGAGTCCTGGTACTACTTTTTCCCTCAGCCTCTTCAATAGTTCTGGGTGAACTCAAGGGTACAAGCTCATATTTGGATATTCTAAGACTGGGTTTCAATGCCTATCGTTTGGTATGTATTGATTTTTCAGCTACGTCTTTAGCAAAACGTGAACGTAAGCTATGAATCAATTTCACAGAACATTTTAGAGACTGCTTGGAAATGGAGTTATAAACCTGGTAGGAAATGAAGCACAGCCCAACTAATTCTCTCTGCTTTTTCAATGACTCATGGTATGGCAGATGTAGCTTGACACTTCAGTAGCATTGTTTGCCACAGTTTAAAATAATAATAAAAAAATGAAACAATTGGCAGATAAGAATTATTAAATGCAGTCCTAAAGCTCTGCGACTCTCCTATAACGTCTGTCACAGCTATATCCGAGTGCTAAACACACATTTTTAGAAACAGTCTTAAGTAGAATTATCTTGTGCTTGAAGCTGTTGAACAGCTGATGACATATCAATATGCTAATGGTATCACTAGAACTTCTGCATTTTAACATAACAGAGGTCAATGCGCATATTTTATTTTAATATAAGAAACAATATTACATCTAATTAATATTGCATGTTTCTGGATAAAACTATTTGCATCTCCAAACAGTACCAGCATCACGTCACATCTAGGCCAGATTTTGCCACTTATCCTTAAGATTAAGAGGTTTACTCTGAAAACGAGTGTGCTTATTTCTATAGAAATCCTGAAGCAGAAGAATTATTTAATATGATTAAAGGTCCAGCCCTTGCTCCTTACTAACTGTAAAACGTACCTGCATGCACGAGTGTTCCTAATGACCATTAAAAGATAAGCACTTACTCAGTACTTCTGCCTAAGTGCTACTCAGCAATAGGAAGAATGGTAGAAACCAAAGCAGACTTAACCAGTTAAAAATTAACTACTACTACTATTTCTAATTTGTAGTTACACAGCCTTTGGCATAGCACCAAGCCACTGACAGTGAGAGAGACACCTACAATTCCAGAAAAGTACAAAAGGGTCTAATAAGAACCAAAATAGCCACAATCCTGCAGGGGAATACTTACAAATGAGCATCAAAGAGTTCGTTAACAGGAAAAACTGATGACAGGCATCATATTAAATTCTGCTACTCCCAGTGGAACACTGCACCCAAAAGAAAGATTCCACCAGTTTTACAAAACAAACAGAAACAAAAGGTAGACTGATGTTAGGAGGCAGGGTTGAAGCGTTACATGATTCAAAGATTCTCCCCAGCACCCACCTCCTGTCCAAGCAATGTAGCCTGGAGACTAGGCACCTGGACTTACTACAGGCAGCGCTGACCACTAGACTAGACCTATCCAATGAAGCGTCAAGGTACAAAACCAGTGTATGAATTGAAAGGCAGTGTGATATGGGCCACAGATATTACATGTACACAAGCATAGTGGTTCAGGTGAAAAAACAGCTAGGAATAACACAGGAGTTCAAAAATACGGAAAGCTCACCTTGTGTGCATATATCTAGTTTCAAATGAATATTTCATTTCATATTAAATATTTAAAAGTATTAACAACTGATGGAATTCTGATTTTTGTTAATATACAAATATCTTTTGAATCATGCATGGTAAATATGTTTGTTATGTTAGATTAAGTTCTATTTTGTAGAAGAGGGGATATATATTATTCATTATTATCCACGGATACACGCATATTGTGGGGCTACCCACAAGAAAATAAGCACTGACACAGATCCCAGACACATGGATTTTATCACTTAAACTTCAGTAGTGTTCCATGAACGTTATTCAGACTAAGGAGACATGCTTTACAGTGGCCTTAAAAGCATTCCAGAAGAAAAGACAAACAAACACATGCTTCATGGAGAGAAAACCCTCTTCTGGGTTTTCGGCATATATGTATCTCTGAGAGCTGCTGATCAAAGTTAAAGATAGATTAATCGTATCTCTCCAAGATATATTTACAAGTGAAAAATAGCTGGCCCTTCATTCCCAGCTAGTTAAAATGAGGTATCGACTTGATATTCCAGCAAAGCAACCTCTAGAACAGCAACTAACATGAGATGTATCAGAGTAGGTAAAAAGGACAAGGAGAAAAAATTTGATCTCTCTCCAAAGCAAATAAGAGCAAAAGGCCCATTGTGACAAGGGGGAAAATAAATCAAAGAGACATCTTATAGTGAAGTGCAATTTTCACATAATACGTCTTTTTAAGCTAAAGCTATGACAAAACTGAAATGTTTATATGAAATCATGCAACTGTCACCAAGCTGTTCATTTTGATGAAAAGAACGTACAATGCTTTTCATTCTAATGTTTTCTAAATACAGTATTTCAATTTTTCAACTTAAAACCTTTTCCCACTGCCAAATTTCCCATCAAACTATGATAGATTTTTTTTAACGCTTAAAAAGCTGTCAATTTTAATTGCAACACTCTTTTGCCCCCNCCCCCCCCCCCCTTTTTTTTTTGTACTCCCTTGATTTTTGTCGTAATGAAGCAATTAGTCCTTGCTGAGGTCAGTTATATTTGCTCACAAATAGTTTTCCAGGATGTTCTCAGGCAGGTATAGAGAGAGGGTCATTGTCAAATAAAGTGATGTTGAAAAAAATATTTTCTCCCATTGGTGCCACACGCTAAGCAAAGACCCTGCAAACCCAGCAGCTTTTACAAAGCTACTTTTCAAGCTTCTTAATCAGAGAGAGGCAATTAGACAGTATCTTCACTCACTTGTCCAGTGTCACATCTAAGTATACCTTAGTATACCTGCTTCTATTATCAAAGTTTTCTCAATTAACTATATTACTTTTTAATCCCTCAATTTATTGCAGTTTATTTCATTCAAATATGTCCTGTCACACTAAAACAAAAGATGCTGCCGAAAAGCAACTTCTCAAAGACAAATGTAAAGCCACCGGAACCATGTTGGATAAGGGAAATAAGTGTTTGGAAGCTTTCACAAATGAATTGGTAGGGGTAAACCTATGTCATTTGTAACACTCCAGAAATCAATTATGATGCACAATCTTCACTAAGATCTGTAGATTTTACAGGAGAGTAAGCAGGACGGCAAAGAAAATTAATGAAAAATTTTATGTAGGAAACATTGATAAACTGGTTCCATTTGCTACATTTCAATATTGAAGTAATATGAAATATTTTAGTGTCGGCTGCAGAGACAGAGAAATGTTTGAATTGATTAGTATGCAGTTTATGTTTATTCTGCTTAGGCAATTCCTGCTGAGATACCCACAAAATAACCACAAGTTATGCACCAAAACTGTTCTTCCAGTCCAACAGAAATGTCCATCCAGTATCTTATTTGTACAGCCAGACAGGGCAAACAAAACTTATGTTTCAAATGGTTTACTTTTTGATGAGTAAAACTATTGTAAAATAAGTTTCAAAACTGGTCATCTTTGGTGTGAAATACAAAGCTTAATTACATCCAAATGTAGTCCTCAAAACCATCCTTTGATTTCGCAGAAATGCACTATTTTAGTAATTTTCATTATTTCTTCCATAATACAGGATACCCTGCTACCCAACAGTAGTTTCTGTCAATGATGCTGTACTTCGGAATACCAAATTCAGACCACACTCATACCGCAGTGATGAGATCAATATAAAATCCCAATAGCTTAGATATGTGTACACAGATATCCCTATAAATTACTTCTAATTATAGCAGTAGACAATTTTATTTAGGGGCTTTTCTTAGATTAGCAGGATTCCAGCAAGTTCGGGTACTGCCATAATTTAGGTAAATAGAGCTTGTCTGAAGCAGACAGCTAATACAAGCTGTATTAGAAAAGAGAAATGTATATGTCTGTCTGTCTTTATTGCTGATATTTTTGCATGTATGTTTGCTTTCCTATGTCTCTGTTGTAATTTAAACATCATGTGACAATGTTGTTACTTGTACTTCTCTCTCATTCTAACCAATAGGCTAAGTGATGACAGTAAACACCTGTAATAACCATTCTTATTTTAGCTCAACATTTTCAAGCACCAAGAGAGATTATGGAAAATGACTTTTTGCTGAAGTAAAGGTTCACATAGTCTTGGGCAATGTTTTCAAGTAATTGCCTTAACGCTGAAACATCTGTTGGCAGTAAACATTCACGACTAATGTTAGCTCTGAAAAAGAGATCCAAGGCTCAGCTCTTCTTCATATCTACCAAGNTTTTTTTTTCCTTTTTTTTTTTTTTTTTTAAACAATTTCTGTCCATTTTTAGTCATCTAAAAAAGTATTGCTGTCAGGTGAGGTAAGGTCAAAAAGTTGTTCTAACTCTTTTCTGAGAATCAATTGAATACCATCGCCCCTGCCGGTCCTGGGAGATATACCTTTGCTTCAGGTCTGACAAACTGCTCCTCAGTTTCCAGCTTGCCTCCTCCAGGCTAGATTTCTATCTTTCTAACATTTTCTGTATTAAAAACCCCCAGGTAACTTGCTTCCTGTCTAATGACTACTTGAGAGGATTCATAGTTACAGAAAATCAATGTTTTAAATGGTATTGAACAATACTCTCAGAATCTCAAGGTGACTGGTTCAATCTTCACTGATTAAACATGACACAGTATCATCAAAGAGAGCTGCAAAGTTGTTCTTTGCCTGTTTTCTTATGCCTTTTCAGACAGACCATCATGCCATTTTAACCAGGAGCCTATCCCGAGCTACAAGACTACAATGGGAGTTTTGCAATATATTTTAAATTAGTGGAAGCAACTAAAAGCGCTAAGGGTCTGAGGATTAACTATAAGGGGTGAAATACTTCCAAACCAGTGAAAGGGCAATAATTTTGGTAGAAATATATTTGAATTATACCCATTATAAGTAACAGATAATATTAATCTACTAACCTACAAAGCTATGTGATATTTTTCTGCAATCTACTTACTACAGCTAAAACAGAAAGTCTGAAGACAGGAGCCAGGGCTCCCTCTGTT
The DNA here is from genome assembly GCA_003993805.1 of Himantopus leucocephalus. Classification (NCBI taxonomy): domain Eukaryota; kingdom Metazoa; phylum Chordata; class Aves; order Charadriiformes; family Recurvirostridae; genus Himantopus; species Himantopus leucocephalus. Next base: position 9,629,802 of record RSEF01000004.1, on the reverse strand, counting down.
AGGGAGTGCTATTAGCATTAGCCTTCAGCATCACGCTGCTTCGGGCTCTGTGTTGCTGTCTATCTGGCCCAATATTTTTTCCTCTCCTGTGCAGTGAATACTTTCACACAGCTTTTGCAGGACACTAGGATGCTTTTTAGAAGCTGCAAGTAGAAAATGTCAAGCCCTTCAGCCAGAGTAAGGTTTACCGTGGGTTTTTCAGATGCTGGTCATTAAAGAATAGCACGTGATGACATCATCTTCACTGTCCCTTTTGGTCATTACTCAGAAGACAGCAGTAAACCTCATTCAATCATTTCACAGAAATTATGTTAGTGGATCTTTTCAAGGAAGAATGTTGGATCTCCAGATACCAAGTGGATGAGAGTTTCTTCTTATACCTTTCCCTGCATTGGATTTTTTGACTATCATTCTGAAGCACTAATTTTCACTGGCCATTTGATGGAGGGTTCCAGATTTCTCCCAAAGGATATAAGTACTAAGGAATCAAGAACCTAGGCATTTTATTTTATCTACTTCTCTGAGTTCAAAGCATCAAAATCTTAGTTTCTAGGCAACTTTCCCAAGGAAATCTGGCTACTTTTAAGTTATTCTAGTTTCAGTGATTGTAATGATGTGCCTGTTTTGGCTGGGATACAGCTAGTTTTCTTCATAGTAGCTAGCATGGGGCTGTGTTTCAGGTTTGTGCTGAAAACAGTGTTGATGACACAGGGATGTTTTAGTTATGGCTGAACAGTGCTTACAGAGAGTCAAGGACTTTTCTCACCCCACCCCACCAGCGAGTAGGCTGGGGGTGCACAAGAAGTCTGTCTCAACCCATGAGTTTTCTTACTTTTACTTTTCTGATTCTCTCTCTCACCCCTCCCGGGAGGAGTGAGCAAGTGGCAGCATGGTGCTTAGTTGCTGGCTAGGGTTAAACCACAACAAATGATTATTTAAATGTAAAAATACCTCTTCAAATAAAAATGACAGGCTGTCAAGTTCACTGGAGATAAATGGTATTTTGAAAATCCAACATAAAAGCGATTACAATTATACAACATACTTTTTTTACTCGTACTTCTGAGTTTTGCAGTTACAACAACATGCCTCAAATGCCTCAGGTAAAGAGGAATTCAGCTTGCCAGCATAGAGAACTTGTGTGATGCAATGAAGAACACTTAAATTATGTCCTACAGCTTTATTGAAAGCAATGTCTATAACCTTCAAAAGCTCTGAGCATGTGTTGTACATCTCCAGCTTTGAAAAGGTCAAACTTCTTTTTCATTTTTCTCTCTTATTTGCCATTGCTTTCTTTTCAGTAGGTAAACATTAATGCTCATAAAAGAGAATGTAACAGCAGAAGCTCCAGCAAGACATAGCGTTGAACTTCTGAACCTTGTGCTCTTACGAACACAAGTCAGGACAGGGGCAAGTTTACCCAAGCTGCTCTACCTGTCTAATTAACGAAATTCAATCCTGAAAGCTGCCTAGTTCTCACAGAGAGGTTAGCAAGGGTAGAAGGGTTGGGAGACAAAGTGTTCTTTCACTCATATTCACATGTAAAAACCTAGTCAGATGCTTTCAACACAGTTGAAAGAGCTGCTGGAAGTGTTTACTTTTCTAAAGGTCTTAGAAGGCAGCCTGAAAAACAACTTGAATGATGGACGGTATCTCCTATTTGAGGATATTTGATCTGTCTTCCGCCTCTGCCAGGTAAAGCACCTGTCGGTTGGTTGTGCTCTTCATAACCACTCCCTCCCATTTCTGGGGCTGGCAGAAATGTGATTAATTAACTAGTTGCTGAAAGGAATCATCTGAGAGACCCTGTCAAATACCTCAAATCACTCTGAGGATATCACATTGTAACAGTGACATTTGAAAGGAAAGGTGACATTAGATCAAATCCATCGCTGCTATTAACATGTGTTCTTCCAGTACAGCTGAAGATCTATGCCCTAATGTATTACACAAATACGTTCCATTAACCCAGAACAAAGTTCCTGGATATCTCTAGGAGAAAAAAAAAAAGATGTCTTTTCTCTGCAGACAAATACCTGTAGATGGCAACATTTAACAAAATGAAATAACCCCCATCTTAACCAAAACAGTCAGCATGCCCAGTTTCACTTCAAAGGAAGACGACTTTGAAATCTTCAGATTACAAGCAAAAAAATCCCTGAGGTCAGGCAAGTCCACAGAGCGTCATGGATTACTTTCACCAATGTTCGTAAATTCATTTTTGCATAAGTGTAGCTAGAGAAAAAGGCAAGTGTTGCAACCATAAAACAAATGGTTAGAGATTTATCAGTTTAAAAAAAGTATGGAAATTCTGCCTCATCAGCCATGGATGGAAGAACTTGTTTGAAAAGAATTTGAATCCCAGGGGAATCAACACATTACCAAGATGAAAACTCAATGAGAAATTTTGAATAATTCAAATGAAAGATGTGTTTCTCTTATAATCTGTAAACTCAGTACTTCCTTCTCTTTGCCTTCTGGAGGACCTGAGAAGAAAGGCAGAGAATGAGAGTATGTAACATTTATAGGTACAAATCTAAGATCAGTCACGGCCACCAAAACAAGAGCTGTGACTGACTTTAATTTGCAAGAAGCTGCATTGCATCCTCTGGGGATGTTCCAATAGCCAGGGAACGTGACAGAGCGGCAAAGACTGCTTATGGTCTTTTTACTCATCGTTCCAGTTCACTATTCCAGTAATAGGCTAGACACGAATCATTTATACTAGCCTGAAAGAATTTTCTTGAAGATGAAAATTCTGACTAGAGCACTGAGAGTCTTCAAATGTTTTGTGATAAGGCAGAAGAGGAGCAGGAGGAGAGAGGCCAAATACTCTGTGAGGATGTGTTACAATTATAACACAATCTCAAAATCAAAAAAATCTAAATACATTTTATTTAGCATCGCAACATCCTATAACTCACTTATGAGCATCTCATACCTTCTCCTCTTATTGATTTGAACTCTGGCTTCAGATATAAAAAGCTTAGGAAAGTAATTGGGCCAAATGTATCCCCGATGCAATCCTATTATCTGCAGATGAATTTAAGCTATTTCATTAATCTCATTCCTGCCTCTGCCTTTTTTCCCTAAGTAAATTCTAAAATAATGTTTTACTGTTCCTTATTACATCATGCAACAGAAACTTTTTAGATCTTATTTTGATGACGGAAATGACTACAAAGAATTTTAAAATAGTATGCAATTCTCTAAGACTTACTTCCATGTATGCATAGAGTAAAATGTATCAATTTTATATTTTAAACTCTCATCCTCTAACAGGCCTCTGTCATAAGATCTTTAAAGTCTTGTTGCAAATCAGAAGGAATATATTTCGTACTTTGATTTGACACTCATATCTACAATTTAGCTTCTCTTTCCTCTCCGTCTGGAATACAAACCTCATAATCAATTTCAACAGTTTTCCTTAAGGTAACAGATTACTTCTGCCTTTTTTCTAGGTGCTTATTTTCCACTAGATGAAAGTAACATAACTCTTTAGTTCTTTATAATGACCATTCAGCTTGATAACAGTAGACACTTTCTATATTTGCACCTCTTTTGTCACACTCTCCTTTACTAAATATGATAGCCTTATTACAGGTGGTCTCCCATGGACATTTACCAACAGTATTTTGTATCTAAAGCATTTTTATCTCATCAAGTCAGCATGTTATCAAGCATGTTTATTGCTTAAGATTTCAGGCAAAGGACTGTTTGAAGAGTTTTATAGAGATGAGTATAGAAACAGAATAACACAAATGATTCCATTAGCCATCTATTTCAGATCCACACAAGTGACAGTCTTCACTAATGACCAATATTCAGACGTACATATATACACTCAATCCTTTTCTCTACATAGAAGCATCATTTATAAGGCATCTAGCACAAAAAATATTGTCTATGTAAAGTAAGAAAAGCTTCCAGGTAATACAAACAAATAGTAGCCCACACAAGCTAATGAGAGTAAATATGAATTCTTACAAACCCTTAGTGAATGAGAAAATCTAATATAACTTTCTCTGCTTAAAAATCTCTTTCAACATAGCAATGGCACAAAATAGGCCATGTTAAGTTCCTTATTTTGACATAGTATGCATCACATGAACTATGTGCAATGTTTGGCAGAAGGCAGAAGTTTGCCCCATCCTACACGTGTACCAAATGGAGAACCTTTTTTTTTATTATTTGGCATCACTGTTTACAACTATAGTACTCCAGACTCCAAGGAAGTTTAAATGATTCATATATTATGATTACTTTTTCCTTTTTTGTTTTCTGCTTCACACCTTCTATTAGGAATTCTCCTAGTAAGAAACTGGTTTAGACTTAAATTATAAATTGTGCCCTAAAAGTTTTTTTTCACCTCAATGAGGTAATTGCCTCGCAGCACTGCAATGCTAACTCTAAGCACATTCTTTCTCCTTTGCGAGGCTGAGCCATCTTGGACATTCATTAACAACATAAAAACTATTCATTTAGTAGAGATTATGAATTTACTAAATCCAGAACAAACAATGCTGTAAAAGAGTACTTGCTAAAACATCCTCTAAGCAAAGATGATTGAAATTAAATAGTTTAAAACATTTTACCTGTTTTTTCCATGTTGCAACACTACCGACTCTCTTATTGCAAGCTAAACATTGAGCGAAGAAAAAAAGCTTTTCTCCCTTCTATTTTTATTCATTCCAGGACACTGACAATCAATTCATTCCAAGTAAAAGACCAAAGAATTGGTTGCAGTATGCAGGTACCAGTAACTAGATTGATGAAAGGCCAGACCTATTGCTTCAAAGGAAAGAAATATTGAAACCAAAGTGAACCGCAGTTATTTGTCCTATGGCTACAGAATGAACGCAGAAAAGGTCAAAAGCATGTGATGGTATTTGCCTATAGTACACTGGAGTATGAGCATTGGCCTAAAAGAAGACTGAAGTCACAGGGCCAAAAATCAGGCTACAAGTTTCTTGTAGCATAGCCTTGATGCGCCAACACCATAAAATAGTATTTGTGAGCAGTTTGAATTTGATTTGTCATTGTAACAATGTAGGTCAACATTATAATTGTCTCATCTGGTTATACAAATAGGAATGGAAATGCAGTATGTATATAGTCTTTGAGAAACAGAGCTTTATAATAGAGTTCCTTTAAGTGTAAAACAGAAAGAAAATGCTGAGAAAGTTTATTAATTAAATTGTAAAGTGTTATTATTTGTATAAAAAAGCTTTTGTTGAGGCACATAACATGAAATCTAGGACTCGCAGTTTGATTTTGCTGTTCATATAGCATGTCATTGTCATTGGTAATCCTCTGTCAACTGAAGAAATTATTTCCCTGTTCAACATTTACGTTACTGCATACAATATGCAAAAAGTATTAAAATAGAACTACTCTATTAAAAGTGAGATGTGAATGATGACTAGTTCTGAATTCCCAGCAAAAGTGAAAATTTTACTTCGGACCAAACACAAAACCAACATTTCAAGCAATCTTCCTCACCAATCTGAATGAACAGGATGAAAGTAGTGGACAACACTTGGGAAAACCAGTCCAGAAATTGAGAGAGATAATATCAATGTCTAACAACTTCTAGTTGGAAAGTCTCACTCCTTTAATGGTTAGATTTGTTTATAATTTGACAGCTAATCTCTTGCAGGCTTGAAAACTTTGTCTCAGTGTTGAGGTTTCCTCTGATTTTACCAGCAGCATCATGCAAATATGTAATAAGTGAATAAATTGTGTTCATTATTTTTAAGTGTTTAATGGGCAGTCACATTCTTCTGTACTTAACCTTTTTGAAGACTTGCCTAATAAGTTTTTGCCTCAAAGACACTGAAGTTTATTTATAATTAAATAGCAAATATTATTTAAAGCAAATAAACCATTTTCCTTTAGACAAATGTTTATCTTCATTTCTCTTTTTTTTCCCCCTAGCTCACTAAAACTTTACTAAGGTATTCTGCGATTAGACAGCTTTGCCTAAGTTAATGAAAATCTTTCTTTCCTGTTAAAACACCCCAAACATATATATGCTTATATAGAGAGAGACATACACATGCTTATATATTACTGCAGTCTAACTAATGTAAGTCAGGCAGGCTGATATCAACTTGTGTTCCAGCATAAAAACAGTACCCACTTCAATTCTAAAATAAGAACTTAACAGCAAATGAACCTTGAATTAGTCCTCTTCACCAGTACAAATTTAACCTGGCTATGGATGATGCACAAGAAGGCAATTAAGCATTGCAGTTACACATGCAACTCTGCCTTACAGGAGGACACAAGTGGATTGATGATCTTCTAATACTTCCCAATGAACAACTACAGTGAGATATCAAGGGTCAAACATTTGAGTTCTATGCAGAAGAACAATGGGAAGTACAGTCTTCCCCCCACCCCCCCAACAGCAAAATCAAAGAAGTAAAATATTTTTATCCAGGCTATAGCAACATCACAGCCAGTAGTTATCAGGAGCTAAAACCTGCAAGAAGGAGTTTAGAATGGGGACCCACTTAAGTAGGAGTTTTGTAATTATTTTTCCTGAATGTTAAATATACTTATTGTTCAGAGATAAATATAGCATCCAGGGAGATGAGCAATCTATGGACAATATAGCCTCTGATTTTGATATGATATGGCTGATATGGCTGTGTAACTCATTGCTGGTAGGTCTCCCAGGACTGCCATTGCCTTTCCAAGGGGTTAGTAGAGCAGAGCACTGGTGCTGCAGTTTCCTCACCGTAGAAGTTCAGATTCCCTATAAACATTCTCGCAGTTGTTTGTAAGAGCTGTCACCCTTTTATTCAGTACATCCTCCTGGGAAGAACCCAAAGGATTTAAGTGAAACTCTATAAAACAGAAAGCAGGCTATGTGCCCAAGAGTGAAGAATCATCCCAACATATTATTGATTAACACCTAGCAGACACACTAGAAATGAGGTATAATTTATCAGGACACAGTGACAGTCTTTGCTTTCTTAAAGCTCATCTTCTATTCACTCTTCTAACTTCCTTTTGGCTAAAGCAATTTCTTGAGTTCATCTTCAGCCAAGTGTCATCTGTTCTATCCCATAATCGTTACCCTTCTCACTAATTAGTAAGGTTTAGCTTCCTCCTGTTACACACTTAATTAACTTCTCCACCTTTGGAAAAGCAATTTCCCCTGGACAAATTACTATCATGACTGTTTCATACAATGAACTAGTTCTAAGTATAGTCTTCAAATGAAGCAATGCTGTTCAGAAAGACAGTGAAAGGTGCAGAGGACTTTCTGAAAGTGAACTGACCCTATAGCGATGGCAAAGATAACCATGCAGAGAAAAGCCTCAGTATGAAAAAAGCTGATTCAACGTACCACCGTTAGGCAGTGCAGGAGGTACAGACTGGCTAATGTAAGAAAGAGATGATAAATAGCTATTGTGTGTGGCACATGCTATTCTCCAACATTCATACAGTCATTTCATAGTATTTTATTGTTTTTACCTGTGTAATAACAGGGAGTGTAACTGAGCTCAAAGCTCCATTTGTCACCCTGCTTCCTTTGAACAGATACACAGCAATAAAAACACTTCTGCTGAAAAGGTTGTACTTGATAAGCAAGACAGAAAGAATGAGATAGTGACACAGCAATAAATAGAGGTAAATCAGGTAGTCACAGCCTAAATGAATGGCAAATCACAGGTACAGAACAGAATGTAAGTCTCTGGATTTCCTCTCCAGTCTCTTACCTCCCAAAAATGCTGCCTATTATTAATTTCTTCCGATGACTTGTTCCTTAGAAGTGGTAAAACAAAGGAAAATCAAGTGTGTGTTACTGATACAAATTTATGCAACTGCTTATGGGCTCACAATGCGTAGCCTGGATTCACTGTGATGCGTTGAAATTCCTACTTAGATGTATTTATTTTTTTTTTCCCCAATTATGTGAGTTTTCTTTGTAGGACTATGCACAGTTTCTGCATCTCATCATTGGCACTGAAAGCAGGAAGTCACTGAAATCAGAGGATCTAAATAAAGATCATAAATGCCGTGAATTTAATATTAGGTTGCCAGGAAGACATCAAATACCCCTCCTTGTTAGTTATGCTATAAGGAAAACACTCCTTTTGGTAAAAGAAATCACAGCAATTTTTTAGATGTTGGGTTAATTCTGAAAACTTATGGCCTATTTGGAAGAATGCATATAAACAAATCTTTGTCTTTGATTTCATCCCAGATATTACCATAGATTTGGTTTCTAACACACACACTAGACTCTTGCCTGTGGCCTATTTAATACTAACAGTTTAGAGTAAGTGGAGAAATATGAATGGCATAATATCCAAATAACACTTATGTTCTCGACAGAGATTAGGAGCAAATAATGCATACAAGACCTCCTCAGACATTTATTTTTCATTGTTAGCACTTGTCATTCAGATAAGTTAGAAAATGATTGCTTCATAGAATTTAAATGTTCACTGTGAGTAGAGTTTCAAAATGTTAAATGCCTGAAAAAGATTTTTTTATTGGCACTAATCCGTTCCTTACTTCCTTTTCTTACAATTTAACACTTCTGGCCTGCTATGTTGCTCCAATATCCATTGTTCTTGGGCCACTCGTGAAAAACAAGTTGTGCAATGAGTGATGCACATAGGTATGAGGTATTATAGATGCAGACGGGTCCTGCCTTCTGGCACTCGGTCTTTCACACTATGTAAGTCACATACATAGCGTTAATTACAACAGAGGAAATTTATGAGAAGGAAAATCACGATTATTTCACTCTTCTCTTGGTCCTGCTACCTTCCTTTCTCAACATTCTCCAAAAAAGACTCATTTAAGTGCCTTCTCCCTGCTTCCTGTCTGGGAAAATTATTGAATCTGTGATTTTGTCTACTCTCCTAATCTCCTCAGAAGGCTCAAGAATCAAATAAGCTTTTCTTGGCTTCATATAATAGAAAAGAGTAATACAGTGTTTTCAGATGCTACTGTATTAAGATTTTTAATAACTGAGGTCTGAAAATGTTCAAACATCAAAAGCAGAACTTCTCATATATCTTGATTGATTCATACAGGAACTAAGGCACCTATTTAAACACCAAGGAGACTACTAATGCCTGGGGAGACCCGACAAACCCCTGAGGTTCATACATACCACAAATTCCCCTTTGGTTTAGGAAATTCCCAAACTAAAAATACATAAAAGCTGCGAAAGTACTGGGGATGTATCATATGATGCTCTTGTCCTTATAATCTTCCTGGCCACTGTCAGAGGCAGGATACTGGGAAAGCAGGATGGAGCATTGGCCATTCTTCTGCTCTTACTGGAGCAACATATCGAGAGATACAGTGGATTCTCTATCCAGAAGTCTTTCCAGCAGAAGTAGTCTGGCTCAACAACAAATGGTGAATTTGATAGTTGCTAAATAGTAGAAATTTAACAGTTTAGACTAAACAAGCACAGCAGCTGTAATTAAACTGTGGAAAGAGCTGTACTCTGTGCCATTTACACTACGAACCCTGGAAACTGGGGGATATAACCCATGGTCATGGTGCCCACTTCTCTCTCCACCCCCTACCTGCAGAACGAGGTTTTCTTTGGGTGGAAATGACAGTATATGGGGTAACTGTGCCCATCCAGAAAGGGAACTAGGCATTTAGATTACCCAATGCCTCCATTGCATTTGTCCATTTCCCCTTAAAAGCTATTGCCTGATAAATGCTCCGACGTCTCATGACACAAAAAAAAACCCAAGAAAGACAAGTCCAGAAAGACACTACATTCAGATTTTCAGCTTCAGTGTAACTATGAATGCCACAATTTGAGATACTCATCAGAAAATGAGTTTGGAGGTTTTGGAAAAGAAATTGCTATAATGAACATCACAATAATAATTTCTCTATTCCTTCTCCTACGGTACAATACTCTCATAACCTGTGGCAATCTAGCAGGGAATAAGAGATTGAGTCGGGGAGTGAGATTAAGAAGATAACAGGAATATTTTGCATGGTGGTTAAATGTGAGGTACTGGTTAGCTTAGCTACAAATAATATAGTCTAACAAGCTTAATTAAGACAATTAAAATGTACAGAATTCAACACATAGTAATTTTAAACTAAACCTTTTTTTTCCTCTACAGCCATTTCCTCCTATTCATACTTTAGATCATCCTTAACATCACTAATTTGCTAAGTCATAAGTGGGAAGAAATTACCTTGGTAAAACTTTAACCCTGGCATAGTTTTTCTTTGGCAATGCCAACCAGTATATTTGATCATTAATAATGTATGTATTTAATGAAAATAGGAGGTAGAAGTTCTTCTGTTGAAGTAAATGTAAAAGATGAATAAACATAGATGCTGCATTATTTTATTCTAGCTATCTTTTAACTACCTATCAAGGAAAAGGGAAAAAAAAGCGCCACTTATGAAGATCATATATTTCTTAAAAAAATTATCAGAATTCAAGTAACCTTTTTTTCCTTCTAATTAACAAGATACATTTAGGACACTAAAGCTAGGACTCTGAAGTTTTAATTAATCACACTGAGTTTAACTCATGATCTTTTACAACTCACCTCAGTTCCCAGAGTGTCCCATAGCAAGCAGGAGGACTATAATAAGATCTGTATGGATCTTAAGATCACCACTGAAGTTGTTTCAGAATATTATCAGAAACACAGATGGGATTTCTAGAAGATGTTACAATATTCTTTGGTTCTGCAAAGATCCTGTAGGGAATTTCCTAGCTGCAAAGTTTATTCACTAGAATGTCAACTAGAGTTGGCCAAATATTAAATGCATTGATTTGTGAATATCTCTTTCCCCCTTCCCCTCCCCAAATAAAAACATAAATTGATGTGCTCTAACTCATGGGGTCATGTTACTTGTTACTGACAAATATCCATATAGCTATTGGTCGTTAGAAAAGATTTTCATATAACCCAAAGGTTTCATGATTTTGTAGCAAGAACATAGTATTAGAATTGGCTGTGTACTATTTCTCCTGTTTGTTATTCCAGTACTTGATAAATTTAATTTCTCTAATCATGAAATATAAGCAGCGCAATAGATGTGATGGCAGCTGTATAGCACAAAATAGATCCAATAGAAAGGAAAACTCATACTGCTACCCACTGACAGAGAACTACTTATCTGGTAAATGTTTGGTAATACTCTGTATATATCATAGCAAGCCAAAGAGTTCATTTGTCAAGAAGCTGCAAAGTCCTGCATTTAACATAAAAGAAAACAGTTATTCAAGAAAAACTTGCTAATAGCTCCTTCCTTTCCATTTAACCAAAGAGACACACTATTGAAAATTTAGATCCTCTTCTTGTACACTAATTGCACAACTATAATTTTTTTAAAAATCATCTTGTCTCAGAGAAGATACTGAGAAAAGTGTACCCAACATGGGTGCAACATATAGGGACAGGGAAGAAAAAAAAAAATATTCCCCAAACAGATACCTATATGAATTGATGGAAAAATAGAGCTGCCTCTTCAAATTTATTACATTTTGCTTTGAGGACTGTTATTTGTAGGTCCCCTCTTCTTTGCCGCATGACTGAACATTCAAGAATGAGACCTTTAGACTCAAACATGACTTAGCCTGATAAATTTCTAACTCAATTTACAGCAACGTCACGCATATGCTAAAACCCATCTAACATAAATATTTAATGAAGAAATAAACCTGCCAGAAGAATAAATTTACAGCACATTTAGCGTACAGCATTTTAGAGGTGTCTGCCGAGTAGGTTTTGCTGTCGAGACAAGGTTTTAAACTGCCAATAGTTTAAAAGTAGTAATTTTTCATTGCGTTTCATTCGTAAGCTCTGCTCCTTTTAAGAGACTCCGGGCTGTCAAGGTTAATTGAACCCTCAGGGCCCTCAGAATGACTGTACTCATTGGGGCTCTGCAGGCTCCGGGCTCAGCTCCCCAGTTCTTTTGCTCTAAATCTTGTCTCAAATGATCTTTTTCATAAATACAATTTCAACTTTAATCTCCACAATGATGATCCGCTGATCTAATTCTCTGTTTTAGACCTGTATCTATCCGCCCAGACTAAAATGTCTCTCTTTCTGGCATTTCACGATCAGCTTAACACACCATATTCAAATAAGGAGCGGAGGAATAGACAGCTAGAATTTTCTTTTTGTCTAGACAGCATGACCTGCGCTGTGGATGACACACTCACTAAAACTCCACGTCCAAACTTTTTGAACTATCCTGCTTTCTGCCATCAAACCTTTTTTAAGACCTGGTCCTTGCAACAGCCTCAGAGGTATTTCACAGAGCTGTTAGCACATCTGACTCACTTCTACCAATGCCTGGGTACACTCACGACTGTTGTCTGCTTCTTTCTTCCCAGTGCTTGTTTGGGGGTAGATCAACAAAATCACTGTATTCTTAGTTCAGTATTTAAGTATGCTGCTTTTCCAGTGGCTGACCAGAGGGATTTTTCCCTATTTGGAAGCCTGTGTTCATGCAACTTGTTAGTTTTACTAAAACCAAGTTTTTACTAAAACCAATCTCTTTTATTCAGAGATAGGAATAAGTATCAAGGAAAAAAGATCATAAGAAACAAAATAGCTGTGTTTGTATTTAGTCTGATCTAATTTTCTCCTTCACTACAAACAAAATTAGCTAAATTTCCCTGCTAAGTTAGTCTAACACCTCTAAACCAGTTTTATTCTCCTAGCAAGTGCAGGTGCTTCGCTGTGTTTAGAAGACTCTTTCCCTTAGGAAAACTGACTTTAAGAAAACTTTAGCTTTCTTCCTGAAACAGAGCCTTTCCAAATTTAACTTTTCAACTTTTCTGTTGGAAATGTAATGGTAGTGAAATGAAAAAAATTCTATTTTGGCTTTCTTTTGTCATTCAGAGAGAAACAAATACCTCAGTACCGGACTATTT
>RSEF01000004.1:9604002-9616888 GCA_003993805.1 Himantopus leucocephalus | reverse complement strand
AAAAAAAAAAAAAAAAATAAAAAAAAAATCCACTAGCTGCTGAATGGCTTCCTTTTTTCAGGTCTAAGGTATTCAGTCTCTGGTCTAAGACAGGATGATCACTGATGTCCTTAAAAAGGACACACTTTCCCCAAAATAAAATTTTGAACAAATAAAATCAAATAAATTCAACTTGAAAAAGAGTCACAGCCAGAAAATTATAGCTTAAAAGTTAAACTGAAAAAGTGAAAACCAAAGAATGATACAGTCATTAGGGGTCTTTCTATTGACATAAGTGAGCTTAAGTGCCAGTCTAAAGTAGCAATCATTCTAAAACTTTAATTAGTCCCTCGCTATTATTCCCACGAAATTAAAATATTAAGAGCAGTTTCTCAATTCAGAAAGTCAAGACAAGCACTTTATAAAATTGCATTAAAAATCATTGAAAGCACCCCAGAGGGGCAACTTCCAGGTTCACTTTCCTTTCTTTTTTATATTTACGTTTTTCAACAGTCTACAGAAGATTTTAATTTATGTGATATTTGAAACTCAGGTAATGGTATAATTGATTGATTGATAAAGTGATAAAGCCATAGATTTGCCCGTTTGATAACAAAGTTAAAGAAAACCTCAATACTAAAAATCTATACAACTTATGCTACATGAATGATGCCAGGCTGTGCCCATCACATCCGTGTGTTCTGTGTGGTGTAAGACGATGAAACCTGACACTGTACAACATATTGGATCAAAAACAGAAATGCCAATTAAACCCTTCCAGATAAGTTAAGACATAATCAAGTAGCATCTTTGTACCATTTTTGATTACAAATGGGAGATGCACTACCACCAATTTGCTTTAATACTTTTAATCGTGATCTTATTAAATCTGTATCACCCTTGCACAAGTGATTGAGTCCTTTAATTGTTTAAGAATAATGTTCTGATGTCTCAGAATATCCATTGCGTTCAGTCCACTTTTCCCTCGGGCCATCCTTGCCTCCTAAGAGATTAGATACGTTTTTAGAAACTCCATCCATACAAAGTGTCCCAGTTTCCGTATTTCCTCAGTTTGTTCAAATGCACATTCTTTTAATCTTTTTCTTACACTGAGAACCATTCCAACTAGTGCTGGCAGAAATGTATTTTGCTCTGCTTCAGCTTTTCCTGATGAAAGTACTCCTTTCCTTTTCCCTGAGGAAGTAGTCACTGGAACTAAGTAGGATATTTATTTTAATACAGGATGCAGGAAGGTATCAGCATTTCTGTTTATAAAGCAGTATCTTCCACTCTGCTCTGTGTCAGGATGGGAATGCTAAACTGCATCTCAATTACTAAACCTCAGTATGGAAGATTCATGCAGCCTTCTGCACCTAGAAAGGCTATAATAATTAACTTCTCAATAAAGCTGTAATTAATTATTGACAATTTAATGTCCCTACTTTTAACCTTAAATAACAGGCAGGAATTACTGGCTGTCATTTCTTCTTTAGCACTGCCAGGTGCAGCACATGTGTTTTCAATCAGGTCACCCCATCTACATCAGCCACTTACACTATCCATTCATACTGTAGCTGCATCTTTCCCTGCAGAATACTGATGGATTCTTCATTTGAATAATTTATGTCTGAGTTTTAGAATAGACACTTATCATTTAGTAAAATGAGCTACTGAACAGACCTTAGAAGTGGATCATCTCTAGCATTTTCCACAAAAACATGTTTCTCTGCTACTTAGAGATAACAGAACTGTGCTATCTGATATTAAATAGTAGCCACTAAATTGAATGCTCATCTACACCCTCTTCTAAGCTTTTCCTCTACAGCCACTTTGTGTTTTGAGCATGTCTATTAATTTATAAGGTGTCTGCTGTTGTAGATAGCTGTTAAATAGTTAATAGGGATCTACTGCACTTTGTCCAGCAGCATAACTGAATTCTGCCTAATAAAATTCTCCTGCAGTAAGTAATGATTCTCTCTTCTTTCACACCTCTCTCACACTGAATTCACAGTAGTATAGTTATATATTTCACAGTGTACAGAAGAAAAAGACTGCATAGCTTCTCCATGTAAACTGCTTTCATATCACCAGGCTTTACAAACTCCCCAAACTGAACAACAGTTCTACCCGAGTATATATTTGTATAAATATATTTAACTTATTGAAATAATAATTAAAAAAATAATTAAATTATAAAATCCAAGGCACTGTATTGGTTAAGTTAAAAAAATCTTGCCTAAGCACAGGATCTCTTACTAGAGGTATGCAGCCTAATGCCCAAGGAAAGCCTTAATTGGTCCAGTTTTAAGTGGTACCTGGAAGTTTCCTCAAAGACAAATATATTAATTGTAAGAAGTTGTTATAGGAGTTGCAAGTGATAGGCCAGTGGAGAGAAAGTCAATGTGAAAAGGTTTCTTTTATTGCTACAATGGCCTTAGGAATTACTGAGAACAAACTTAATTACGAGAACACTAATTTTGCTGGACTTCAAAGAAGAACCCAGGAGATCCAAAAGCCACAGAAGTACAAAGTCAGCTCAAAGCAATCTCACCTTACTCCTCAGCTGTGCAATGTCCATTTCTGCCACCGCAAAGCATAACAGTCTGTACTTCCTGATACCAAACCCACTAAGAACTATTTTCAAAAGTTGTTCGAGAGAAGAAACACAGATTTATAATTGGGGTGTAATAAGAGTTATCATCAGTCAAAACCTACTGTTTCATAAACTAATTGTCATTTTATTGCTGTTAAAACTGGAACAGTGTGTCATAAAATTTGAACTAACTTCAAAAGAATGTAATTATCACTTTAAGTACAACAGGCAAAAGTACAGACAATGTCTGAGTATTTAAGAATTTTCCTTGCCCCTTACATTAGGAAAAGCTACCAAGCAGCCAAAAATTGTATTTGACTGAAAAGCCTTTGTACAGTTTATCATTCATTAAAGAAAAATTAACAGAAATTACAAGTTTCACATTCTCTCTATATATAATGACCAAATTATTTTATTTGAGGAGTACTCACTCAAAGGATTTTATGTCTCTACATCCAAGAGTCAAATTTTTAAGTCATAATTTCCATGTGTATCAGTAGATGGCATGCGCCAAACTTATTGGTGAACTTCTGGTTAGAATATTATGCAGAAAGATGTATGCAAAGACTATTGTGAAGCTAAGGACTACTGGGAAAGTTAAGACATGGCTTTGAAATCCTCTAATTATTACCCTATTCAATTTCACATTTTGGATAAATGGTTTCAAAACAGACATGAAAACAATGATGTCCAAAACAAGGAAAAACTCTTATTATTTAAATGCAGCTGGGAAAAAAAAAAGTGTATAGGATGCCTCAAAGAGCTACAATTTGCTTATAATTTCCAAGCCAGCTTTCTTGTCCTGATTGCGTATGTGTGTTTGAAGTATTTTAAGTGGTTGAAATGCAGAATGATTCAAGGCTTCACAAACTAACATTCTGTTTTATCTTTATTTTGGGAAATACACTTGATCAGTTGAAAACCTTGGTTAGGTATAAAGGCTTATACTGACTGGTTTGGGGTTTTTTTATATTCTGGTTTTCAAATGGAAGGAGAAGCAGGCAAGTGAAGACTTTAATATAGTCAGATCTGGGTCTGGAACAGATAAAAGCATTTGGGGCTGAGCTATTACAGATCTCCCATGCTCAGAATCCCTTGAGTAGCCCTAATGGTTTTGCTTACCAAACAAGCCTTTTAAATATAAGATATATTTCACGATGAATCTCTAGCAACAGACACAAGCTCTTTTGAAATGAGTGTTCAATTGCTTGTTTTCAGCTATTTTTCCTAGAAACGTTTATAGCCAACTTAAACGATTGCCTATGTCAGCTGGTACAGAGAGGCAGGCTGACTCTCATGTTCAAAAAGAATATACGTGACATACAGCGCCCCAGTCTTTTAGCATTCGTCTATCCACATCAGCCTTATCAACAGCACTGAGCCCTAAGGTTTTCCACCAGGCTTAAACTTTGCTATTCAGCATGGAGTTTTTACATTAACCTTCATACAATGTGCATCAGTGCATGAATGCTTCCCATGCGGTGAGCTGACAGCTACACATGCCAAAAATCTCTCTTTCCATACAATCTAACACCAGCAGCAGAACTGCAGGACAGAATTTTTATTTTTCTCATCCACAGCTTGAACCAGCTGCAGTGCAAGTACAATAACCATACAGTGGTAACACTAAAAAAAAAAAAAAAAAATCTGGTTTGAGAGCTATTTGTGAATCCAACACATTGCACGTTTTGGTCACAGGGAGATCGCAGGTAGAAAGAACCTTCCATCTTGAATGCTTACGTGTGACTGCTGTACAGCACACTGTACGGCATGCCTCTGCTGAAGCAATGTGATGGTATAAATCTTTTGAGAAGCTGTTACAGATTCCTCGGAGGGCATGTTGCTGAGATTTCTTTATTGAAGTCACAAGTTTCTTTTTGTGTGCACATATTCCCTAACACTTCCTGAAGTTTGTCACCTTCAGGCTTTCGGTGAACTCTTACTAAAATGAATTTGGCATCTTGTGCCTTTGATTTAATTCCTTTTTTTTTTTTTCTCATGGACATCTAGAATTAAACAGTATGACATGCAAAATAGATAAAAAATAATGAAAAAAGAAGAGTTTCCTCTTTACAGTCTACCCGGTCTCCCCCCAAAAATCTAAAGTGTTACATCAGAGCAGCTTTTCAGTGTTTTCAGAACACCCCACAGAACACCCTCTGAAATTTAAAAAGTTAGAGACTGTTTCTAGGATAAACGTGTTTTGTTGTGTTTTTTTAAGTAAACTTAACGTGTGTGCAGCAAACAGACAATATTCTTAAGGATACAAACCTTAAATCTCTGAAATACAGCTTAATGAGAGCATTTTAGAGCTGCTAATAAAAACTTTCAAAGGGGAATTAAAAAAAAAAGTGCCTGAAGTTCTCACCTCTCGTTACACCTTTACTTGCAAAGAACAAAGCTTTATTAAACACCTGAAGAAATCCGTAGCTTGTGAACTTCTCAGATAAGGTTACACAGTACCTTGGATTAGAATTCCTCGGTGAGATAATCAGATACAAACAGTTGGTTCATTGATTCTGTCCACATTCCGATCAGAATAAAACCATTGTGGACACCTAGCCTAGCTATGTTCATGAACACATATACACACGCACTTCCCTGTGATGGCATCGTGGCTGAAACTTAAGCACATCCCTTTCTAGACAGGTGTCAGGGTGACCGCCCCTCCTGTGGTATCACTTCAACCTTCCCAAAGATCCACACTTACACTACCTCTTCCTCCTAGCAGAAAGTCCAACTTTTCTCATTCCCAGAAAACTCTTGTCCACTCTTTTCAGAAGTGAAACACCTACATCAGTCTCTCATCTCATGCTGGTTTCTTCTTTTTTCAGTAATTCTTGCTCATTTTTAAATGAAGCTTTTTTTCATTTATATGGAAGTCGAAGAGCAGGTCCTTCCAGTCTTTTACACTTTCTTACATGATGTGCAGTAGCTTCCTATATTCCCTCACGCTACGCAGGGATCTAGGCTAGTTTCTGTTAGAAATAATGTTGTCCCTTCAAACAGAACCCATAAAATTTCCACATTATTGCCTAAGATGAGCATATGTATACAAGGCCATGAATTTATATATTACGTTTACTATACATATATATGCAAGCAGACCGTACCAAATTCCAGCTTTTTCACATATATTTTCAGTTGCAGATTTGAAATGCACTTTAAATATATACATGAATGCATCAAAATGAAATATTTCCTTCTGGATACCATTCTTCAGAACAGAAGAGAACTGGCTTTATGTAATATTAATCCAAACATTTTAAAACTACATAAAAGTATTAAATGAATGAAGTAGATTCATCCCTACAGTGGGAAGTTACGTGATGTCGGACAGTGCAGTACAAGACTCACATAGAATTAAAGTAGATTGAGGACTACTAGTCTATAGTTACGGCGTGGGCAGTGTTTGACAAACCACACAAAATGAATTCTAGCACAATTCAAACTTATGTCTTATTTTTGCTTCATTTCCTTCCACAAGATTTTTACCCTCTCTTGCAAAATTACTTTTGGCATTGGTAGCCTGTTTTGGGGGGAGCTGACATTTTCCTGCCCACCTGCTATACCCCTCCTCACTTGCAGTTTCATAATGAGAATCACAAAGAGGGAATGAACTATCCAATGGATAGCTATGGAAAGCCTAGTTCAGTTTCTGCTCCATCAAGAAGGGTGTCTAACCAACAAAATACTGTCCTCACAGGTAGCCTCCAAAGCTGAAAATGAAGTGATTCGAGTGATTCCACAGTGAAGAAACACTCTCCAGACTTCAACATACCTACTACATCAAACAGCACTGATAAGACATGACTCCAAATAGAGCCAGTGTCTAAGGAACTGAACTAGACTACAGCCTCTATCAATATAAAACTGAGATAAACATAGTTTTTACATGGTTATTGTAATTTAAGAGAGATTATACAGTTTATAGGAGAGATGTACTCTTCTATATATTATATGTTGCACAATCCAGACTATATTGTTCATGGCCATAAAGGAAGCCTGTTCTGTTCTGACCGTTGGGGAACCAGTACAGTAGTGTAGGTTTTCTATGTTTTTTAGTCTACCAAATTAGATTCTTGATATTTTAGGGATGAAACAGAAGGGTCAGAAGCAATTTAATGCATAGTGCATCTATAAACAGCCTCAACTGCAATGAACTGTTACTCAACAATGTTAAATCTGTAGAAGAAAGTCCTGTGTAATTTAATCTCCTTCTGTGAAATATTTACTTTTACAAAAAAGCAGTTACTTTCAAGTAAAATAGCCTGTCTGCACACACTCAACAGTGGCAATATCGTGAATCAAGCAGAAATTTTATTATCAAGCAATGAACTCACGGGCAGCTTAGCACAATTAACGCACGATGAAAATCAGGCAATCATGGAGATCCAGTATAAGGAAAGGGTTATACACATGGGGATCACAGGGTGTTAGACAGGGGTGCTGCACCCATCTACGTGCCTTATGAGGAATTTTTGCGTTTCTCATATTACATGAAAGGGGGAAGGTAGGGATCAAGCACAGAATGGTGACCAGACATGCATTTTATCACATCTGATATCTTCAGGGCTTCCTACCCTACTGCAGAGGGATTACAGATAGCTATTTGGGGTATCAAACGTTAGACGACACTCACTAATCCTCACTTATAAGGGTTCATTGGCACTTCTCACAGTCCCTTTGGAAGCCCTTGAAATCCAGCCCAGTCACTTAACTATGTGCTACTGGAAAGGATTTTGGTTGTGTGCCACACATGGCTGTATACCCTTCTCTGGTTTGTTTTGGTTTGGTTTTGTTTTTTAAAAAAAAGAACATTTCTCAAGTGGGAGCACAGGAGCAAAATTCATAACCAAGCTCTTATGAGGAGAGGCAGACCGATCTAGTCACACAAATTCGTGTGTGGCAGACAGAAAGAGAGAATGGAAAACCTAACTGGCTAATTAGACTTACACTGTACTGGTTTTCTTCCGAGAAAATTTACCCTTAGGCAAATCATCCACTGTAGTCTCTTTTATTGTAAGAATCAGCTGGCAAGAGTGGACACCTAGATGTAGCTGTGAATGTTTAGTAACAGGAAAAAAAAGCATTTTGGATAGGTTGGGATTATTTTTAATTAGAGCCATATATAACAGATCACTGGGGATATAAACACTGACAAGTCATCCTGTTTCTGGCTGGGACAGTTCTGCTTGATCAATGACCAGAATGGTAGGCCCAGACCCATCAGGAGACTTCGGATGGCAAATTCTCTTAATCTTCGTTTTGGCACCCACTGCCAGCTAAATATTTACAGTTTTGGAGGACTCCAGGGAACAGCAATGTAATCTTGTTACTCTGTCTCTCTCCAAACTATTTGTACATCCACAAAACACCCCTTAATTATCACACAACTGCCAGTCTGTTAATAACCCCAGCAGAGGTCGTTGTTTTAATAGCAGTAGTACATTAAACAAAGGTAAAAATATATTAATACTAAATGCAATTAAATTATGACAGTTTTGAACTAGTTCTTAGAGCAGGCTAGTTACACAGAAGAAATTAATGAAAAGTTAAAGGCCAAACCAAAAAGCTACAGAAGAGACTTGCTATTTTCATTAATAAGTAAAATAATGCTCTGAGAATTCCTTTCTTAAGCTTTATTGCCCTCAATACTTTAAAACAGGCTTC
Organism: Himantopus leucocephalus; assembly: GCA_003993805.1. Classification (NCBI taxonomy): domain Eukaryota; kingdom Metazoa; phylum Chordata; class Aves; order Charadriiformes; family Recurvirostridae; genus Himantopus; species Himantopus leucocephalus. The sequence continues at coordinate 9,608,643 of RSEF01000004.1, read as the reverse complement.
TCATCTGACACACAAAAGCTCCAACAGCACTAAATGCTCAAAAAACATGTATTCATTTTGTGCAAACCTACAGAATGACATATTTACATTCATGTTAGAGGATGCACACAAAGAAAACTCCATTCCAACAAATCATATGCAAAGTCTAAAGGCCAATCTCTCCCTGATGCCAAGAAACATGATTCCATGAGAGATGACACTTTAAAGCAAGAGAGAATCGGCTTTAATTTCAGTAGTGCAGATGAATCAGACTCTTTTAGAAAGTCATTATTATAGGTAAAACATCTGCATATACATCCTTTAAACTCCCGTTTCCATTATTTTAAAGAGTCAGAAAGACTAGCATTTCATGCAAGGAACTGTTGTTCAAAATTAGGCTCATTCACGGCGGTCAAAATACTATTCTATGTTCATGCTATGTCACACACGTACTGCGGAGTTCAATTTTAACTTGGACTACCCACACAATTTAAAACCTGCTGGTATTATTTTCTGGACTTCGCTGATCTAGGTAATGAGGAGAAAACCATAAAAAAGGTATAGAGGAAACATATCAGGAGATGTATTCATGACCATTATGAATAGAGGTGCACGTCAATTTGTTCCTGTGACTGAGCTATGAGTGAAATCCAATTTGCCCAGGTTTCATTGTGTAAACCGGGTGAAAAGAAAATAAATTTGTTCTACAATAAATCAATTTTTCCATACCGGAGGAAAATCAAATTCAGAGTCAAAAATCAAGATTTAAAAAGCCTATACAGAACTAATGAAAGCTAGGCAGACACAAAATCAAAATAAAGCCTTGACTTATTTCCTTGTCACAGCTGTAAAGACATCTTTTAAAGCTTGTCCCCTTCTGCAGCTGACAAAAGAGAAAGGAGCTATCCTTTGCATGCTACCGGTAGCTTGTTCTTTCTTAGGTGTTTGTTGTGCCTTGAAATCTAATGAATTAGGTTTATAAAGGTTAATTAGCTTTCTCCTATAATTCTACTCAAATACAAAAGTATTGGTTCTCAAACAGGGAGATATCCCTTGAATTATTATTGTAAATGCAAGTCAGTGGAATACTCCAAATGCCTCTTTTCTTCTCCCCTGGCATGCAGACAGGCTAGAACATTGTAACCACCTATTGTAGAGCTGCTCCAATGCCAGGGTTATGTCCAGACACAACCTACGCAAGACAGAAAATCTGATTTACAGAATGGACTAATCAGCTAGGGTCTGTGTGGTTGGAAAAGCTACAAAAAGCTTCACATGCTACATTTTGTACAAGGTCAGAGAAATGTAAATCCCCTAGACCAATACATTCAATATACATCATTAAAAAATAAATTAATAACAACAGAATTATTCCTTATTTAAACTGAGTGACTACGAGTGGAAACACAGTTCTTGCAACCCAATAGAGACTGGTCACAGGGTAGTATAAGAAGAATCAGAAGAATGGTAGAATAAACTTTTTTGAAGGAAAGATGCTACACAATAATATTACCAAGATTAGAGTTGGAAGTAATAGCATTACTTGATAGCATTAGTCACTCAAGAAATGTTGAATTATCACAGTAATCTCTATTTTGGAGGATGATGTTTTCTGTCTTAATAGAACAGCATGGGAAATCCAACTTTTTGGTTTTGTTGTTACTTTCATGAAGTAATTTTCGTTTTTAATGCTGTAAATTTTACTTTTCCATGACTGGGTGTATTTTCTAGAGATGTCAGTGACATACAGAAGTGTAGAAACACTAGCGCAAAAATTGCTTGATGCAGTGGACAAATTGCATGATAGATCTTTTTGCCTCTCTAAATATAAACACAACCAAGCCAAGCACTTTCAAAAAAAGAATTCTTTAAAATGTTAATTTTGTTTACCAGCACGGACACCTTTCTTTGAAAGAGATGATGTCTCTGAAATAGGTATTCTTTATCTCTCATACCATAGGAGGTTTCTATTCAATACATACAGTGCAGATAATATTTTAGTGCAGTTATACTTGCTGCATATACCCTCCCCTTAGACACTGGGGTAAGCTTTATTCTCCCCAAGACATACGTGTATTACTCCAGCTGATGTGAATAGGACATGGTTTTTAATCAAGGAAAGACCTTGCAGAAATGAGGGTTAAGAGATTAGAAATATGAATACCAGGCTAAAGAAAAATGGCAAATACACTTGGCAAATGTGAGACATTACTTAGAAATTATCTGCAAGATGGAGAGCAGAACGAGACATTTTTCCATTAATATATTTTCTTGAAGGGAAAGTTGAAAAAAGGAAATAACAGTCCAGTTTCTTTCCTAGTTTAGTTCTACGAACTAAGTATACTGTGTCTGTTTGCAGAAATTGAGAATATTCATCTGAAGCTACAGTTGCTGTGTTGGTTGCCCTTTTTAAGGAAATGCTAAGATGGAAAAGCAGCTGCCTCTCCTGTTTTTTAGTATTGCTTAATGTTCTAGTCATATTTCCAACCCCACACACCCTAAAATCAAAAGGTAGTAGCAAACAAGTCAGGGTAAATAATGCATCATATAGTATCATCATAGTTCTATCATATATCAGAAGAGTTTTTACATTGTAACATATAAGGTGCAAGTAAGCATAATCAGTTACTTGGCATAACATGCAACTAAACTGTTCAATTGCTGTAGAAATATCTTAGGCAAGACTGTGAAAGTAATGCAATGGTTCAGAAAACACATTACTGTTCAAACAAAAATATTAGGCATCTGTGTTTGCTAAATACGATTTCCTAATTTGTCAGAAACAGTTTCTTTCTCAGAGGCTTATGTTATAAAATTTTCCGTGTTGTTTTTGGTCTCTGATATGAAGTCGCCCTCTTGATTTGCACAGTGCTGCAATTTTTCTGTTACACTCTTAAATTTTCAGAATAAGATCTAAAACTACACACAATAGTTTTCAACCAGCTTATGAGTCAGTGAAAAATGCATGTTCTTACCAGTATAGCCTGTGTTCTAGACTTCCAATATTGTATACCATCACAATTTAAAGAAAAATTAATATAAGATTTATTGTGATATGCTTTATAAATAGAATAATTTAATTAGATATTGCATGAAAATCCTGCCGATTCTATCCTTTCATATCCTGCTATATTTGAATAGATGCAATCAAAACATAAACATTATTAAAATTTCATTAAGGAAAATAAATAAATAAATCAAGAGGTAATTTGGGGCTTACCTAAGAGTTTTGCTCTACTGTCCTTCTCTTTCAGTGCCATGATCCATACCAAAATAAAACAAAAAAAACCCCAAAACCAACAACAAAAAAAACAAGTAACAAATGCTAATTTTAGTGCATTATGTTACATATCCTCATGACTTACAGAAATATGACAAGCAGCTGTGTTCCATGCTGCTTTCAGAGCTTCAGCATATAAAAACTGTAGTCACATCATTATTTTTATTTACTGGGAAAATAAGTTTTACAGTTTACATTTATGAAATAACATTCCATCCACTGCAATCACTGATTTGCATGGTATCACTGCTAACATGGAATTTAGCTTTCATGGGAACGACCATAAATGAAAGTCTGGGGCTCTAAGGTTTACTTCTGAAAAAGCACAGGAAAAAAACCCAACCAACCAAAAATCTCAGGACACCGAACTGAAGTATGGATTGCAAAAGAAGATAATGCTGAAAATAGAGCCTATCACGATAGCAAAGTTGGTACTAGCCATGTTGTTTAGTAGAGAAGGACATTTTAAATCCTTCACTTGAGGTTCCAGTATTTAATATCATTTCCAACCCGAAACGCTCAAGGTCACTAAATCTGTAAAAAGACTTTTATGGCAATGTGGTTTATTTTGTTAAAAGAGAAGAATCACTGTTTAGTTGACAGTCTGCCTTACGCACAGTTGGCAATGCATACTTGTGTAAGTACCTTCCATCACTATGGGCAAAGTACAATCAAAAACCAAACTGTACCTCTTGTGATCCGAGATTCAGTTTTGCCTCGGCTGTGAATTTTTTGTTGTCAGGCCATGGGAACGAGAGCAACTGACGTCATCTGCCTGGACTTCTGCAAAGCGTTTGACACTGTCCCACAGGACATCCTGGTCTATAAACTGGAGAGACACAGATTTGATGGATGGACCACTCAGCAGATAAGGAACTGGCTAGACAGTCACACTCAAAGAGTTGCAGTCAACAGCTTGATGTCCAAGTGGCAAGTAGTGATGAGAGGCATTCCTCAGGGGTCAGTACTGGGACTGGTACTGTTTAACAACTTTGTTGGCGACGTGGATGTTGGGATTGAGCAGACCCTCACCAAGTTTGCTGACAACACCAAGCTGTGTGGAGCGGTTGACAAGGAAGGGATGCCATCCTGGACATGTTGGAGAGATGGGCCCATGCCAACCTCATGGACTTCAACCAGGCCAAATGCAAGGTCCTGCATGTGAGTCAGGGCAATGGCAAGCACAAATACAGGCTGGGCACAGAATGGATTCAGAGCAGCCCTGAGGAGAAGGACTTAGGAATATTTCTTGACAAGAAGCTCAACGCGAGCAGGCAATGAGCACTTGTAGCCCAGAAAGCCAACCATATCCGGGGCTGCATCAAAAGAAGTGTGGCCCGCAGGTAGAGGGAGGTGATTCTGCCCCTCTACTCTGCTCTGGT
>RSEF01000004.1:9524352-9603902 GCA_003993805.1 Himantopus leucocephalus | reverse complement strand
GGGGGGGGGGGGGAGAGGGAGAATTGGGCGAGCAGCTGCGTGGTCCTAGCTGCCAGCTAGGCTTAAACCACGGCATTAGGTTACCCTTACAATTTTGCAGTTCAGAACCTTACTGCAAAAATTTCCCTTACTATGTGAATTAAAGAATGGTTCTGAATCACTCACTTGATTATTCCTTATATACTATACTGATGAATAAACAGGAATCTGACAGTTTACTTAACTTGTTAAGAAAACAATGACACCTAATGAAACCTACGTGGCTTTCACATTCTGACTACAGCCCTAGTATATTGACAGAACCTTAAGACATGCTAAATAAGAGCATATTGTTTTACAGTCCCACAGTTTAATACGTTAATTTCTAAAATAAAGCATGATAACTTAAACCAGGATATCTCAGAAAAAAAAAAACAAAACAATAACATTTGTAAGTTCCCATTCATGATTACTCAAAAAAAATCTCTGGTTTGTGAGCAGTTTCCCTTGTGTTCTCAAATACATGGACCATATTCGACAACAAATCTGAAATCAAGAAAGAATTCTAAGTTTCACGACTCTCTTTCTCTTCAGTCACTGAAAATATTCATTCTGAAAAAGACCCAGTAAGATATTGTATTGTGTTTGACTAAACAGCAAGTAAAAGACCTGGACCAGAACTCTGTTCTCTCTGTAATACATGCATCGTTTCCCCATTTGTATTACTAGAAATTATACGGTCACATACAGGGAAAAATTGCAATCCTGAGCAGCTAATCAGAAAGACAACATCATCATTTAAGCTGTAGCATCAAGAATAATCTGTAGCCAAAGAGACAATGAAATGTAAGTAACTCCTTAGCCCATATTACGTTCTAAAAAATGAAAATCTCTGTGTATGTGATTATAAGTTAAAATCAGAATTACTTTATTGATATGGAACTGCCTTTCTGACTTTGCTGCTTCACAGACCTTATAATCTGAATGTTTCAGCAGTCTTTAGGAGAGGACAGAGTCAGCAGGTCTCCAGCCTCATCCAATATACATTCTGGCAGACTAAAATCAATACACTAAGATTTGTCTGCCAGCTTTTTTATCCTCATTCCCATTTGCTGCTGACTCTGGCCTCTCCCTGAAGTCTACTGCACCTGTTACTGTCTGAAAAATTTGTACTCCTCCGGTTTACAAATTACTTAAACCACTCCAGTAAAACGAAGGGAAGAAGTTCTCCTTTCCGGCCATCCCAGAACCAAGGCCTCATATGCAAGTAGCATCTTGGCAAAAGCGCTTGGAGTGGTTTTACAGCTACATCTGCTCCATCTGTTCTTACTACGCTGACTGTACCCTCAGCCAAAAAGACGGCAGTTTGGTGTCCAACTTGCCAGTGTAACTATATGATTAGTCTGACCAGGCTTGTAACAAGTAAATTCTGGAAGATTTACGCTGCAATTTTGCTATAACCATTTCTCATACCTCCCCTCCCCCAAGAAAATTTACATGTATATACATATGTATAGCTACATCAAAATGTGTCTTTATACATTTTTCACCCCCACAGATGTAAGAAGCCTAGAAATGACCTGACACAAAGATAACTGATAANAAAAAAAAAAAAAAAAATAAAAAAAAAAAAAAAATTCAAGCAGCACAAACTTGCTTAGGACTTTTTAATTATTTGGATGGTTTGTTACTAACAATAACTGAATGGTGCTTTGTAGGCACCAGCTCATACAAAGGGTGTCCTACATTGTCTCATATGAAGCTACAGAATTGTTTCCTGGATCTTTTCCATGCATACAGGAAATTCTACATTGCCTTTAAGGGATTTATCTATTTATTCTCCACTTCTCCCATAGGCTAAAGAAAAGAACTAAATGAGCAATCCTTGTTCTCCTACGATTTTGGGGTCTGGAACTATGTCCAACCATGAGACTAAGTTAGCCATCGTGTGACACTTCTTACTGTGCACCAAAACAAAGGTCAGACATAAACCTGGTCTTAAATCACCCTTTTTAGACCATTATTTTTCAAGACTTTCCCTATGGTTTCCACTTTTTATGACCTACCAGTACTGCCTTTTCATCTGAGTAAATTCTACTAATTTCCACTGGCAAGGTCAACCTAGACTGAAATAATCCCAATTATCTCATTGCATGCGACCCTCAGCTCTAGAGGAATTAGGCATATGGAAGCAAGGATTCGGTAAGGCATTCAAAGTCGCAACTATTTTTACCTCTGGAGAGGCTTCAAAACAGAAATATTGCAAACTGATGGCATTTCAGTATGTTCACGGCTGTGCTCAATTCTAACAAGATTTAGCAAATGATCTTTCAGTTAGGAAACTCAGCCGAAAAACTCTGTATTGGTCTTTCAGATAGTTGAATAATTCCACAATTCCTCTGTGTAATTCAGGTAACAAACAAAAACATTGCAGCAGCATGAAACTTTAAAGCTTATAATCATGGCATATACAAATAACGGTATTGTATCAGACACCTAGTATTTCTGTCACTACATTTCCTAGGCATAAACTGATAATAAATTATATTTTAATTATTATTTTGGGGTGGGGTTGCAGTTTGTCTTTTCCAAAACCTAACTAAGTTTATGCATCATGCACTACTCAAATTTGTTTTACCTAGCCTGGAGTAAGTCTGATTTGTTCCATATCTAGGGTGACTATTTTTCTCCTAATACTTCTCCTGGGAATCTTTAAGCAAGAAAGATATACTTTCTGTTATGATTGCCTCACTATACCACTAACAGCAAATATTGTCAGTTCTTGCTACACATTCTGGAAAAATGAAAAATAATGACAATAAAACCCCATTACCACTGCAAAACATAGGGTTTTTTTCCAACTCATGTATCAGTTCTGACACATTTGTTATTTATAAACAAGTTCAAAACATTTATATCAAAACTGAGACAAATTAAATCAAGACCTGAAAAAAAGCAGTGTTCTCAGTTATTAAAAAAAAAACAAAAACAAACATCATGTATTTCTGTCAGGTATTCCTTTATGAATTACAGCTCCTTCAGAGTCTGTTTGGAACATTTTAGAACACACATCTGATAATAAAGAGTAGTTTGCTTTGGATTAGCAATTCATTGGCTTGGGCTTGTTTCTGTATGGTTTTTTTAAGCAGAAATCCTCCATTTGTGTGTTGCTTACTCAGGTAAGAGAATGTGTTTGGGCACCTTACTTCCTATTTCATGCATTTGATAAGGTTTCAGCTTTACCATTTAACATTTCCATTATATAGAAGGTAGAAACGAAAAACCCAAAAGGGGAGGGAAGAGGGAAGCTGGCAGCAAAAAAGTTATTTTAGAGCTTTTCAGAAGCACTTTTAGGAAACATTTTGATTCTTTTTCATAAAGAAGCTTCTCTAGGAGGCATCCTGGAGAATGGAGTCATGATAACTATCTTTTCCATATGAACTACTTAAATTCAAGCCCCTGTAATGAATAAAAATACAAATGATCTCAGACACTCAAACAGACAGATCACCTGGGGTTGTTTCCCTCTGCAGTGTTATTTGGCAGGCAGCTGGGCAGTTCTCTTCCCTGCAGCTTGCTACATCTGCAGGTCTTCTGCCCTTTTTCTCTTTTGGCTGCCAGGTCAGCTCTCTTTCCCTCTCAGCCGACAGGCTGATTCTCCCTCTCATCTCCTCATGCCAAGCTCACTCTGCCTGTCACAGAGCTGGCAGATGAGTTACAAGACCTGTGCCCCACTTACAGGGTCTCCTTTCCTCTCATCTGTGGTCTTTGTTCTCCTTTCTGTCTGCACTTTTTCAGTCCCCAGTGGTTTAGTAAGTGAACTGGCAGACTGCAAAGTGATTATGCTCATGCACGAGGCCGGGACACACGCTTTCCCTCGTGTTTCAGATAGTCTGCCTATGCCTCAGCTCCCTGGGTGATGCACCCAAGGTTACTGAATGAGGGGGTAGCAAAGAGTTGAACTGAGATTCCTCTGGTCCTAGATAGCAAATTTGACTGTTTGGGACATCCTCGGCATCTTTATAGATTCCTAGGAGCCCATTTGGCACTGTCACTTTTACCATCTATATTAACGCTGCCACCCACTGTCGGATTAGGTCGTATCTTAAAAGTCGGTAGCAGCAGAGACTGTATTTCTAAGAGCACTGCATAGCCTACAAATCCATCAGCTGGATGAAGGGCAATGTAGATTTATGAGGAGTGGAGTGGTGGTTTTTGATCAGAAACTTGCAGTGAAAAACGCAGACGCAGTGATTAAAATAGTTTGCTAAAAAATTCCTGTAAGAAAAACAGGCAAAATAATTCTGAAAAAGTTAAGACATTTCATCTTCACATAAAAAAAGTATTTTGATTTTTTTTTTAATTCAAAACATGTTATAGTTTTTATTATTTCCAAACACTTATGTAAACTTTGTTTTTAAAAACAGGAACTAACAGCAATTGCTGGTTTTTAAAAAAAATTGCACTGAACTGATTTCAATAGCTGTCCAAACCCTTCAATTTTTTTATAGACCAATGAAAACCCTCTGCTAGAAGACAGGCCATATGCTTTCTAGTGCTCTTTGAACTCCAGTCACATAGCTCTGTTGGACCTCAGTTAAAGAAAGGGGCTAAGAGATTTCAAAGTTCCCCAGCAGGTATTCACGGTTTGTTTTCCTTGGATACAATATAGCTACTGCCTCAAAAGGTATGTGGCTGTAGTATTTACTTTTTGGGGTTTTTTTTTGGTATGTTATTAAGAGCACCCTGGATCATTGAAACAGAATGCATGTGTGGAATGACCATGGGTCACATAATTTCAGAGACTGGGAATGATTTTTGGTAACAGTTCCTGTGGCCAGACTTTATTAATTCTTCTGATGTTCATTGTAATGATGTAACAATGAAGGACTAGTGTGTTATTAATGAGGTGGTAATGCTGTATATACTTCCCAGAAATTCCATTATAATTGGCCAATCAATGTACCATTGTTTTAAATTGTTAATTTCTTTTTAAGAGAAAATGTAACTTAAGTTAACAAACGTAGTTTTAAACAAGGCTGAGGCCAGCTGTTTTCCAATCACCTTTTAGGCTCTTTTGAAAAGCTTTGCCAACTTATTCAATTACAAAGTGAGAAGGCAGAGTGGTTTCAAAACAATTATAAAAGCTGCCAATAAATTTCATTCAACTCTTCTTACTTAAGAACAAGGTCAGCAGTGAGAGAAAAAGAGTGCCTTTGAAGCTCAGTATGCTAGTTTTTAATTTAACGGGTGTAGCTCTAAACCATAAAAACAAGCTTCGGATTAATGTGGGCACCTTGAGACCTCCCCAAAAAGCTTGATGTTTGAAGCAATTGTGCTTTTTACTGAAATGCAGGTCTTCTAAAGGAGTCTAAATTTGGGCACCCAAATTTAGTGGCATTTCACTATCCCTATTTTTTTATTATTATTATTACTGTGGGATTGTCCTGTTCTTTCTAGCTAACCACTAAACTCTTCATATTAGGGAAACCAGAAAAGGAGAATGTAAGGAATCACAGGCTGAATATTTAAAAAATTCGTGGCAATTCCTTGCCCTAGAGCATCTAAGCTTAAAAGAATGTGTTGAAAAAAGCCTCTGGCTTATCAAATTAACTTTATACGGGGTGGGAAAAGCCTTCCAAGTTAAGGATGTTATTTCCCATATACTAGCTTTGATATAAAAATTAATATTTCTGCAATCATTCATACTGCAAACACCCATGGTACCTACCCCCTGCAGTACCGTCCAGATCTGAACAGAAAATTTCACTTGCTGCACTATGTTTAAATTAGGTTGAACTTTCTCAGAAAGGATACCTTTTATGACAAGAGTCACTTTTAGACTGCCCTCTTGCTAAGTCTACGTTGTGATTGCTGGAATCTTACTAATCAAGATGTAGTGAACGATGTCCATTGCAGCCACCAAACTCGTTAAATGTATGAGTTTATGTCTAGTACAACATCTGTTGTCCAGTATCCCGGTATATTTATGCTGCTCAGTGCAGGGCAAAGCACTAGCTACACTGACTCGCTCCTTGTACTTCTCTGTACCCTTGTTCTTATCTGTGGCCAAGCAGTGTAGTTACAGCTTCCCTGCTGAACCCACTTCCTTTCCTCGTGCCTTTAGCCCANCTCATGCCTTTAGCCCGGGGATAGATTGATACAGCACACGAAGGCTGACCTCAGCTGTTGTTATCCAGCCATTCTATCATTTCAGTGATTATCTGGGCAAATTTTTCAAAAATTTAAGTCAATGAGTTCAGACATCGCAACAGAGCCAGACATACTTTAAGACAATTCTGATTGCATGAAAATAGAAGATTCTCTGTCCATTCCAAGCAGAGAACGAAAATACTTCTCAAAAGCAGGTGTACAGAGAATTTTGTCTTCCGTTGCATTCTCTTTCTGAATTACTGAGATGCTTTCAAAATGTTACTCTCATCTTATGATAAATTCTCCAGGACTTCTCCATAGGAAATGTCAGTGTGCCAAACTGGTCTACCTCCATTAATGCATAAGAGTTTCACTGGGTATAGTAGTGTCATTCTGAATACAGACTTTAGTTCAATGTCTGCCAAGTGTCGCGTGAAAACTAATCTTGTATAATATTAATATAGGTATTTTGAGCTTTAAAATACTAAGAGGCCAATTAAACTGTTCCCAAATTGTTTGGAAGTTGGGCTTTGGTATTCTTTCAAGGGAAGCAGGAGGAAGGATTCAGCACTTATTTTAATTTTTCAAATATTTAATATGTGAATGTAGGGCTTTTAGATTTGTTTCACCTCCACTTAAGTAACAAATTTTAAAAAGAATAGGTTTAAACTGCTTGAACACTTCAGAAGGACTTTACTCTCTACTAACTTTAACTAGTTATATGATTTTTTTTCTTATAATGTAGAGATCTGAAGTGTCTCTCGAAAGAAAATGACAAGTCTTTTAAGTTTGATTTTCTAAAAAATCTTATAGGCATTCTACATGATACTATGCTGCTTCAGAAACCTACATTCAGTCTTTGTCGTAAAGCAGTCATCTTAGATGTAAGATTTTACCACTATACTAAAATCTTTCCTTATTATCCTATACTAAGGCTACCCAAATAACAATTTGAAATTTGGTGTTCAAAAAACATAGACGGATCTTTCACTGGAAGTAATGGGTGTTATTAATTTAAGTTCTGAACCTTACAAAAAATTCCATTTACACATTTCTGTTAACCAATTCAGTATGTAAAATCAGTCCAGAAAAAAAAAATAGACTTTTTACATTCAAATTTTCAGTGTAAAATGAGTCAATTTACTTGTTTCCTATATTCCTGAGAAATATTTGCATATTATACAAGTAGAAAAATGTTTCTAATGAAATCACTAAGCTTGGCAAAACTTTCTCTAGCTATGATTTATTATTTTGATATTCACCTGTAGAAAAAAAAAGTGCATATAAAACATAAAATATGCAGTCCCTTTAAAATGACTTCACTTAAAAATAGTGCAAGTGAAAAATGATTTTGTTTCAGAACATACAAGCATTGATTTCATTCTTCAGGCAATAAACTTTGTGATGTATTTTTCACAATTAAAGTTACATCCACCACTTGTTAGTATCAGCACATCATCTAAATGACATATATACACATACATACATACACAACACACTAAACAACTAATGGGAGAAACCCCAATCTGACTTATACCACTACCACAGGGCATCGCTTGGCAGGAAGATTTGGTTCCTAGTAAGTGGATAAGCACGCAGGTGGACCAAAGCTGATGCTGATAACAGGGGGGCACTAAAATTGTCCCTCACCCCACTCCCAATCAGAGCTGGAGAGATGGATTTATTCCAGCTTTCCTTATGAAATTAAAATTCTAATGTTCTTGGAATAAATACATCTGCTTTCCTTGTTGAGTAATATTCTTGTCCTACCTACACCAACAAAAACCTCCAAGAAATAAACGGTCAAAGAAACAGATGAGAAGGATCTCAATCTGTTCTCAAAAAAAATCACATTGTGCAGGTGTTATATCTCATGTNTACCTACACCAACAAAAACCTCCAAGAAATAAACGGTCAAAGAAGCAGATGAGAAGGATCTCAATCTGTTCTCAAAAACATCACATTGTGCAGGTGTTATATCTCATGTCCTGCATATTCCCAAACTACAAAATCCATTGTACAGCACTCTAAACACTTTTTCTGAGAAAGTTGCTGTTTCTGTAATCCAAAGTGTCTTCACTTTGGCGAATCAAAACATAATGCTATTTTAAAAGCTCTCCAGTCTTTAATATCCTTTGTGTTTTAACGGACACATAACTTCATGAGGGCCTGAATACTGCTCTTATCTCATAAGATGCAGAAGCAGCCACGGTGCTATTACAGTACTGTATTATTTTGTTTTTCCCACTAAGCAAAGATCCAGCGAAAACCACGGTGCAGGCATCCTATAAATTCTAAACAGACTTTGCATCATAAAAATAATACATAATGAACTCTTTCCCAAGCAGTTCACAGAGCAGTGCTCTAATCACATAAAGCACAGGAGTAGCCATTTCTTTCTAACGCTACAGAGCGTTTAGACACGCTCGCTAAAGTAAAGCAATTCTATCTCATTTTGTTCTGATGGAGTTTACCATTTAGTCCCAGCCATTTTTGGTCTGCTGTAGGTTTTGCTGGAAGATGGGAACACAGAAAAAGATTTTCTGTTCCCCTCCCTTGAATAAATACTGGGGGCAGAAAGAGATAGCTGAGCAAATAAGAAGTAAAGAAGAATCCGGCCACCTTGCCCATGTTTGACCATGTTGACAGTGCAGTACTCCAGCTCTGAGAAATTTCCCCGTTATTTCAAGGACATTTGTACCAGTGAAAGCAAGCACAAAGGGACCATGAAAAAAGAAAACAAAATATGTACTTAATTTGCAAAAAGCGGTCAAATGAATATTCATAGTTATAGTTTTCAGTCTATTTCTAGAAGCATAATCCAGCATTCCTGGACTAGAACCGCAACGCAATTTTTTCAAAATATAAAGTTGGCCAGATTCCCTAAAAGAACTTCTCCTTTTAAAATTGCTACAGGTCAGGAGTAATAGAAAATGATCAGCATTCTCAACATCAGATAATTTAAAAAGCATGAATTTCAGTATTTCTGAACTTTTAAAAAATCTCAGGGGCTTCTATAATTTCCTATTGGGTAAAGCTGTATTGAATCCCTGGAGCTGCTTACCTCCTCCAAATTTTTTACATTGGCTATGTAACTATTCCAAGAATAAATGGATTTTTTTTTTTCTTTTATCCCTACTTGTCTTCTGCCTCCAGATAGCTGCAGTCCTGGTTGCTTCACTCACAGAGTTAATATTTATTTAATTTGTAGTGTTTCAGTGAGATGACACATCGTCAGATCTGCCTTGGAAATTACATTCTTCAATTTACCAGCTAGCAGAAGCTCTAAAGTCTCCCCACATCATTGTGTCAGTGTGCCCCAATCCAATGGAAAGGAAACATTCCTGAGGGGTGAATGGGATGGGACTGAGGGATGGGGGGGGCGGAGAGAAAGAAAAAAAGATATGGTCAAGGTGAGTGACAGCGATATATGGTGCTTGCTAGCTAGACATCTGTCTCACACGACTTCTAATTGATTTTGTAGCTGCCATCAAATAAATAAATAAAATTCTCAGCCTGCGCCCACCTAGCAAATTATTCCAGCATTTTACAGAGAATAGGGCCTAACCCTACCACTTTGCTCTGGTAGCCCTGGTCATTTTTTATACTTACTTTGCATTCAAACAGACTGCTACAAAAAGGAATTCAGAATGGAAATCAGGCCCATTACATGCATTTTAAACACTAAATCTGACTTTAAGGCAATCAAGGTTATGGTTTTCTTCATATGTAAAAATCCAACTGCATTAAAAACTTTCCTAGGTTTCAGCAACAACAAAATTACCACTAATTTATGAAAACTGTGTTAGTGCCTCCAAACCTTTGTTGTAAATTATGCATGTGAGCATGGAAATGCTAATGAAAAGAGGATTTCATTTACAAATGATTAGTACAAATTCAGCAGTCACTATAGTTATGCCAGTCTAATTTATTTTCTCGTAGAACATGCTGTTTGCCAGGTTATGGCCATTTATTTCTATGCCGTTGAACATCAACTTCTTGGACTTAATGTCACATTATCTTTTTATCCAAAGAAATGTTCATTTTCTTTTCAGAAGGTCTTAGTTAAATGAAGTCCTTGGGCTCAAAGTTAACTCTCTTGATTAAAACATTTGTAGGAGGGCTGCAATAAAAATTATGCCCTTTTGTACAGAAGTAATTGCTGAAATACTGTGATTTCTAAGACTTCTACTAACGTCTTGAAGAATATAGATATAATCACCTTCACCAGAGCCTATCACAGATTTTTTTCACTCAGCACACAATTTTTTATTTTTTTTTCCTCACTACATAAGGCTTTTACGAGGGATTAGACCTCCCTGGGAAAAAAATGTGTAAGTCAGCATTCCAAAAATATTCTACAGGCCTCTAAAAAAGATGAGAAGAATCCATAGTGCAAGACTTTATCATGATTTTTTTTTGCCCAAAGATCCAGGCTGGCTGGAAAATCAATAATGCCTTATATGAAATAGATCCAAATAGAAATGATGACATGGGGTTCTAGGGAGTTATAAAAACATATTGTAGAAATCACTTCAAGGTTTCTTATTAAATAGAGAACACGGATCTTCTATGTATTTGTTAGTGGGGTTGATGTTTTGTGGATCTTGTTGGAAGCAGTTGAATTAGAAACAAAATTTTCTTCTACACATGAATTTGCTACTTTCTGTCAAATCCTTTAAAATATTCCAGGCTGGGAAGTTTAATCAGAGATTCCCCTTTTAGATGCAAAAGGAGACTTTTGTCCTTTTGTCTGTGTTTTTGTATAAGTTCAGTAGAAGGCTTACATCTGAAGATTAGTTTAGTCCATAAAAATATTTGCAAGCCTGGAAAGCCTGAAGAATTAGATCATTTGTTCTATAACTCTGGCCTGAAAAACAGGCCACACAAAACTCCAGATGCCTACAAAATCATACTGGGAACAGACTATTAAAATAAGTAAAGCTCTGTGTTGTGAAAAACAGACTTCCTTTAAGCCTAGATCAGACAAGGATTCTAATTGCACAATCTACCCAAATCAAATACATACATAATGTGCAATACACATTTGCCTTTGACAGCTTTATTTGTTCATTAAACATTTATGTTAGATGGCTTTTAGCATCCTAGTCCATGATATTCATCTAAACTTGGCTAGAAAATTAACAGCTTAAGTAGTCCCATATTTTATCATATTAATCTCTCTGGATTTTTACTGAGCAGATGTGATAAAAACCAACCTAAATTGTGCATTTCAAAATTGAATTTTAGGAGTGCTTTTGCTAACATTAGTTGTTTGGGGTTTTTCATATTATTATGTGGTATGGCTCCTTTCTCTGATAACTTGGTAACAGCAAATTGATTATAATCACTCAGCCTAAAATGGGATTTCTTTTATAAGCAAATCAAGTACATGAATATTGGGAAGGGTTTAGCTATCAAATTAACATTGTAACTTGCTTGGAAACTATTTCCTACCAAACAGCATATAGAAAGATTTCCAGGAAACTTGTGCTATATATAGCACTTTAAATAGCATTTTAAAACAATTATTTATACACTTACAATTGCTTGTTCTATTAGCTAAATGCATCTGCTGCAAATCTAGCTACGTGAAGGAGCAGAGATGAAGTCAGGGAGTGAAATACTTCCTCTCATTTGATGATCAGAATACTCAGAAGTTACCCTAGAATAGGCCATAAGCCTTAAAAAGTGTAACAATTAAAACCTCTATGTTTTTAAACAATTTGCTCTGTGAAATAGTATCAAGGAGTTATTCAAATAGACATTCTGATTATGTACATGCAATACGCATGCCTGAAAACAAGAAAAATCCAAACTGTATGATGTGCTAAAAAGATAAAGAACTGTAGAATCTGTGAGATCTTCTAGCAGCCTTCTTCCAAGGGAATCTCTTTGTTAGAAACTCCTCTTTTTCAATGACGTAGTGAAGACTTGCCAAAGTGTTTACATTGGAATGCTATTTGATGATCACTGAAGATCTTTAAGCTTACTTTACATGCAAACAATGCCCATCTAAATAAAAGCTTGGTATCAGACACAACAGTTTTAAAGGCACATTATGCACAAGACGTTTTCTGAGGCAACAAAATTTATTTTAAAAGTGTCCTCTTATCTTTTTTTTTTAAATTTATAAACTTAGCTGCTTGTGAATTTTCTGTCCGTATAGGCACCAATCACCAGTATTTCACTGTACTGCAACATACTAAAATACACATTTTAAAGGGAAATGGTTCTTCTCCCAAGCAGCTAACAAGGGAAGATAAGAGCAGGTGGGTGTAGCAAGATGACTGCCACACTTAACAAAGCCCAAACACCCTGCTGACTGGCGAGATACAGAACTTCATTACGTTCACAAACTTCAACCTTAGGGCTCAGAAACGGCTCAGAGAAATATTAACAAAGCAAAACCAGGTATGCAAGAGTGAAAAAATTACCAGAAGAACAGAGAAAGAAAATCTGAGAGCTTGAAAGCACGAATAATTTGTTCCCTAGGAAAGCACGACACCAGTCACCTGTCAGTCTTTCTTTCACACTAGTCCTCCTTTCTCTGGAAATCTACATCTTAATTTCAGCCATATATACCCATACAATCTTTTGTTGCTGCTTGCTAACAAAACCAAAATAATCTAGTCTTATCCGTATGAAACAATGTACCAACTGATTCGTCTTCCAGAACAATACATCTTCTCTGCTTTCTTGCAAATAGACTCCACTGAACTTGTGAGGCTTCCCTAATGACATACAAAAGTTGAAAATTTGGTTGCGATGTTAATAATTTCACAAAAATTGACAGTAACTTGATAAGGTGCTGCCATTGCTAGATGCTATTCCATCATTAACACAAACTGGCTTTGAGACAGATCCACATTACATAATATCCTCAAAGCTTCCCATTTATATTCTTTTACTTGTTCAGCTGGCTCATCAGTCACACATACTTTATTTTCTTCTTTTGGCAACTACTTTAAACATTTTGATGCACAATTGTCAGATCATGGACATATGAATATGATCTAAGGGCAAAATTTATTCCTGATGTGCACATTCTGTAAAGCAGCTATGATGGTAAGAGTTGCTAGGCCAAGCCGGGAGAGAGAGGAGCAGTACAGGAATAAGCGATCTGACATGTCACATACTGGATGTGCTGATGGTCAGCCAGATCATCATCATCCCAGTCTTGAAGTCTTTAATTTAAATATACCTTATGGAGATTTGGGAGAATAGCAGCAATGGAAATAATGGATGCACAACCCAAACATTCCCTTGTTCAGGTTTTACTACAGTTTCTTTGTTATCTGTCAGATCTTTAGCTATACAGAAACTGTTTAAATCAAAGCTAGCAGACAGAAAGATTTCACCCCAGTTATATCCCATGTATCACCAAATTTTGCATAAACTTAGTGTCTCTAGCATGTTCACAAGTGCATCTAACGCAGAACATAATCGCCTTGTACTGGTGAAGAATTTATTAAACGGTCTTCTGAAGGGAAAGATCCAGAAGAGAATAAGACATTAAAAGCCTTCAGGAAATGCATCCTAGTGGATTGGTTTCTGGTTTGTCTGAGTTTCCAGCTATGATTAGTGAGCATGACCTGACTGAACTGTGCAAGACTGAACAAGCTATCATACTTGCAGCTACAAGATTGACATAAAAGACGTTTTCCTCTTTTTCATCTCCCCCAGCAATCACACACCTTTGCTGGAAAGTGGCCTCTATGACAGAATGCAGATGGATGATTAGCTGTGCACAGTGCAAATACCAGGTTGGCATTTAAAAAAATTGAGAGGATTCTGAGAAAGCTTGTAAATCCTCACAAAAATACTGATAAGTTTGTTCTTTACCCTTATTCATACAAAAAAGGCATTCAGAATGACAGAACAGGCTGATGAACGAAATGGAGACATGCTAGTCAGGTATTTTGGCCCAACATTTGCTGAATTTCTCATACTTCAGCTGTCGCATGTTTAATTTTGTGCTTCTCTGGTGGAGCTTAATTTTTCAGCAGCAAGGTAGACAGAACAATGTCTATGATGGTATCTTATTTATTATCGTAGAACTTGTTATTCAGCATATGCAGTCAATTAATTTGAACGTCTGGTGCTGATGTGTGACTGCCTGAGAAAGCACCCTTCTGTAGTTTTGCATGAGTTCCTGAGGTGCTGCTGCCTTCACTCCTATCACAGAAAACTTCTCTGGAAGTACGTGTTCAATGAATTATCTGGGGCAACAGCGCAGCTGCTCCTCCTGAATTCTTCATTTGTATATGTATTTCATCAACACGAACAGCTGCAAATTGCCCACAGAATTTAGGGAAAAAAGAACCTTTCAGAAAAAGCCGATTTCATTTTTATCATTTTGCTAAGTAGGGTTGTGATAAAATCTCCACTGCCTATTGCAAGAATCAGAAGCAACCTGTTTTGCTTATATAATGGAACACGGCTTTATTAGTATTACATTGGGCTTATAAAAAAAGACTTGGATGAGAGCGGCAATGTAATGTCTGATCAAAATTTCAGTATCTACACCCATCTTTCAATAAATACCCAGNTTCAATAAATGCCCATGGCAAAACTATACAGCACTGTGTATACTAATCTGATTATCCCAAAACCCTCTATATTTTTTCCATCTGTTTTTTCTAGTGCCAGATTTTCTACTAGGAAGGTCTTGAAAATTAATACCTCTTGGAAGAAAATAACAAAACAGAAGAGAGGTACTGTCAGCCTTCTTTGCTGACTTCCTAGGGTGGGGGTATTGATGGCTGGCAGTGGGGCTACGGTAGTATATTTGAATTGAGGAACACTTAACAAGTGCCAATTACCTTTAATTGAGAACTTTACAAAGGGATCTAGCAAGATAAGCATCAATTCCCTTCTGTGGATAGTCCCAGCAGAATATATATCTCTGTATGTATATATCTCTCAAAACTGTAAATTGTGACATTATTAGGGAGGAAAAATAAAAATTAAGATTACTTTCAGATTTTTCTCCCAAGAGAATTCTTTTTTTCTTCTCAACATCTGAGTTTAGTGGAATAGAGATAAGAAACTGATTACTAAAAGAAGTTTCACAGCCTCTCTGCTCTATAAGAAAACCTAATGAACTTGAATTTTAATCTTACTTTTTGTAAAAAAATGTTATTTAATGTTTAATTTTTGCTTTTTCATACTAAATGGCTGAAAGAGCCCAGAAAAAAATCCCTAACCTAAATTGGGAGCAATCACCATGTTTTATTAACTGTGAGGATTATCTTCTGGAGAGCAATCACAAAACTATTGAATATTTTACTTTTCTCATCTGTGATCTTTTCTTCTGTCTCATTAGAAAACAACCCAGTGAATAAATCATTCAGTGCCCAATTCTGTCTATTCAGCTCCTATTAAACACATTGTAAGAGCACTCAGCATCTCAAAGGGATAGACTCATCAGCCTCATCTTTGCTGCAGTCTTCAGCATCAAGTTTCTTCCAATCTACCTATTAAATTTCTAAATGTCTTTTTAGTTTGATGCATATGTGTTCTTCTACTGTGCTGTTACACATCACACAACAATATGTTAACGATTCATATAATTAAACTTAGTTAACTGATTATCTGATATACAGGTTGATAGATATTTTCTAGAACTCCAAATTAAAGAGCAGGAGTAAACAACTAGGAAACAAGGTTTCCTCGGGAAAAGAAATGCAGTTGAAATTTTCCTTGGAAAATGTTCTGGGTTGTTTCTTTAATGGGAATACTGCAATTACTGTTAGCAGGAAAAAAATCACGGAGAAAGCTATTCCACCCTCTATGTCTTTTATTAGGGGAAGAATTTAGCTGTTATTCTACTAATGCTTATCACTAAGACAGCAGCACAAATCTTCTTGTTATTTTCTTTTTCCCCTCTCCCTAGTTTTCACATGAGTTTGATGACTGATTAGCCTCTGGGCTCTTTTATAACTCGTGGTAGTGCAAGAAAGTATAGCTCCAGGAGATGTGTAATCTCATTGTCTGTACCACAGGAGTTAGGATTATATGTAATCCCATTTTCTCTGACCACAGCAGGTGCCAGTAGAGGTACACAACATTTTAAACAGAAAAATGTGGCCTTAGAAGATGTACTCTGATAATACCTGATGAAGGTCTGAGTGGAATGGGAAGTGCTCTGTTTGATGTCAGGGCACTGCTCTTCGTAGTACCCTCTGATTTGGAGCAGCACACTTCTGAGATTCAAAGGTCAGTTCCAAAAACCAGGAGGGTTTTTGATCAAGCTACAAATATCTTTACAGAAGTTTACTCATATCTTAAATGATTTACCATGGCTCTGTCACAGTTTGCTGCCAATGACTATTTCTGTCCTATACCATGCCCCTCACAAATGGCAAAGAATATTACATCATTCATTTCTGATCTTATATCATCAATTTCCAACCAGCAACCTGCACAGACACAAGGCAAGGCTACCTGGCCTGAAAGCATACTGCTGGTTATCACTTTTCCATGTGCCATGGAGGAAACAGAAGTTGAGCTCAGACACTCCCCTCAGAGCTGCCAGTGTTCTTCAGATTAGGTACAAATATAGTTTTACTGGTCAAGATGGAAACACTGGCTAGAAAAACATGAAAAATAATATCTTAGATGAGGTGATTTGTTGTGTGGCAGGTCTGCTCATCTAACTTTTGAAATAGCCTGTGAAGCAATTCCAATGGTATATTATAACAAAACTTCAATATGTTATTACTACTGAAATCTAAAACTATAAAAGAGAAAAATGTATTTCAGGCTGAAAAAAAAATGAAGATACACTAAGTTCTGAGGATTAGTTCAGGAGTTTGTTTAATTTTGTCTTTAGTTTTCATCATGGGAATGAGTTCCATGGGAATATGGGAGAAATCACTGTTCTGACATCTAATGATGATTAACTCTCTTTTTGGTATGAACGAGTTGCCTGTAGTTTATCTAATTATAAAACCATGTAGAAAATATCACAAACATTTGAAATACACTACTGTCATTTTAGTGTGTGACTTGGCTTTTAACAGAGATTTTAAAAAGAAAGGAGATATCATGTATTTTAGTTAAGTTTAAAGTGGATGTAGAGATGTAATTTGCAGATTGCCAGAGTCCATTAACCTGATGTCTAGTTAACATATGGAACTGCACCGTTGAGGTAGGATGAGCCGTAAAAAAATCTAGAAGCATTAAGCCAAAAGATCTGATTAACTGCTCATTGTGTACAAATAAACCATCCAAAAAACTGTAATCTGACCTGAACTATTAAGAAAGTTACGGATTCCAATAATAACAAAAAAAAAAAAACAACCCCTGAAAGATGTGAAACATTACAGTTAAGTTTGAAAATAAATCTTTGTTTAATACATTCACTGCAGTACTGCAGTGTTGGAAGCCTGATTACTCAGTCTTATTCTCTCAGCTTTCAGGAGGAAAAGCAGCTGTGCAGAACCCCAATGACTAACGTACCTTCTAGTATAATATGCATCAGCCTTATACTGCAGCACAACCTAACTAAAGTCACTTCATCGTGTTATTACTACCTTTACGAATCATTTCTAATGGTGTATGGCATCTTCCTTTACAGATATCCTTAGCCCTGCCTTTCCTTTCAGCCTTAAAAAAATTCATTTTTATTTATACTCTACTGCTGAGATGATATTTAGCTCTGTTGTAAACAACCAATTTAGAAGAGTAAAGCCATTGAAAAAAATTAATATACAGCTGTCCAGATACGTAATTAAGGTTTCTTAACACTTATTGACCAAAACATTTTCCTGAATTTTACTGTATCCCACGAGTTTTAGGATGAACAGATAGTGTAACTCAACTCCCATCTGCTCAATAGCTTTACCAGTCAAAAGTTGAACAGCTCCTACACCCTCAAACCATATTTGCATGAACCCTGTCCTTTTCCTGTCTCCCTTCCTTTTGCAGCTTCCTATTTTTAGACTGAGATAACATAGCCTCGTTTATCTTGTCACTTTACCTGTTTCATTTGCAGATGATTCTGCTTACTATAATTAGGCCTTTTCTCTTTCTAAGTACAAAGGGGGGAATGGGAGTGACAAAAGAGTAACTCATGAGGACAAAAACCCATCAGCCTTTACAGTTATACACAGCTGATATGACAGGTACTTACAGGTAAACACACACATATCAGAATGATTTGTAAAAATACATTATAGTGTGTATATACATTTTTATAAAACATTTTTCATGAGGAATATGGATGCACCATATATTCTTACTAAAAGAATTTTGCAGAAACAATTTTCATTAAAAGTTTTCATTAATAAAACATCGTTGCATTTTGAAGAAAAGCTGTAGAGACAGACATTAGAACACCTGGAACTGATGAAAATAAGAAAGGTATTCTACCCCCACCCAAAGAATTTTAAAGTCTTGGTCTATAAAAATGAGATGGGATCCAGTATCCTTTGAAGAGGAGATAATTTAAAGCCCAATGCTGATGCCAAAGAACTTTTATAGCAATTGGAGACTGATAGCCTACATTTGTTTCCCAAGATCTCTTACACAGAAAATCATAGCAAGCAAATGTGACAAACCACCTGTAAGATGATAGCTTACAAGATGACAGGTTACTTCTAAATATAGTTTCCTGCCAATAGACTAGATTTGACAGATCTTATATTGATCTACACAATTTGATCATTGCTTTCAAAGTAAAATAGACCCAGTAGCAACAGTGTCACTTAAAAATGCTGACAAGTGTTAATAGATATAAAAAATTAAAAATTAAATTTAAGAGGACACAGATTAGTCTATAGAGCTTTTTCATAGCATTGCCTTTTGTTAATCTTTGGGTATCCTGAACTGACAGCTACCGTAATGCATGTAATATCCCTTGATATCCAATGTCTTGACAACATACATTTTCAACAGTACGTTGAAATCCGGCATACATGATATGTGTGTTCAGTAACACATGGCACAAGAATGTGAAACGGATTTTTTTCCTTTAAATTTAGACAGGAAGCCCAGCAGTGTTTTAACCTCTAGAATGGAATTTGCCATACTGATCCAAAGCAGAGCTAACCAAGGCACCTCCAAAAATTTGTATTCTTTTATGTTACTTTATAGAAATAATTAAAAAAAAAAAACCAGTAGAAAACAAATTGCATAACAGTGGAAATAATAGTATTTAGATGATCTTACAGCCTCGTGGCCTCTGATGCACATTCATGAACTGAACAATATTATCTACCGTTAATACACAGTTTTCATCAATAAATTTCATAGCATCTTACAAAGGAGGCACCTACTTTTCTTTCCAGTTTGTGATCAGGGAACAAAGATTTTTAAAAGTGTCATGGTTTAACCCCAGCAGGCAGCTAAGCACCACAGAGCCACTCACTCGTTCCACCTCAGTGGGATGGGGAAGAGAATCAGAAGGGTAAAAGAAAATTCATGGAGTGAGATAAAGACAGTTTAATAGCTAAAGCAAAAGCTGCACATGTAAGCAAAGCAAAATAAGAGATTCATTCCCTTCTTCCCATTGGCAGGCAGGTGTTAAGCCATACCCAGGAAAGCAGGGCTTCATCACATGTAACTATTACTCAGGAAGACAAACACCATAACTCCAAGCATCTCTCCCTTCCTCCTTCTTTCCACCAGCTTTTATTGCTGAACGTGATGTTGTATGGGATGGGATATCCCTTCAGTCAGTTGGGGTCAGCTGTCCAAGCTGTGTCCCCTCCTAACTGCTTGTGCACCCCCAGCCTACTTGCTGGCGGGGCAGTCTGAGGAGCAGAAAAGGCCTTGACGCTGTGTAAGCACTGCTCAGCAATAACTGAAACATCAGTGTGTTATCAACACTGTTTTAATCACAAATTCAAAACATAGCCCTATCTATGCCACTATGAAGAAATTTAACTCTATCCCAGCCAAAACCAGTAAAAAAAGGCAAAGCAACATGTCTATCTTCTCCAGTAATTTCACTGGAAGGTGGTGTATGAAAATGAAAATAGTGGAAACAGCTGTTTCCAGGGTTATTTCAAGTCACCAGAGCCAAACTACCAAAACAAAGCAGCCTAATTTTTCTTCAGCATGAACAGGACTTAGAAGGCCTAGTTCATCTTTTTCTTCTCCAAATTCCACAATTTTTCTTCTCCCCTTATGAGATTCTGAGATCGGCTTTGACAGATGTGAATTACAGCAACATCTTAGTTCTCAGATTACCAGAATTTACAGCTGTAGAGTCATAACCAGTCAAAACACATGCAGAACAGCACATCCACGTGAAGACAAAAAAAGGAATTAACTGTACATTCAATTAAGTATCTAACTACAGTAACTAATTTAATATTCAAAAGTAGCAAGAATATACAAATATAAACAGAATGCAGACAGCAGACCAGGCAACAGTGGCAATATGCCCAGTAACGTACACAGTACCAAACTCTGATTACCACTACAGAAATACGTATGGTGTGGGAAGGGTGCTAGAGGGGAGGGAGTGGGGAACAGACCAATTTGGAATCTGTTACTTGGTCCTTCCTGTCATGATGAAGACATGTGTCTAATGAAGGCATCCACTCTGCCACCAGGACTATGCACTCTCCTTAGGAAAGCACACTATGAGAACAATCTGGACTGAACTTACTATTTATTATTCATTAATAGGCAGCAAAAATTATTGCAGGTTTCAGAGAGTACAGAGAGATAAGATAAAATAGAAAGTGAAGCAAAAGTAGCACAACTTAATATTTGTCAAAAGTGGCAGAATATTTATAGAATATTATAATGTAAATACGCACCCTAAAATCACTTTTTCATTGTTATAAATTGTTATACTTAACCACGAATACTATGCAACTGCAAATGGGAAGCAGCAAATCTTTATGATCCTGGATGACAGAGCTACAGTTATCGCCCAATTAAGAATGGAAGGAAATCTCTCCATCAGGCAGTCTAGCTATTAAGATGCAGTGCACACTATGGATGTGTCTGAGAAGTTTGCAGTCTGTGAAAGCGAAGGTGAAGGTCAAGGAGTAAGCCACAGAAACCTTGGCTACCTGCAGAGTCTGCAATCAAGATGTGTGGAGTTGATACGTTCTCATATTATTCCCAGAAACTATGTCTTTTCTTCCCATAAATGTGGTCACTGCATTGCTGATCATCACAGCTTTGTAGTACAGTGTCGTGAGGTGATTTATAAAACTCATGTTTTCAAGACAGTTCATCAGGGAATTGAAGCAGCTAAGATGTTGATAATCACTAGACCTGAAGCAGATCTGACACGCAAAATACCAGTCTTCCCAAAAAACTTTTTCCTCAGAGGTATCTGCTATAAACAACTTTGGCTCATCTGTAGTCAAGAGCAGTACTGGTATATCTTGTCTAGATTTCACATTCCTTTGCTAAGCCACCTTCCCATCATGACCTTTCCTCCTTCAGACAGTCTTGGGCTAGAAAAGACTCTTGCCAGCCCAATAAATTATCAACAATACTTTCCATTTGGAAGTTAGTCAGTCACAACATGATTTGTATGAACATCCAGCAGCGAGCTCTCTTTCTGCTAGAAGTACTTCCTTATACAGCACATTGTTTTGGTACATAGACATCTTCAACCCCCCATTAAAATATCAAAAGTCTCAAATAATTATCTGAACACTACTTTTTTATTTGAGTAGAGCTTTGATCTTGAAGAACTGAGTAACCCAGATAATTCATGAGAGACTTTTGCATTCCAGGTAGCCCGCTAATTTCAGCCACGCAATAACAACAAAACCTTTGACAGCGAGGGCAAATTACACATAGCTTTGAGAAGTCAGCTCTCCCCCATTGGTGGTCACATATACACAACTTGGATCATTACCCGAAGTGGTGCAAACAAAACTATCTCCCAGAAAAGACCAAACAATAGACAAAACTAAATAAATGCATGAATGAATAAATAAAAGAAACTGCCTTCATGCCTGGAGTCAGAACTGAGACTGGTAGGAGCTGGCTGGAGAAGTGTGGCAGCTGCCATCCATGTGGCAGCAAGAATTCAGTGCTCAGTAGGTGAGCACCAGCTTGCAACCCACAACAAACCACATTCAATCGAACCTTGAGACACTTGATCTCTCTCCAACTACCTTAATTTTAAGAAGGACTCAGTCTTACATGCACTGAAACTGCTAGGTAGTAATCCCATCCAAACTCCAGGTCCAGGTTCCCTGGTCTCTACTCAGAACATCTTTTTGCTAAACAATTCCATTGATTTCAGCAAGCCCAGGGCAAAGTAAGAATAACCAAACCCAAAAAAATCACTATGTAGGGAGTCCAGTTCTATACACCAAGTGGGCACTTCAGTCATAGCAATAACGTTTATGTTCTGGACATCTCACACAAAAGGAAAATCAGCTTCCATTAACTTCCATTCATTATTTCGCTTGTTGGCTTATGCTATTGGTTTGCAATTCTGTAAGTCATACTGCTTTTGATACTGGTCCAGTTTCTTGCTTCAAATCTTCATTTTCAACCTGCCTCTTCACAGAAGAGTCATTGAGGTGAGGATGAGGTTCTTTTTATTCTACTTGCACTACGTACACTTCTACATACACTTTTCCGCTAGTCTTGTTACCACTAATGATCTTAAATTCTTTTACAGCATTTAATCAGGTATAGCATTTAATCAGGTAATCACCTGCTGAAGTGACTTCTAAGCAGTCCATTTGCCTTTGCGGCACAGAAGGAAACAGCTTTGAGCAGGTAGGCTCAAGTGCAAATGCAGTGCTTCTACTTTGATCAGCTTGTTTGAATAGGAGTTGAGTGAAGAGATTTACTTGAAAATAAGACTTTTTTTTCCTCCTTCAATGGTGCTACTTACTCTGTTATAGAGCACACAGGAAATTTTGGGGACTGCCTCCAGAGAAAAAGATAGGAACTATGTTTCATGATGCTTCCGTTCTTTTGGTCCAGCACACAGCAATGTCCAGTGCAGACTGTCAGAACACCTGGTGACTGTGTCCAGCACGTTCTCATCTTCAGTTGAATATGGCAACATGATATCACTTAAACACAGTAAAGATGGTATCAGTGGTTTGAAAAGTCTCTAGTCAGAATATGCGGAAATACTAATGAGTAAACATGACTCCATACTGGCCAAAGTGGTTGAATATGTAAAAAACCATTAGTGATGTGGCTGAACATCTGGTAAAAAGTCAGCCTGATTTTTGCAGATAGAAATCACACTTTTAAAACCTAAGAGCATTCTTCAAAGAAGCCAGTTACACCTTAAATAAAGTTCATGCATACAATAGCATCTGGATTCCCAAAAAACCTACTTTCTACTAGAGAATAAAGACAGGTTTAGTGTGAGGTAAAAGGGAAGTTTCCCTTGTATGTTAATGAACTGGTAGAAGACAGGACAAACAAGCTAGGAACAAATGGGGATTAAAGACTGAGAGAGAAACTCAGTAACATTCCATAGGAGTTCATGCTGGAGCCCCTGGTATTTAATATATTCATAAGCTACTTGAAAAGAATGAAGAATAAGGTGACAAAATTTGCTTAAAGCAGAAAATAGCTAAGGCTTCTTCAACATGGGTAAGAACACAGTTGAGGGAGCACAGGATGACTGAATTTAGATTGATAATTCACCACACCTTGTAGCACAAGACCCATAAGGTGTGCAATGAAAGCGTGCGGCAGCAGTTTTAAAATAAAGAGCACAGATGTAAATCAATTTTTTCCCACACAATTCAGAACTAAAATGATGGAATACATTCCAAAAGGACAGGTTGGATGATAATATGCAAAAAGATTAAAACTCTCTTAGACAAATGGAAGAGAACTCCCTCAAGAGCTATTAAGCAAAATGGTCTGAATATAATATTCTGGTTAAGAAGTTCTTGTAATGCAGACAAAAATAGGAAAAGCCATACCTACAGAAATATCAATGTGCTTACTCTGCTTTTACCCTTTTTTTTCAAGTGTTTGCTGTTGCCTGTTGTCTTTGTTGATTTCTCCAGCATCAGCGGGACCCTTGGTCTTATCTATTGCAGATACCCTTGTGCTCTTGGAGCTCTCTGCCCTTTGCATGCAGTTAAGACAGTTTCACCTGTTTCATATACAGACACTGAACGCTGCAGTTTTCTACTTTCCCTCACAACCACTCTACTCAAAAAGTGAGCCTAAAGCTACTCATCTTCTGTTGTGCATGGAATGAAAATAAGACAAGAGAGAAGGAAGAAAGAAACTAATGATAGTCAAGGGATACTGACTAAGTCAGCCTTTCCAAAAGGTATATAAGAAGCAACAAGTATCACATAAATACAAAAATAAAGACACCAAACCCTCAAACCTACCCCCCACAAAAAAAAAACCAAAACAAAACAAAAAAAAACCCAAACCCACTAATATATTTTGTATAATGGAAACTATTACTGGATGAAGAATTTTAAAAGAAGCTTAAATACAATTTAAATTTTCTGGGCTATATTCACATCATTACTTGATTAAGTGTAGCACTCAGATAACAAGTAGGCTTGTGCTGTACATGGCCTTGTAAATAAAGTATGAGGGAGATAAACTAACTTTTACAACTTTTCCAGGAAAGCTGGGAAATTAATGGAAACCACCTTAGCCCTAAGATAGCTTCCCCCAAATAGCAGAGTAAATTAACTTACATAAAAGATCCACATTGCTATTGTTAGCCTACTTCCAGAACTCATGCTTCCTCATTTAAAGTTAGCTTGCACATATAAACCACAGTGCAATTTCTATATAAGGCATCTTTCCTCACTATACAACACCATTAAGGCCCTCCAGGATGTGTTTTACCAGCCTGCTAATCCAACCCTCACACAGCACACCACCAGCAGCCTCATATATCATACCACACCTTGAGGCATATGTTAATTGACCAATAAAACACACCTGTAGCATATTAATGTTATAATAAAACACTCTACATATTCAGTAAACTTTATATTATCAGCTCTCCATCAATTATGTATTAAGAACTAACATAATAAATAATCTGCTGAGCAAGGTGCAATAATGTGAGGACAAACCAGTATGAAACACACTTTATCACTTTCTCTCTAGACTTCCAGTCTTTCGAACACACTGCATATTTATAAGTGCTTGAAGTAAGGTAAGATTGAACTCTTAGCTCTAAATCTTCATAATCTTTTCACCAAAAGATTGCTCTGTTGAAATTAACAAAAGAACAGGCTTTCTTGTATGCATTTGCTGGCATCAGGTTCTCTTAATCCTAATATTAGTCATTCCCTTCTGTATAGAATCCATAGTTTCATCTTTTGTGAGTACTTGTTAGCTGACTCAGTATTAGCATTAGCTAACAGAAATATTTCCACTAAAAAGACACCGTAAGCCTCTTCAGGACTAAAATGGAATTTCAGTAAAGAATATTTACAGTATCTCCAAATAAAATTGGCAAATAACTATAACGAGGAGGTCTCATCACCACAAAAAGCAAAAATCAGAGCCAATGTGGATTTCCTTGATCTTTTAATGCTGGACCTACCAGGGCCTCACTTGTTCTCCCATTTGCTTAGATAGGAACAGTCTTGGAACTTCTAAAACGTGTACTGAATGAATGACTACCAACAACTCTCAGCAGGCAAATGCTGAAATGCTTAAACATTAAATATAAGCCTATAGTTTAAGTGAGGACTTCGGACATAATGATCTCACTGGCTTGAGCTGCTAAGTCACCCCAAAATTCAACAATTACAATGATTTACACTTCAACTTCCAAAATTCCAATAGTAAAAAATCAATAAAAAAAGCCCAAGGTGATATTTATAACATGCAACATCCACTGTGTTTGCAAGAACAGAAAGATGCCAGATTCTCCTTTGGAGTTTGTCACAGTGAAGATGTGGGAAGGGAAGACTGGCAAAGTAAGGACATACAAAGTAAAGCCAGAAGAAGACATGGTCATAAGGCAGAATACC
This sequence comes from Himantopus leucocephalus, assembly GCA_003993805.1. Taxonomy (NCBI): domain Eukaryota; kingdom Metazoa; phylum Chordata; class Aves; order Charadriiformes; family Recurvirostridae; genus Himantopus; species Himantopus leucocephalus. The sequence goes on along the minus strand of RSEF01000004.1, from coordinate 9,577,839 downwards.
TTCTCCTTTGAACTAAGGGAGCACTGAAAAGCTAGTATGGATTCCTGTAATACACAGAAGTAAGGGTAAAAAAGGAACAACTGACTATTCAGGATAAGCTCCCAGTCGTTTACCACACAAAAGAAACAATGCAATAATTTTAGACTGCATTAAAACGGGTATTATTAAAATCACTACACTAGAGCACCTCAACTAAATGATCATGGTATATTTTTGCTACAAATTAAGACTGTCAATGCATGCATAACTTTGTTTATTTTCACTTTCATTTATTTTTTAATCAATACATTGCTGAAGAGCAGTTGCATTCAGAAAATAAGCTTGGATCCATTTTAGGTTTGAACAAATTCACGTATAGTAACAGAACTTAAATTTTTCTTAGCAGAGGTAAATTAGATAGAGCAAGGACCTGTAAAACAAAATAACAATTTAACCAAAGGTAATTAAGTCTCAGAAGGAACAGAAGACTGAAGGCATATAAAGCTACTTTCACTAACAATTCTTTTGTTGTATCTCTGACCTTTACCACAAAATGGCTAAACAGACCAAAGGTCCAGCCTACACTGTATGCAGCTCCTGTGTTTGAAAGTTAAGAGCATGTTAAGATGTTGATTAGCAATCAGTGCATTCACAACATTTTTTTTTTTTATGGCAGATAAGTAGATGATAATCTGAAGAAATCCAAACATATCTAAAAAATGCAGAATCATCTGCTGTCTAATAAGACTTCTTTTTCAGTGTCTTCACGAAGATACATAATTTTTAAAGATAATTACTCCCTTTTTAATGGTATTTTTTCCCCTTATGGAACACAATGAGCAGTTTTATTGCTATTCAAACTTTTTCAGAGTTTTTTCTAATTCTATACCTTTATTACAGTATCTCAATAGCACCGCTCAGTAGCAGCCTCGATTCTGTCTTCATCATGTAAATTGTGCAATTGTACTGTTGCACACCAGCATGGGGGAGATGACTTTTATTTACATGCACTGATCTATATATTTTTTTTCTGATCAAATTCCACCAATTTACCTTTCCAATCATCCCTGCATTTGGTTCAACTTCCTAAAATACCTTTCAAAACTACCACTTTACATAAATGATTCCAGACTCAGGACTCCTGCTAGGCGTGAAAGAATGCTTTTTGAAAAATGTATTTATGCAAGCACAAGATATGGAATATCATTTTATTTGTTTCTCTCAGACAGTAAATTTACTCACAAATTTCCATGCAGGTGAGGAGGTAATCCAAGAAAGCAGCACTGTTGGTATGTTTTAAGCCAGTTGCTACCAGTTTTCAAGTGCTGGCCTATTTTCGTTGAAAATACTTTGCTTATTTGTATTCCTAATAAACATCATAGTTAAATCCAGATACAGCAACGGTCACGTAGAAAACAGATAAAGGCTGGGAATAATCCATAAAACATAACTCCTAAACAATTCCTGATTCTTTTCTCAAAGGGGAAGTTAAAATTCATATTTCTACAGATTGCAGACTTAGATAATTAAAACACCGGTTTTACAAGAAGCTATAACATACCACATTTTTTTCCTCAGAGTTCTTATCCATTGCTGCCTTTACAAGATAAATGTTTCATGAGGTTGAAAAGAATTAAAATCAAAACCTCCATAAGTTACCAAAATAAAAGAGGAAGAAGAGTCAGCAAATGTATGAGTGTCAGTTTGAATATTATTCAGTTGCCTCTCATTACAGGAACAGTTCTTATGTCTATAGCAAATAGAGGATACATGGAAAAGGAAAGAGCTAGAGGCAAGCAGAAGTTAAAGGGCAGAAGGGCGCAAAATTGTCATCATCGTTACTATTATCACTTCAGTATGGACATACAACTGAAAGCTCTCAGTAGCTACAAGAGTAGGTGAAAATCATGGTAATACTCATAACACTGCATAGAATAATAGAACATACCTCTTCTGTCACCTTCCATCCACCACACATTGTTCATGCCATTGAAGGGTGTCCTAAAATAAAATATAGGAATGACTATGTTACAAATATCAGAGAAATAAAAGCTTTTGTTTCCTGGTGGTTATTCAAAATGCGTCTTTCGGGTCAAATTTTTAGCTATGATTTATTCATGCTTCAGTTTTGTGTGATGGAAATTACTGTTTTCGCATCTGCAAACATTTGCCTCAGCCATGTAGATCACTTCGACCCAAGAAACCTCAAGTGAAGGGATAAAGTTACACTCACAGCATCACACACACAAAAGTCAGCCTTGGTCTCTTTCTATGCGACAGACGGAATTTTATCTGACAGGAGAAATTGTATTATAGCAAGAAGTGCTAAACAAACTGTTTCTTCTTGCAAAAAAGAGGTTATAAACCATATTGTCTGTCTAAATATGAACCAGTTTGAAGTTGTATATGTAAATTATCCACCCAGATGTCTCCAGGAAGTAGAGACGTTCTAGAAGGCGATGCTTCCTTACGTAGGGGTAAGAAGGAATAAGATGATCTGTAAAAACTCATCGATATTTTAATTCAGTGTTGGTGCAAATGCTCAAATAAGCATGCAAAACCTTTCACAATGAGAATATTCAGAGTATTTTTTGAAATGTCAGCAACAAACATTAAATATATGAACAATATTTCAATGTAACGATGCAAAATTGGCAGAGCATTCAAAGAATGCCTCGAGAACAAGGAAATCAGATGTTCTATTTCCATCAAAACAAGACAATAACTCATTTCAAAAGTGTAATTTCAAGGAGACCAACAAATGCTCAAAAACAATATTATGGTGTTTTTGTACAATATATGAGATATTTGCCGCAAAATCCAAAAATTATAATTTCCTCAGTAAAGGATCAAATTAGCATTCTCATTCAGAGTAATAACAAAGAATTTCAATATTATATGTCAAAACAAACTAACTTTGCACATTCAACCTTATTTTATTTCTTGTTTGTTTGGGTTTTTTCCCTAATATTGAAAATGCAGCTATGAAACTTGTCAGTTCTGTATACTGCATACAAAAGTAAAGACTTCAAAACAAATACTGTCCTACTGTGAGTGAGTTATGGCATTGTGTGCCAGGTCTGGCTGGGATGGAGTTAATCTTCTTCATCACCATCCCTATGGCGCTGTATCTCGGATTTCTGATTAAAACAGTGTTAATAACATGCCAGTGTTTTGGCTATTGCTGAGCAGCACTTGCACAGCTGGAAACCTTCTGTGCTGCCCACTCTGCCCCCACAGTGCATACGCCAGGGTGGGCGAGAGGCAGGGGGGGCACAGCCAGGACAGCTGGCCCAGGCTGACCAAAGGGATATTCCATGCCATATAGCGTCACGCTCAGCAGTAAAACCAGGGGGTAGTCTTTCCAAAGTAGCCATTGCTCGGAGATTGGCTGGGCATCGGTCTGCTGGTGGGAGGTGGTGAGTGATTGCCTTTGTATTGTTTGGTGGTCTGGGTTTTTTTTTCCCCTCTTTCCTTCATTTATTAAACTGTCTTTATCTCACCCCATGAGTTTTTCTTGCTTTTGCTCTTCTCTCCCCATCCAGCTGGGGAAGGGAGTGAGCGAGCAGCTGATGGCTGCTTAGTTGCCAGTCAGGATCAACCCACCATACATTGGTACAAGATTTCTCTTACACATGTATTTGTGTCAAAGGGTAAAATAATGTATCAAGGGAAAGAAGTGTTCTAATAAATACTAACACTTTTAAGTACCTGAAGAGATGGCATAGGGACATTCAGGTTAGTATTTCAGCAAAACTTAATACAACAATTAAATAATTACTAGTAGTTAACAATAGTTATAACGTTTAAATAATTATTTAAATAATATTATCTAGCAGGATATGCTAGAGAGGTTTTTGTAAGAAATAATCCTGAGGAACAGATTATGGCTACTAATTTAATTCGGCAAGTCACTTGAAAGGGAAAAAAATATTTCCTTCTATCTTCATCATTTGCTATTTTTCTATAACTTTAATTCAAACTTGAAAAAAACTAGTTTTTCATTAATTTTGCAACTCGTGAGTAATGAAGATTTATATGGAAATGGGATCTGTGCAAACTTGACACTTCAGTATTTTCTAAAAAAAAAAAGAGAATCCTTTTAAGCGTGAAATAATTGTAGAAAACTTACCCATTTAAGCACTTATTTTGAACGTAATGGTTTTAGCTTCATACTGTTAGTATGCCAAGAATAGCCATTTTAACGGAAAATAAGTCATAGGATTTGGGTTTCCAGATCCACAATTCTTTTAGCCCTATCAAACAGGCAGCAATCACTCTGTTACTTAATTTCTAGGTAAATTATGTATGCTGCCCTACATTTTTCATAAAAGCCCTAATTCAAAGCATTTTATGTTGTCCTTCTATTTAAGTAGTTATTTATGGATAACAGTTAAATAATTAAGAATTAACAGTTGTATTTAGTAAATAGCTATTCAAATAGCATCTAAACCAGGATCAAAGTAAGGAAAATGAGGAAACAGATCCTTTAAGTCAGTAACTGCAAAATAATAATTTGTTCATTTTCCTGTTGTGAGAAAGCTGAAGTACGGAAGTGCAAGATCTGTGCTGTATCTGTCCTTGTAATTTCCCAGTCCGTTTTCTGATATGCGAAGTCCAGCAAGTGTTACTTATTTACAGGCATTTTTTCTCCCTCAAATGTTGATTTTACTTTTGTTCTTTCTTTTTTATAATATCTCTGTCATTCTTTTGGACATTGCTCATGTTGTTTGGATCAAATATTTCTTTTACTGGCAGTGTTCTCCCTCTCCTCTCTTTTTTTTTTTTTCCTCAGAATCAGGGATTTTGGTACATTATCAATAAAAAGCCCAGGACAGATTAGCATAGAACAAGATAGTGATTTGCTCTGACTTGGCATAAAGTGAAGCATGTCAAATTAAATCCTGAATTAACACGAGAGCAATACATGTCCTCATCATAGATTTAAACAGAGTGGGTCTAGTATTCCTTTTGTTGCCAAATCACTTTAAAAATGTACTCTAGGAGAGCAAATTCTAATAGGATAAAATTATACAAAGGCAACAACATTTAACATAAGAACAATTAAACTGTAGGAAAAAACTGTACATGACACAAAGCTATTTGATTTATGACTAATATTTATCTATTATTTTGGTGGGGTATATAAAGAACCAAGTTATGAATTAGTAACGTAATGATTACTTCCACACAAAACAGGTATAGGAAGCTGAAATAGCAGTAAACCTTTTTACATTCTGCCTGAGTCAATATTCCCTTTCTTCAAACATTTACAAAGCATTTCAATGGTAATGAACGTATGTGCACATACAGGACAACACAAAAAATAGCCATGAGCAATGCTAAAACTCCTAGGAAAAACTGAACAGCAATACCAGTTCAAAATCATCAGCAAATATATTCCTATTGAAAACTTTTGAAATATTAATAATTTCTTTTTCTTTGCTTTTCCATATACCATAAATGGAGCTCTTCTCCCTTGACAACTGACCAAACTTATACGCTGAGTTGCCATACTTTGAAACTAAAGGGCAGTGCCTCTAGCAACAATCCTTCAAACAGTAGCAGACTGGCTGAACATTACCTGAATAACTTGAGTACCCTGGTGGGCAAGATGGCATTGAGTCCACATTTTACAAAGCTGTGTATACATACATACATATGTAAGTACAAAATGCATATATAAATATAAATCAACACTGGGAACAGTGGCTATGAATCCTATCATCTAACTGTAGCTATCTAGAAGTTAAATATCTGTTCTGATTTAGTCATGATATTGGTACCCATGGAGAGAGAAAAGCACCTTCTGAAAATAAATGTCTAAGGTAAAATGGAAGCCCTATAGGAGGTAGGTATATCTCCCACCGTATCATGAGGAAGTCCACATGACTGACTCAGGTAGACACCTAACCTTGGGATGGGGTAGAACATTCAGCTGAAATGAAAGCCAAAGCTGCTACTCCAAATAGCATTCCAAGATTAACATTTATTTTTGGATTAAACTTCAGTTTAATACTCAGGAACTTTATTATTATACAATGAAAAATCAGTTACTTTACTGTGTGCTGCCAAGTAACAAATTTTAGAACGTGTTACTAGTCTCGGTAAAACGCTGCTGCAATCCTGCTAGTTGTAACATTAGTGGGATAGTTTCTATGCAGGGCATGCAGCTCAGTAGGAGCTGAGAATGACAAATTAAATATCATGCTTTATGGCGCCAAAGGTTGTATTCATATTAAAACATAGTACATTTAAAAATGAGAAGCGCACTGATAACCATTATTCATTTTTCCGGAGACAAAAAACAAATAGAAAGATAACAGCTCAGCTCTTAAAACAACAAAATAAGACTATGTGAAAAAAAAAAAAAATTGAGCACAGGTGAAGTGATTATGGTACAGTCATAATTCTGACTTCCTCATCACCTGAACCCTGAGGATGTCAGATATATGAGAGTTCAGTCAGCCAGGCGGCAGAGCTGTTGAAGATGTGGTCCGCACTGAAGGAAGGAGGCAGAGCAGAGGACAGGCAGCACTTTGACTTACAAAACAAGCACAGCTCTCAGAATACAGCAAACTATTCATCCATGTCAATGGAACAAACAAAAATGATGACCTCCTAAGGCACCTCTGGCCTGAATCAAATCACAAGTGCAACAAAACACACAAAATTACAGAGAAAATAATCAGGTTTTCAGACGTCTCCACAAAAGCTCAAATTGCAGAAGACTGCTATGTTGCAGTTTTTTTGGTGGCTCCATTAAGTTATATTTACATTTACCGGTCACAGTCCATTGCTTGATATTTTTTCCTGGCTCGAAAATGTTATGTCAAGTAAATATTGCTATGAATTATATTCTGTTCCAGTCTCAAAGTTTTAAAAAATCTTATTAAATAATATTCCCATTCACTTCCCTTGACTGGATGCTATACCAGTCTACCAAACACAGTCCTGTGTAAGAAGACAGGACTTCTGTCCATGATTCGGCTGTCTGTTCTTGCCATCAAGATTTGGAATCAAATTTCAACTTCCCTCTGCTAAGGTCTAAGGGAGAAAATAAGTATAAGTGCGCTTAGTATTGGCAATACTAAAACAGTATGACAGAGCACATAAGGTACATTTCCCTGTGCTGGCCCAGTGACTCACTATTTAAGAAAAGAAAGGCGATACACAGGCTGTGGAACAATTACTTTACCGCCTCATGAAAAAGAACCCAGAACTGTACAAATCAGCTGTGCTCTAATCTTATTTATATTTTCTTCGTGTGAGCAAATGGAAAGAGTGGGATTTTCTCACTGCATTCATGTATTCGTAAAATCCATACTTAAGAGAGATTTTGAGGACTTTGACTTTGCTTCTGTCCACCAGCACAACTGGCTGTAATTCAGCATACCCTTAAACCTAAGACAACTTCTCCAGAGTTCTGTCAACAAAACAGCTCCTGCCTAGCAGCAAGAACCTGCATTCCCAGCTCAGTGAGCTGTCAGTAAGAAATGCAGGTTATTAGATGCCTCTGTTATTACAGATTACACAAGTGGCACAGAAAATGACACCTAATTCACGTTGCTCCTCAAGTGTGATACGCCCCTCCACACCGTTCTTGTGAGCACGTACAGATAAAAATTCAGTTGGCTTGGAAAACAAAAAACAAAGACTATGTGTGACCACTATTAATGAAACCTAAGCAAATGGTGAGACAAGAAAACTATTTTACAAGACTTCAGTATGTTTCTTTAATATGATATCTCATCTTAAAAATAACATTTATAGTATTCTGAGTCAGATTACTGCAGTGTGTCTAAATTTAAGCCTTCCAAAAGCAAAAAACTAGAAAAGCCATTTTTCCTGTGTGCCCTGCTCTTTGGGATGTAGAAGCATATATTTTCTTCTTTGTATTCCCTTGTAGCGAGACATCCAGAATGTCCTAGAATCCTCAGCACGGTACACAGATGGGAACAATCCAGAGCTGATTGAAATAAGTAGGAAGATCCCTATGGATATATGCATACCATTCTTCCACCACTCTTTTTCCAAAAAAAATCATATTGTTGAATCTTTACAACCTTTACGTAATACTACTCCTGCAAAAACCTGCTATGTTATTTGCTGTTGTTTTGATGGCAAAATAAAATTCATACTTCATTTTTCAGAAATAATACATGTTAGGCAGTCATGATCAAACTTGACATTATAGAATAGAAGAGAGATAAAGAATTGATTTTTAAAAAGTCTCTTGCAGTGTCATGTAAGAATGAGATTTCATTTAGGTATAGCGAGTTTCATGACAGCTCTACAATATTTTATTTTCTAGTAATTATCTGAAGAATATTTTTGATACATGCATTTAATTCATATACTATGTGATCAGTGAATCATTTGTTGCCATAATGTACCTTATAAAGTGGAAAGGCCCAGGGTTTGAAGCTGCTCTATACAGAAATGCATACATACACAAACATATGATATTAGTTAAACTGAGACTTGTATTATGGAAACTCACAAAAAACATTTTCTCAAAGACAACTGCTTTCAAAGAGAAAGAGATTAATAATTTGATTTGTCACAATAACTTAAAGCATATTGAACCTCGCAAAGCTGACTACAGTTTGAGGATGCTTACTGCCAATATATTGCAAGATATGATCTTATATTGGTAGAAAAAAGCGAAGAGAAAGAAGAAAAAGAGAAAAAAGTGGGTAAGGTTGACTATCCTTGTAAACATAGTCATAAAATTCCATAAAAGTACATTGCTACAAAACAAAAACCAAGAATTGCTAAGCCTGCTGGCCAATGCCTTCTTCCCATCTTATTCTTCTGCAGCATCATTCTTAGGAAATAGTTTCAAAACTTTATACGTTACTTTATCCCAACTTTGGCTGGGTTGGTTTATGCATAATTAACACATGGGATCCATTGCTGCAGTGTATGTAGACCACATGTTAAGCAGGTTTTTAAAAGTGAGCATTTACACTGAGGGACACAAGTAATGCTGAAAGTTAAAATGAACTATCTCAGGAAAACTTTCTTTGAGGACTTCTAAATTCAAAACCAGAACTCCTACTGATCATTCTGACACAAGAACTTCTACCCAGGTTTATCAGGCAGCATATATAAACCTGCATGTCATTTCCCAAGTTATGAGCTAAATTCAGGTGTGGGGGAGAAGAGAGGAAGGGAAACGTCCTCTTCAGACATAATACTTGACACATAACTTCAGCTTTTCCTTCCTCTTAACCTGAAACAGATGAGTTTGATTATGATAAAGTAAACTCTGCTGAATGTTCTACAGAATTAATAATTTCTGTTTTCTGAAAAAGAAATGGGATTATAGTTCCTGCATGTAAATATTTATCAGAAAAAGGAGCAGATGCTGCTATCAAAGAAGAATCATTTCCCAGTTTCAAATGACATCAATCACACCAATTTTTAATATATGCCAAAAGTAAACAATGCTTATAACACTAAAAACTGATACCACAGTAATATATTGTGGATGTGTAAAAGATGGTAAAGTATGAGGGAGAGGTTCAATCCTGGCCTTTCCTATACGCCCTCACAAAAGAATCAAAAGGCAGAAGTAATCGCTATCCTCCATCGTATGAGTGTGGTGGTGGGTGGTGCACACCCAGGTAGGAAGTAGAAGGATTACTCTTTTTTCTCAACTTCTGCCCAGAGTGGGAGAGTGGGATGTAGAGCAGAGTAAGGGGAAGAACGGCAGCTAGGTCAAGTCCTGTTCCCTTGCCTCTCTGCCCCAGCCAGTGGGTCAGCCTGCTTGACAGGGACACAATTGTGAATGCTTTGGTATTAGAAGGAGCAAACAGACATATAGCATTTTATAGCAAAAATTAAAATCTAATGTAAAAGGAAATAAAATAAGTAACTAAATATGCCCAGGGCAAATTATTGAATTAACATACATATACAAAGAAGTCGAATAATGAAGAACAGTGTTTGTGGTTATTATTGGAACCTTTCATCTTATTATAAATATGGATATGCCTTATAAAGTTTGAAAACACACTTACAAGAAAAAGATGTAAAAACTGTAGTTATTACCCATAATAAATTATTTTAGATGCCTGAAAACCTGTAGCACCAATACAAAATTATGGTACCAGAAATTTTTGAGCAATTATTTGCTAAGAGAAGGTGAGGAGTTAATATGGTAATAATCAGAAAACACTGAAAAGGGCATAACGTATGCCACGAAAATTAATGAGAAACCTATATTTGTGGGAAGAAACAAAAAAACGAGAAAACTGAAAGGAATACTGGAGAAATATATTGTGGAAAGAGAATAAACTGAAAGAGAATTTTATCTTTTCCAAGTTGCATATAATTCTTTCTCTGAAAGAACAATATTAGAACAATGACATTGATAGAGATCATCACCTTCATGCAGCTAGGCTTTACCTAATATGAACATGAAGAGTATGCTCATTATAATCAGAATCCAGCAAAACTCTAAAATCTGTTCTTCAGCCTCAGTGACAACAGTGACTTTCTAGACAAAGATACTTTGTTAAAGCTTATATATAAGCATTAAGAGTAGACACACAATTAACCCATCTGTTTAGTCACCCAGAAAAAGTGTTAAATCTTTTTTACTTGACCTACACATACAAAAAAAAGGAGATTAAAGCAGTAAACGCCAATAAAAATCGTTTCAAATGAAACAGGAACTTATTAATTAAATTATTGCAATTATTATTAATTATTTGTTATTAGTAACAGACGCAATGAACTGGCAACAGATGGTGTGATATGGTGAAAAAGAGATTAATCTCATACATTCACTTTTGGCAGTCCTTCTGCCCAACCAGACCATCTGTGACACATTAGAAACATTAGAAGCTGTACCATACATATTGCAAAGATGATACAAATTATTTGACTGTTTGCTTTTCCAGTCCAACATCCATTCATTCTTCATGATCACAGAATTTTAAACAAAGTATTTTTTGTCATATACATTCTGAGCCACGCTCCACCACTGTTTCTGTAGCATACTGCAGAGATTCTTCAGGATTGCGTCTAAATGATTTTGCAAACAGCAGAGCTGCATGTTCCAGTATGTGATGGAGCTGAAGTTCTTACTCACAGCACATTCTGCACTGATAACAATAGGAGTTTAAATTTGCACTTTGGGAACCATCCCTTCTTTACTTCGCAATAAATTTCCAAGTGAAAATTTCTAAGCTGTTTACAGAAAAATGATAGGGAGGTTAATGCCATCCTCCCTGATGGCTCTTACAATTTTGTTTCATGACAGCGTTTAATATTTGGACATTTGTTTCTGTTTTCCTTCTGCTTTGGAATTTTTTTTACCATATTTATATAATGGATTTTGAAAAAAACAGCCATTTCATCCAGCCAGTACATCTCTATAACACACTTCAACTTTGCTGCAAATATGTATGTATACACACATAGATGAAATTTTGCTTACCTTTACTTAATATATTTTTAATGTTAGAAATTTAAGTTTAATGGACACACACACCTGTATAATAAGATTTGGAATACAGAAATATGATCAGAAATTTAGGAGATTTCCATAGATCAGATTTACAGATGTACTGTGATCATTTTAGGAGAAAATTTAATTGACTGGGAAAAAGACTAATGACATCTGTTTCCAGTTAAATAGTCTGCTTTTTTTAGTGCAAGTCTGTATTTTAAATTGTCCTAGATATTTTGTCCTAGATAACATATCCAAATCCATCTGCTATGGGCATCAGAAGACTTAGAATTGCAACTTGTAAAAGTCAGGAATGAGGAGCTGGATTTCAGTGACCCAAAATGCGTGAGTCACAAATACATACTACATACGGATGTTCTTCTGCCCCTCATCACTGTTCTTTGTGTTTAAGGGGAAAAGAATAAATGGGCTAACTGAGCAAGGTATACGATCATTTTGTGACTATGGAATTTACTACTGCATTTATCACATGATTTTCAGAGATATTTTCACTGAAGTGAAGAGATATCCTACAAGCAACATTGCTAACTGCTCTGCCTTAGTCTTTCTAAACAAGAGATGAAATAAGCCTTATGCTACTTTTTCTTCTATGGTTTTCTACTCCTCCCTCTTCTCAGTATAATTTTAATGGCTTAGCAAGCCAGATCTCACAAGACCTCTGTGAATTCCTTACCAGAAAGGCAATATAGATTATTACATTAAACAAGTTTGTTCTGCAACAAATTTTCCAGATCTCTGCAAGCCTGAAAAGACAGTATGTTCCACCTATCTACTAACCACAGCAGTAGACATAGGAAGTGGATTCAATACCTGAAACAGAAACTACTTTCATCTGCTTTGTTCTTTTCCCTCTTGCTTCGTGTACGTTTAGCTCGGAAGTAAAAGGCTTCAAATTTAACAAAGAAACTCCAGTCTTTCTCCTATTTTTCTGTTGGAAGAGCAAATTCTACCACAATCACTACTGTCAAAATGGGACAAAGACAGAGAATAAGGAGTGTTTTGTAATTATTCCATACAAAAGCTTGCCTTAGTTGAAGAAAGAGAGATGCTATTAAAGTGCAAATTTTTAGCAGTTTTGTTTTTACGTACTGCGATGGGTTTGCGTGGCAAGTTTTTTGTAGTGGGGGGCTACAGGGGTGGCTTCTGTGAGAAGCTGCTTAGAAGCTTTCCCCATTTCCGATAGAGCCAGTGCGAGCCGGGCCAAGATGGACATGCCGCTGGCCAAGGACAAGCCTATCAGCGACAGTGGTAGCGCCTCTGGGATAACATACTTAAGAAGGGGGAAAAAGTTAAAATTGCTGTGAAAACAGCAGCAGAGAGAGGAGTGAGAATATGTGAGATAAACAACTCTGCAGACACCCAGATCAGTGAAGAAGGAAGGCGAGGAGGTGCTCCAGGCACCAGAGCAGAGATTCCCCTGCAGCCCATGGTGAAGACCAAGGTGAGGCAGGCTGTCACCCTGCAGCCCATGGAGGTCCACGGTGGAGCAGATATCCACCTGCAGCCCATGGAAGACCCCATGCTGGAGCAGGTGGCTGCCTGAAGGAGGCTGTGACCCCTTGGAGAACCCACGCTGGAGCAGGCTCCTGGCAGGACCTGTGGCCTCGTGGAGAGAGGAGCGCATGCTGGAGCAGGTTTGCTGGCAGGACTTGTGACCCTGAGGGGGGCCCATACTGGAGCAGTCTGTTCCTGAAAGACTGTACTCTGTGGAAAGGACCCACGCTGGAGCAGTTCATGAAGAACTGCAGCCCGTGGGAAGGACTCACATTGGAGAATTTGAGAGAGGACTGTCTCCTGTGGGAGAGACCCCATGCTGGAGCAGGGGAAGAGCGTGAGGAGTCCTCCCCCAGAGTAGGAAGGAGCAGCAGAGAGAACGTGTGATGAACTGATCACAAACCCTATTCCCCATGCCCCTGTGCTGCTCGGGGGCTGGAATTAGAGAAATCTGGGGTGAAGCTGAGCCTGGAAAGAAAGGATGGGTCAGGGGAAGGTGTTTTAAGATCTAGTTTTTATTTCTCATTACCCTATTCTGATTGGATTGGTAAGAAATTAAATTCATTTTCTCCAATTTGAGTTCGGTTTGCCCGTGATGGTAATTGCTGAGTGATCTCCCTGTCCTCAATCCACGAGCCTTTCATTATATTTTCTCTCCCCTGTCCAGCTTAAGAGGGGAGTGACAGACCTGCTTCAGTGGGCACCTGGTGTCCAGCAAGGGTCAACTCACCACATGTATCCTTAATAAAATATTAAAATATTTAATTGTTTGTTGCGATGAAACTATACTACTTAAAATACTTGTTTAATTGCTTAATATAGTATCAGAATATCTAGTTTTGTCTATTCTATTAGAATCGACAGGTTTATCACAACATTTTTTATTTGGTCTGACTTTAAGAGTGTACATGCTCAGTTTATAAGAGAGCACATATAACTCCAATGGTATATTATCTGTTCTCTTATTATTTTTATTGTTAAGGAAAATGTGAAGCTATAAGAGATACAAAAAAAACAGTTGGAAGAAAAAAAGGTTTTCATTTTCTCCTCACCACTTCTTGCTACTAATTAAGAAGCCAACACAAAAATGAAAAGGATTTACCAAGGCATTAATTCAAAACATACCAGACAGTGACTTCCACACTTAAAACAGCTAAATGCCCGAGTTAAACATAGGGGATAGCTCAAGCTCTTTTCAATCGACATATGAGTTCTCACGTAAACTCTGCCTGTCCCTTCCAGAAGGAAGCCCCCAAAATCACCGGTTATGAGAAGGTGACTGCTTTAGCAGTTGATTAGATCTGACTAGGTGAAAGAGACCCTTCACCACCAGAAGATATAATCAAAATAGCAGTGTAGCAAATGATACCTACTCTGCTCTCAGCTCTATGTCAGGCGTTCAGACCCTGGGTAGAAACTCACTATAAATACTTGTAAAATACTTTTAAAATTAAATAATTTCTTTTGACTCTGTGATTTCCTCACAATTATGTGTATTTTCACTGAAAAATATCTCCCCCAATTCAATTCAATGATGCATCATACACGACTTCAACAATTACGTGAGCTTATGGAGAATAAACTGCAAATCATAATAGAAAATGTTATCTTTATTCCCAACAGGTATGCAATTGACATCTCAAGCTAGAATAATTGAGAAAACAGAAACCAAGAAGAATTTGCAGTGGTCTATGAACTGTCTGCACTCCTTTAAAGAAGATCCATTTATTTATGAAGTTTAAAAGTTCAGTACAAAGACAGGATTAAAGTATTTCCTAGTACTTCCCAACTCAGAAACATGACCTATCTTCTCTTTTTCACAATTTAAAATATGTTATTGTACTGCAGAAGATTAAGAACAATACTAGATAACTATTACTGTACTCAGAATATTATATATAAGCATTTAGCATTCTTCATACAATTCAGCACTCTGATCCTCCTTTTCTTTTCAGAGTATTTCCCAGAAAAAGGCATTTTTCCTGAATTTCCTACTTTGACAGCCACAGGTATATATGGTACGTATAAGCAACTACATGTTGTAGTTCAATATGAGAGCTGCGTTCAAGAAAAACTATTCAGGCATTGAAGTGAAGCGTTTCCCCCGCCCACTTTATTTAAGAGAAACAAAATAAAATGTCATACAATGGAATTTGAGGGCTAACTCAATTTCTTCTTTTAATCTAAAACAAAAAAAATACAGTATATGCTTTTGTTCTTTTTTGTTAACCTTTAAAACAAAAATACTATTCTGCAGGTTAAAAAGTTCATTGCAAAATACTTTGAAATGAAACAGTTTAGCAGTACCAAACTAAAACCATCATTATTTTACACTATGTTTTCAATTTCCTTCTTCCTTCATTTTTGACTGAAACCATGTTTCCAATTCAGTTTGAACTCACAGATTCTTTTGATTCCCTTGAAACTTCCTTTTGTTTGCAAATGACTACTCAAGCAAAATACATGCCCCAACTATAAACTGTATACACTTACAGACTGCATTTCTGACAAAGCAATTAACTCCTTGTTCAGGAAAGCATAATGGCTTTCAGCTATTTTTGTATAGCCACCTTCTTTTTAACTACTTATCTGAAGAGCCCAATAATTCCTGAAAGACAAAATTACATCATCTATCAGATATTTCCACCTCCTCCTCCTTCCACTCTTCTTCCCTGTATTCTTTTCATGCTTTAAAACATCTCTGATTCACACAGTAATGTCTCCTTGACCTTGACTCTGTACATTATCTTGTCATCTCTTGTCTTGTTTCCTCAATATCCTTTCTTGGGTCATCTCATCTCTACTTTCTATGCCATGCAATGCCAGGATACACAAATGCTAATAGGATTTGAGCCTATGAATCAAAAAAGAGAGTGCCTTACTATCCTTTTTGTGAAACGAGAATATTTGTGATCCCTCATTATGATCAAGGGTTGATCAGTTCAGCATCAGAGTTATGTAAGATGGTTAGATGGTTGTCCTTTAATGACTGAAAAAAGATGGAATATGTAACAAGCGCATCAGGGATGGGCTCAAGGCATTCAGGACTCCAGAGTTCCTGGGAACATCCAAAGGTCAAACAGCATAAATTAATTCCCTGACACATACATATTTCACAAATAGCCATGAAGACAATTTGCCTTCACAGAGTCAAGAAGACGTAAGTCACATCAGTTACAGCTTCTTGGTTGCTAGCTCCAGCTCAAATACTTCAGCTAGTGTGAACAAGCAGTATTTCAGTAATATAAAAATAGTTCAAAACCAGCTAGAGATTTGCTTGTTTTTCCAATAAGGTTAATTTCTGAAGTCCTAATTTCTAACTGGCTGAAAGACTGCCACATAAGCAAAAAGCACTTAAACTAATTCTTAGAATCAAAGAAATGAAGTAATAAACATGCAGCAACAAAAAACTTCTACTCAGTCACAATCTGATAAGAGATCACAGAGACTAAGACGTGAAGTTTGGGAGCCCTTCTTTTTACTTTCCCAGCCTAGCTGGTTCCCTCCACAGCACAACACGGTCAGACCATATCTATATCCCTGTCTTACCTGACCATTGCCCTTTAATGTTCCTGGTACACTGGAAATAAGAGGATGATTTTTCGCAGTGCCTTCTTATTTCCTGTGATAACATCACTGTTTCTAGAGTTGCAGGAAAATACTACCTGCCTTTACAATTTTTTTCCGATTTCTGAATATGCCGAGTTACTGAAAAAGGTATCAAGTTGGCCACTAAGCTACTAATAGCCACTGTGTCAACCAGCCACAAAATTTTCTGGGGATTTATCAGTTTACTCACTATATAAAAACTTATTTTCATTATCATATCAAGTTTCTGTTCCCTAATGACCCTACAGCCATCAAGGAAGCTAAGTCTAACCTAAATGCGTAATTGAATTTGACACTGCTGTCCTAATCCATTATATTGACATTAGTATTTTAGGCAAGAGATACTTGTTAGGATAGTATGTGACCTGAGCAGACTTCTCTTCTCTACAAAGATAAGCTAAATTTTGCCCATATAGATGATGGGAACCTGTGTAGGGTTTTTTCATGTTCCATCATAAGGCACCTAAGTATTTTGTTTCCTATATTCTAACTACTATTCTTTCACAGATTAATAAAGAATTCATAGTTCAGAAACATGTGACAGCAAAACTAACCACCAATCAGTATTCTTTTTATAATGGAGGAAATCAGTTTTATATTAATACTAGCTGGTGCTATAGGATGTTACTCTTAAGGCAAGGCTGATAGTTTTGGAGCACCATTCTACTTTGAAAAGTATCTCTAATGTCTTATTTTAATAGAGATAAAAAGGCCAGAGAGAGCTCAGCATCTCCCATGGACCCTTCCTAATCTGCCCTGCTTTTTCCTCCATGCAAGCTTAGTACTGGACTCATCGCTTAAGGTGACACAAAATGACATGTATGCTAGAGAGAGAACAGTGACTGGGGTCTCAAAGCTTTCTATAAACCATTGTCCTTGGTGGATAGGGAATTTGCAGGGCATTTAGTCATTGCGTGCTCTGCAGGCTCTCTAGCTGATTAAGGATTTGTTTTTTGAGATGTTAGTAGGTTTGTCATGAAGAAAATTTATTCAGTAAACTCTAACATCCCCCTTGCAGAAATCATCATGTTTTCCTCTCATTCTTAGCAGAAAGTTCATTGCCATACATTCTGCATACAATTCTTCCCATGCATATGCTAGTATACACACTTCATCTCATTTCAAATTCTACCCTTGCATCAATTATTTACCACTCTAATTTCTACTCTAATTTTTAGAGCACAGACCTGATTAGGCACATGGATATTCACTTATCTGAAACCTAAAAAATAAAAGTTCCAAAGACACATATGGATTTTATTCCTATGTTTCTTCCATCTTTGATATAGCTTCTAAAAGAAACCTTAGAGCAATAACTAGAGAAATTACTATGAGAAAGGATTGGTAATTCAAGGAAATAAAAATAATTTCAAAAGAAAGACATACCCCAAGTGATTTATTGTATTTTGAGTGTACAGCTCATTATTGGCCGTGTTGTACAGTGATTTGAGCATAATGTGGGATAGAAAATCAGGAATTCTGCTTCTATCTCTAGCATCAACTGTCTGCATGGTCCTGTACAAGGAGCATAACCTCTTTGAAGCATGAAAGCAAAACTGTACATTATCTACACCCAAAAAGAAACATTGGCTTAGTAAGATCTTTGCTGTTTATCTAAGCATTTAAGAGAGAGAGAGGCAACATTCAGATTTTATTCCTCCCTTCATATATGCTGTTCTCCCTCATCAAACACTTTACAAAATTGGAGCTCTCTGCCTTCTACTACAAATGTCTCCTACTGGGAAGCTACTTTTTCTAAATGTGTTCAAAAGAGATCATTAGCAAGTTTGCCAAAGGAAAATCTCTGTTAAGCTTTAAGATTTTATTCCCCAAGAAAACACATTTTACTCTCTTATTCTCAACCAGCATAAGAGACTTTTTTTTTTAAAAAAAAAAAGGCTAGCACAGGTAAGATCACAGAACAAACTTGTTCGTATCCTGAACTCACACTAGTGACATTCTCCACTGACACAGCATAAAGAAACAACAATTTAATATTTTGTTTTCTTTTAAGGTTGGTAGAATAGAGCATTCCTCTTACGTAGAAGACCTGAGCCGCGGACTCAACAACATTTTAACATCCGTCTTAATGCTGTACACCTGGCAGAGTCATGATTTTTTTAATAATCCGCAATACCAAACACATCTAATAAGGCTTTTCATGTAAAGGTCGTAATTCTCTCTCTCCCTTTGTTTATTTATAGACATGTTTAGTGATGACAAGAGAGCTATTAACCCAGTTGTTTAAATTAATTCCATTAAATTAGTAATTGAAACAACACATAGTAGGTAGGTTATAATAATTTTATTTTGGGGTTTTTTAATATGTATTTTTTTTTCCTTCTTTTCACATGCCTTTAAACTATAAATGTGAAGTACTTGGGACTATCAGAAATAGTTAAGGAAATTCCAATTATCAGGAATACGTAAGGAGTTGTAATAGTATGTGTTGTGGCATTTTTCCTTTTTGGACTGAAATTGGTTTTCCATGACAAAAAAGAGAAAGAGATTGCCAAGAATAATTATTCTAAGATTCTCCTGTTTTCAAACCACAAGAAAAATCAACAAGCCAGAACACATGCATCCAAGAAGCAGTTCTTGTGCTGCGTCTTCCTTGTATCCCTCCTCTGACCGAGCCCTTTTTGCTTATTTCATTTGGTTTTAATCTACAGTTTGAGACCTGTGGGGCAAGGACTAGGTAGTTTTTGGCTCCTCACAGACATTTAAAATAGAAATATTAGTTTTGAACAATAATTAGATTTTAAATTGGCAATTCATAGAGCCTCAAAGTCATTCATGATGAGGTTTTCATTCTAAGGAACAGGACACAGAACAATGTATGTAAAAGTATATAGTCTGTGTTAATTAGATGTGTGCTATTATATGTGTAATGATACTTAATAAATGATAAGTGTTTTGAAATATGTCCTCCTACTTCTATCAGGCCACCTTAAGAACTGAAAATATCTCCACACAGAAGAAACGCAGCACTTTCCTCCTCTGTTTTGGGAAAGTAATCATAATTCAGAGCTAGAACGTACCATTCCGTCCAGCGGGATAGCAGTTTCATGGAGTTAACACGTTAAGACTACACCACAACATACCTGAACTGGGCCATACTAACTGCAGGGGTTTGAATATTCCAAGTTAGCTAGTTTAGAACACCAGCAAAATGGCAAAAGATGACTATTGACAAATAAATATAAACTGGAGAGCATGCTGCATTAACCTTTCTTAGTTGTTTGACAAAAATGACCAGAGGCACATCTTGTAGAATAATAAACCTTTATATCTTTAGGCACCTTACCCCCTCTCTTTCCTATTTAGCACAAAACTGACTTATCCCCTTGGTACTTAAACGGAATATTGTTCATAAAACAAAAAACCTGCTTGCATATTTCACTCGGCTGTTTTTTGTTGGGTTGTGGTTTGTTTTTTTTTAAAGGGAGTGTATCATCTCAAATCATTCATAAATCAGTCCCTGAAGTGCAAAAAATGTCCCCTTTTCTTTCTTTTCTGACTTTGGTGATGTGAAGTTTAAAGGCTAGGGCTAGTTTGGTGAAGTTAGGGTGAAAGTTACCCTAATCTTCTTTAAAGCACAAAAGAAATGAATTTGCTATCAGTTTTTGAGTCATATACAGATATTTATTTGATTCACTCATCTTAGGTAGTCTTTCCTTTTGATGGATGGATTCAAGCTCTAAACTTTCTATTATTCTGAAATGGCCCTTGGTGTTCTGCAGCAAGCTGCACTTACAGCATCTATTACCAGAACATGCCTTAAACAAAAAACATCTGTCAAGGAAAAAAGTGACAGATCTACACCAAAGGATTCCCAGGTTCAGTGTACAAGAGAGTCATCAGTATTCTAACAATATTTGTTAGGTTTCTTGAAATATTTCTCCTTTCTTAAATATCTGTTTTTCATAGAACAGGCCAACTTCCTATTTCAAAGGGTATGTGTACATTGCTTTGTAAGCATATGTCTTCAGGTCTTACAATTATCTACAAGTGGCAGTTAGTTTACATGATAATTTTACAAATATTCTAATTTTCTATCCCTTTCTTCCAATGAAGCAACAAGACAGCAATACAGAGGCTAAAGACTATGGACTAAGTTTTCTGTTGCACCTTTGCAAACTGTCGTCTGCAAAGACACTGACTGGTGAAGTATTTACCTCCTCAGTTAATCCTGTTTCTGTTGGGAATTTGTGTAGGAGTTGCATGATCTGGCAGTTACATAATCTGGCAGCTACATTTACAAGTAAATAAGATGCTAAACCCAGTGCGGAATAAGAAAAAGGCTTTCACTACCAAGTATAAAGATCATCAGCACTGATTTAGAGGAGGAATCAGCAGTGGCTTGAAAGCCCCAAAGTAAGTCAAGAGAAGACTCAAAAGTGAGCTTTCCTTAATGGTTTCTTTTCTTTCACAATGACTCACCTGCTTCTCTCTGTTTCTGATAATTTTGATTTCTTGTTTATTTTTATACCTGTAACAATATTCTTCATTTTGCATCTATTTTTGTCTGTCAAATGTCAAACCCCAAATTAGTGTCTTTCTTCAGTCATCACCATCGCAGAAGCACACCTCCTAGATATGCAGCAGAGGAGGGGAAACAACATATTGCGTGACAACCTGGCATCTAGCACCGCTCTCTTCAAAAGACACTTTTCAAGCTTGCTGTCTTTCCAGGTGACTGCTCAAAAAAGATATAAAAATGCATAGTGAAGTATTATATGAATATTAAAGGGACATAACCTTTACCTGGCTAAAACTATTTTTTATTAAACTCGTGACTTTGGCAGACAAATCGATGTCAGGGTTCATAGATTGCTTAGACCGATTTGAATGATCCTCAGAGGCTAACAGAATCAAATGAGGTTCAAATTGCACTGAGAAAACTAATGTCCAAGCATTCAGATGCACTGTTTGTGCCTGGGAGGACATCATGAAGAACTTTACATAAGGCTTATCAACACTACCAAGCTCCCAAGACCATTTTTCATTTGTCTACATAAGTCCTCTTCACAGACAGAGGAAATGGAATATATTTGACAAGCCAGAAAACGTGTCTGTAACTGACATTTTGGTTAAGATCTGACTCTACCGTAGAAAAGCAGGTGAAAGTCTATGCTATACCTAAGCAAGAAGGAAAAATAAGTTTCTGGCTTTTCAGATCACAGTCCTCAAAGTTACAGTCAAGTCTTTCCCATGTTTTTGCCCATCTGTCTAATCGGCTATAAGCCTAGACAGCACTGGAATGGAGTCAGTGTCATTATCCCCTTGCTGTAATTGGCATGGCAGGATAGAGCAGCATGTACAGCCCTCTCCTGGTGTGAGAGAAAGAGTGAAGAGAAACCAAAGCAAGTGAGCCAGATGTCACAAAGACCCTAAGAAGTGTGCTGGGATCCAGAGGATGAGTGAACAAGCTGTCTGCTTTTAGTACAGAGAAGCTCTGTTTCTTCCCATCCTCCATTTTCTTTGGTTTTTTTTCCCCAATGCATATGACTTCGTTGGCGGTGGTTTTGTACCTGTGACCAAAGGTGCTGTATTTCAGTAACTACGAGTATGAAACATTCCACTTTTGATGAGCCTTCCCCTTTTCATGGGCTAGACACTGATGTTACCAGGAGACTGGGAGGTAACAAGATTATTTAAATAGCAATATGGGAGCACAAAAGAAAGAAAAGGACTTAATAAAAAATGAACAATCATTTTATTTTGACAGCTTCATAATCTCTTTGGAAAACTTTCTTTGGTTTATCTCTCCCTCTAAGAAGGCCAGATCCCACTACAGCTGTGACTGGAAACTATTCATACTTGGCCTTTAGACCAAAGAAACCGGTCCAAGAAGCAAGAAGGAAGAGAATAATTTAATTTTGTGGGGTGTGGTATAATACGACCCTGATCTATGCTAGAACTTTAAATGTTGAATGCCCAAAGTTAAATCAAACCATTGCATAACTTAGATAAATCTCAGGACTACAGTATGCCTTGATCCGTAACAACCTTCTAGGTCAATCCAGAACTCTATCAGTGCCTGGTTTTGCCCTCCTCCCACTCCTTGATTCTGACTATGCATTTCTGATTTTGTCTGGCAGCCTAGCCAGCACCGAGAGGTAAAACACCACTACAGTAGTACTGAACTAACTGTAAAAAAACCCAAACAAACCAAAAAAACAAACAGCTAAACAAAATAAAAAGAAAAAATGTACTGTCATTTCCTTGTTAGTTTGATATCAAACAGTGCTTTTGTTTTCATCCTTTTTCAGACCTCAGCAGAAGCGTAACATCCATAAGCATTTAAATAATTCCAGAGTCCTCAGTTCAGAATGTACAGTGTTACCATACATGCTTCTCCAGAATCAAAGGTGAAAGAGAATTAAATAGGTTCCAGATGGAGTGGACTTTAGCTAAAGAGGAAAAGTCAGAAGCTTAACCATATGATAGACCTAGAGGCAACTCCAAAGCTGCCAGGAGCTGCCTTTGGAGTCTGCCAAGGAGACAGATGCTCAAGCCAACAGTGCATAGATTGGCATCATTTATATCACATCAGGCCTCATGCTGTCACGATGCCACAGTGCAAAGTACTAAGGCAGACAGCTAATATTTAGAAAAGAGCAATCACACCGCATATATTTAGATCATATATCCAGTAACAGTTTTTATATTCTATTTACCCTTTTGGATCTTGACTTTTGAGACATGAAAGCATGTCTTATATTACTTACTTATATATTATAGTATTCATTTAACTCTTAATGAACACTTCACACGTGCATCAAAGCATAAACTAAACCTTTCAATTTTATACCAAAGCAAAACCCTGCCACAAGTAGTGATCAAATACTTGATATTAATGTCGAAACTATATCTTCCACTTATAAAGGAATTCCCCACAAGATTCAGGGAATGTTTTGGGGTTTTTTCCTCCTTATTTTCACTTTACAAAACCTGAATATAAAGTTCAAAGCTGTAAAGATATAAACACACAATACATATCTAAAAACTGTTTTTCTTTTAGTGGATTCACACATTGTTCCTAACTTCATGGTCTAACACTTGGAACATCTTTCTCTCTGAAAATAAATTATGCTCTGTATGGAGCATCAAGTCTAACCTTAGGCATCTAGTAGCATAGAACTGTACAGATGTATTACAGCAAATATCCATATTACACGCTGAGTCATGGCATTTGAACAAGTGCAAACTCTTGCATGCAATTTTGGACACAAACTGGTTCAAACATGCCTTGTTTAGAGATCACTGTGCTGAGACTTCAGGTTTGATTGCACCGTCTGTTAAAAGCACACGGTTTCATGGAGTTCTCTGAATATACCTAATACTCACCTAAATCCAACATTAGTACAAAAGTTCTGAACAAAGTAGGGTGCAAATGGATAGAAAACAGTCACGGCACACAGTAAATCAGTGACATCAGCTCTGAAATACATGCATACCAGGAAGGATTAACTTTGTTCTCTACAGAGATCCCACCATAAAGTGTGTTAAAATCTACCTCTCCCCGATTGAGAGTCTGAATAAACATTGACAATTATTTAACAGCTGTTTAGGCAGCATGTTTACATATCCTGGGGACTGTGCCATCCAAATATTGTGATTTCATTAAGGAGCTTTGCCCTAAAGAAGCTGAGGGATTGAGACTTCTGAGAACCCTAAAGCAATATGATAATTTTCCTACTGCACTACCTGGGCTTTACAAGTGGTTGATCTGGAAGCAACCTTGCAGATGGTTTGCTACTACAGAAGTCCTAAGCAGCACGGTAAAACAGTATGGTCCTGGGGAAAAAAAATAAAACCAAAATGCATTGTCACTCTGTCAGACACTGCATAAACAAAACCAACATAGTTTTGTTTATTTGAGGGCTTTCTGATGCATTTCCTTGGCTTTCTATTCATAACCACCAAACACTCATTTAAAATCCTACGTTCTCTCTGAATCAGAAAAATAAGCATCTTCATACCAATGTGTTGTTGCTGAATGCCAGTATCCCCCTCATGGGCCACAGAAAAGTACAGGTTTGCATCAGCTACTAAGTTCTCCATCACTACCCAAAAAAATAACTGTATCTAACCTACTAGCTTCCTAAAAAGCTATCGCTAAACATCTCCATCCCACTTATTTCATGGCCAAATATTCTCCCCGAACACTCCTGAGAGTCTTTTGATACCATTCAAAATATGCATTTCAGTTGCATATCAGCAAAAGCTCCCATGGTAAACTGTGACTAGAGAGCCTCATGATTGTGGCAGCTGGAGCCCAGATAATACCTTTGCTGGATTTATTGACATTTGGAAGAGGCAAAGGAGTAGTTTCAAGAACTAGTTTCAATAACTGATGAGATCAGATAATCCTCAGCGCGTACAATATGTTTGGGATTAATATTTCTGGGATGAATAGTTCTCCTTGTCTGCAAACTCAAATCACACTTAGGACCCAATATACTGCTCAATTTATGTTAACATATAATTGACCCAGCCTAGGCAGCCAGATTTTTTCCCCACAAGATAATCTTTATAACACGTGTACCATTTTGAATAGAAAAAGTATTTAAACCAAATTTATCTTTTGGAAACACTGTAAAGGTAAAAAATCTGCTTTTAAATGATAAATAGAGTATTTACATAACAGATATTTGAAAAGAATGCAACATCATATTTGCTTAATCCAATCAATTTACATTCTATTCCTTCAGTGGCAGAAGTTATAAATGAGTGGATTTAATCTCTTCAGAGTTCAAATTTTCATTCTTTACAAATAGTACCATCTTTAAAAAAAATTATAATTTTCAGTAATAAATATGAAAGTAGTAGTTCTCTTTGCTAAAATTAACATCTGTTTTCTTCAGAAAAGCAAACTAGAAAGCTTATTTGTGTTTCGGGAATTATGCCTTTCTGCTCGCAATCACATCAGTCAAAGGAGACATTTGGCTGTTGCTTCATGGAAAGCATCTTTCTTATACCTTATTTAACTCTCTGTAAATTACACAGTATTTAAAAATTACAAGTAATACCAAAAACCCCACCCAAACCCATGGAAAGCAGAAAGGATATTATACACTGGAGAATACATGTGGCATGGAACAAATCACAGTGTCATGGGGGAAAAAAAAAGATATCAAAAAGGCAGTTCAGGTACTTCTGTTTGTTTTCTCTGATTGCAAGGCCAAGAAGACAGTAAATAGAACTGATTTAAATATCAAACAAAAGAATTTTTTTCATTCCATCTTACAAAAATTTACCTGTGGAACTAATTGCCGTATGAGCCTGTGTAAGACCAGTTAGAAAAAAGTATTCAAATTGGGTAGAAAAAAATCACGATGGAATGAATTACAAATGTATGCATTAATATAAACTCCTGCTGAAAGATGTAAGCCATCCATTCACTGACTACAAAAGATTTCCCTAAGTGCTATTTTCATGCTATACAGTATATGTATTCTAAAACACATACTATTGGCCACTGTCATACAAAACACTGAAATAGATGCACTGTTAGTAGATAATTAATGTAACTTAGACTACTTATGTTTGGAGGTTGGGGGAAGGAGAGACATTGAAAGCCAAAACACCCTTGTTTTTCAGCCGCTAAATTATTTTCCTTTGGTCAATAAGCGAAACACAGTCTTTCCAGTCTTAAACAATAACATTTCAGTCTGATATATTTTTGACAGTTACAATCAAAAGGTGGAGGTTAAGAGAGTGGTTTGTCCAGTTTCATTAACTAACCCTCTATCGGCTCAGACTACTTCCTCCAAAGTCAGCAGTCCATACACAAAACTTTCCCTTTGCAATTGCGGCCATGTACATTGCTGGTGGCCATGTACCGTGCTGTGACATAGCCTCTCCTCTACTAGGATATCACTCACTCAGCAACAGAGAAGGACCCTGGGCAAGGCTGGCTTGACTCCAGGAACAGGGACCTCCTTGCTCTTCTGCTAGTCTGTCTGAGCAGGTAGTGAGCCCTCTGGGGAAACAGACACTTTTGGAGAGTTCTTCCTTAATTAACGCCCACAGATAAGCCCCTGAAAGTCACTAAAAATCCAAGACCCAACAAGTCCCAACAACTGAATTCAATTAAATATTATAATCATTCCTATCTTCCTTCTACTTCCCATTATCACACAGATAAACAAAAGGACAGAATTACTGAGTTAGAGCAAATGTTCACTGACCTCATTCTCCTTTCTCCATAAACAGCCGCAAAGGAATGTCTTGTGATGAGTGTAAGGCCAGGCCAAGCATACACAGTCCTTTCCCTTCGTGCACTCTCAGCCTCCAACCATTTTCAGCTCAGCAACCTGCTCGGCTCGACATCATCTCTTAATAACCCTCTCAGGACTTCCTTGCCATGAACTTGTCTGGGTTCTTCTCAGCCACTATGAACATAGCCAGAAAACAGAAATTATAGTTTCCGCAGCTTCCGAGATTACACAGGTATAAAGCATTTAAGTATGATTAAATTATTCCTAAAATCTAATCACTACATAAGTGACCAGAGTTAATAACATAGTTCCTGCTGGTTGGACAAGTGCTAAGTCCGATGCTACATTTATTCACATACTCATTACTCTTTGCATTGCACCTAAATAACTGCATCCTCACATAGGCCAAGACTCCTCTATTCTGGTATGCATAAATCAGAATAACCAGATCTCTCAGATCTCCCTTTGTGCAATTGCAATGCAGGACCTCTAAATTACAGACAATTTTCTTCAGTCTTCTATTGCTGCTGACCAAGACGACATCTAAACATTGTAACAGTGCCCATATAATATAAAAAAAACAAGTTAACTTATTTGTAAGACCGAAACCTTTAGAGGAGATAATATTTAAAAATATATATATTTGAGTATAACATTTACTACAATGACAAATAACTTGTAGCTTGCCATTACCGATGTGAAAGATTATTCAAATTGGTGAGTAGTTCTACTGTTTTACTGGGGAAAGTAAATTCTACGTAAGTAACTATAAAGTTGTAGTTGCCAAACTATTTGTACAACAAAATCATTTCTTAGGAATTCCTAGGAGGTAGAAAAAGAAAGAAGCTAAGACTGTCTAATCAAAATATGAAACTCCCAGTAGGAGAAGAAAGCTTCGACCTTCCAGATATAAAACATATTACATAGCATTCACACTTGAGCAATTGATAGAATGGTTTAGAGAGACAGCCATGCAGTCAGCAGAATAGATAACCTTGGGGGAAAAAAAGTATATGAAATTTCTATCCCTCCAGGTATTATTCATTTGCTGAAACTGGAGAAGCAAAGATCCAGAGCTTTAGACTATTAAGACTACAAAGAAAATGCAATTAGCTCATACGCACAAAATTTAAGCTTAGTCTGTATTTCCCTACAAAACTTCAAAGGGAAAAATCTCATTTTTTAATAATAGAAAATACCACGTTATCTTATTTCAATCAAAGTGTTGCTGCAGTCAGTTAGAAATTGGGACTGATCTTTTCATTTGAAAAGTACAACATGGTTTTTCAACAGATATTGGCAATTCTTTAGGGCCCAATCCTAAGACAAAAGCTTTTCCATTGCCTTCATAGGTTTTGTATTAGGCCTTTAGTAAACTGAAATGAAACAAAATCCCAGAACACTTAGGAATGTTGCCATTTATCAAACAGCCAACTAAAACTGCAACAGCGTTCAGAGTCACAGGCTTTCTATCATCTCCAGTGAAATACGGTCCAAGTGGAACGCAGGATCAAATTCAGACACTCACTGTACAACAGAGGAAAGAAATATGCCATAGCTCTAGGCATACTATGAGCAACAGGAATATTAACTATAGTTATAGAGGGAAAATATGTAGCCCTTATCCTATATAAAACCCCCGAATGAACCAAAATACTTTCTGATGTCAGATGCTGGCAGCTGTAAGACTGAACTATGATTTTTTTAATCTCAAGATTAGCCAGTATCTTTTAAAGAAATTTAGACAAAATTCCTTTTTGCCAAAAAAGCTAAATCTCCTTATCCCACCAGTTGGAGATATTCTTCTTCCATGCTGAGTGCATAGATAATTTCCACTTTACTTCTATAGGCTACTTGTTACCCACCTTCAATCAAAGAAATTTAAGTACTGTAAGAACATATCCAAACCACACTCAGCTGCCAGTGCAAAAGCCTGAACTCTTGAAGAAAGAAATATGCAGACATGCACATTTTCTCCCTTTGAACAAGAATTTAGGAATTAGCAATGAAGAACACACGCCACTAAGACAGAATTCTATACTTGCATTAGGAACTGCTAGTCATATGGCTGCTGGTTCAAAAAAATCACGCCTGGCTTTCCACCACCATTCTTTCTGATAGGTCTCTCTACTTAGCTTAAAGAGCACAAGACCCCTTTTGCTAAGTATCCAGGGGTCCCTTTACAAAATAACATATGAAAAAACTGTATTGTCCTGCACTAACGTTTTTTTCTGCGTTTAGGTCATTTTTGGTTACATAATGACTGTCCCAGACTATTGTCCTGCACTGCTTTGGATTATTGTTATTGCATATTGAAGAGATTAAATCCAAAGAATATGTGGGCATTTGTAGCTGAATATGTATCTTCAGAAAGCGTGATTGGTGTGAAGGGACAGAAATTTCACACAAGTTTTCTTCCCCAAGGTTACCTGTTCTGCTGACTGCGTGGCTGTCTCTCTAAAGCATTCTATCAATGGTATAAGTGTGAATGCTATGTAAAATGTTTTAAACATGGAAAGTTGAAGCTTTTTCTACTGGGACTTCCATATTTTGATAAGACAGCCTGCTACTAGAGTTCTTTACTTGTCTTTTAACTAAGGTATTCACAATTTAGAAATAATTTAGTCATCTTGAATATTTCTGGAGCTCCAGGTAGTTAAAAGGTTGAAAAGCACCCCATTTCAGTTTTTAATTGGGAATGGTTCTACTGCTCACCTGTATTTGAAACTCATTAGATAAAATATTTCAGACAGCACAAAGACGGAAATTAAAAGGGAGATTATTACAGCCTGCTAACTGGCACATAAAAAGCTATACAAATACCCACATCAGTCAGTCTGCACACAAGTCAAATCACTGAAGTTCTACTTACTATTATTAGGAAGTATGTAACAGAATAGTAAATACCTAAGACAAAGTTTTTCCTTGCCTTTTTTTAATCTTTTAACCCTTTTAAAATTACTACATTTACTTATAAGCTTCAGAATATTTGAATTCTCACAACACCAAAAATCCTTTTCACCTAGAATAGTTTAAAAAAGTTAACAGAAACTTGTAAATAGTTTTGATCTGCTCATATCTTCATTTTTCCTGTAATAAAATATTTAATGAAAGACTATCAAGAATTGTACATACTATACATCCTAGAGTAAATGCTGGGAACACATATTACTGCATTTCTGTTGTACAGTATTTGTAAGATTAATTAGGACTAAAATGTAGCATGAAATCCTACCAGATCATTTTTTTGTCCTCACATGCTATGATTTCTACATTATGATTAAAGTCTTTAGCCATTCTATAAAGCTAAAGTCTGGGAGAAGCTGTTCACTAACTCTGAGTTTATGAATCCAAAGTAATGAAATCATGTCTTTTCTTGTTTTAAAGCCTACTTGATCACTTAGGTTTGAAAACAAAAATCAATGGGCCTTTACTATAAGGCTTTCAACAGAAGACATAGAAACTGATAGATCAGATGCTTGATAAATGGCAGATTGCCAGAGAGTCATCCATATGGCTCTCCACATAATGTTTGAATATGATGAAAGTTTTCTTTGATTGAAAAGCCTGCAGTTTCAGATGCTTTCCTCACACCCTGAAACTTACATTAATAAGACTCAATTCAGAACAAGTTTTCTGTGCAAAACACATTCTCATTTGGCCAGAAGATGGTAAATTATTATCATAACAGTCATCTGTGTTTTCCAGGCTCTTCACAAGTCAATAAATCAGTCTTGCTGTAAGAATCACCTCTCACTGGAAAAGTGGAATCCAGCATGTGGAATTCCACAGCGTGGAATCAAGAAAGGTTCAACTCTGCTAAATATGATGGAAACATGTTCCATCAGATTTAAGCACCAGATCTATAGGAAAGGGTTTCTGTTTCCTACAGGTTTTTTTTCTTTTGTAAAATGGGCAAATATCCATTTATTTTAAAAGTCCCTCAAGATTCCTAAATGACAAATGGATTGCGTGATTTTGTAAGTGAAACCAGGCATAGTCCAACCCTACTTCAACACTTTAGTGACACAATAGCACAGAAGTTGCAAGCACACAGAATCACTGGCAATCAGGCTATATGTAGGAGCTTAGGGTGAAAGAAGGAGGATGTCTGATGAAGCCAAGAGGACCTTTGACATTACTGTTTATGTTATTGCTAAGATCAAATTTGTTACTGTATATATTTTTTAAGAGATAACACAAAAGGTTCATGCTGTCAGCTGCTTAAGTACTGGTTTGTAACGCTGGGCATTGCTAAGATTGTTTAGCAGCTGCTTAGGAGGGCAAACGGCTAGCTTCCTATATCTTGAGAACTCCTAATTTCCAGAATGAACGTAATACTTTATCTACTAATACTTTCATGCTTATATTTTTTACACTGAATATACTGTCTTTTACTTCACAGACCTCTACCTAGTGTATATAGGTGTCTCCGAAGTAGAAAAAGTAGTAAAGACTACCTGCATTTCAGGCATTTTATGAGGTTAAAGGGGGAAGAATGCAACGCCCTAATTAAAAAAATGAGTTTAAATATGATTAAATGGCAAGTTAATGAATGTAGCACAGTGCAGGTTACATATTGACTTACGACTCAGTCATTTTAGAGTTTATATTTGAAACATTAAGTCTTTGCTACCTCTAATTGACCAAGTCTATACTTTTGCTTTGGTTTAAGCTTTAGATCCAGATGAGGTGTATCAAATATGACTCATCTTTTTTAAAAATCCAATTCTTTTTTTTAGAAACAAATCTGATTTGTTTAATAATCTCTCAAATATGTCAAATGGATTTTTAATTGAGAAGTAATTGCATTTTGCCTCATACAGTCTTTGTTGATTTCATAAGCTTAACATCAGTCCTTTGGTGATTTCTCACCTGATAAAGAAATAACATATCTAATTAATCATGTTGTGTAATAACAAAACTCCTATTTAGAGGTACAATAATTAGATTGAGAAAATGCTAGGAAAACAAGACAATTATTCCCCAAGGTAGAGGGATTGTGGGTTCTACTTGAAAGGAAGATATGCAGTTTGCGAAGCTGATTAATTAGTTTTAAGGGGATCTCAAAAAGCTTGGTACTTTGAAGTATGCAATCAGTTTGGAAAAAAAATATATCTGTGCTACAAAGATACCTTGTACCAACTTTCAAAATATTATCTGTGGCAAAACACAGCATTTGCTTTGCTATATGAAAAACCTGTTTTCACTTTTGGAGACACAGTATGATAAATTTTGGCAAGCTGAGCGATTTCCTATCTATGATTCATTTGGCAAGGCAGAAATGCTAAATAAGAAGCTTGCCTCGAATTTACATACCCCATCCATACAGTTTCAGCTGCAGCAGCTGAAAGTAAAGAAGATGCTAGTTCAAGTGAGAAGTCTTTTTGGACAAGAGTCTGTAATGAATCACGCTTAAAATATGTGGTCATTCTTCACCGTGTACATATTTTTATCATTCTTATTAGACATCCAAAAAATGTAAAGATATCTCTATACATCTCATTTTGAGACCTGTGGCAGAGATGAATAGATAGTTTAAATGAATGATTTGAAGCTGACAACCTCAGCAAACTGTGGTTCAGAGTGACTGTGAGCAACACAGCTGTGGCATCATGCTGAAAATATCACCCTATCTGAACATATGTAGAAACCTCAAGAACGACTGAATTGTGTCCTGGAGGGGAAAAAACAGGAAAAGAACACTAAATTCAGTTAGAAACGTAAAAGGGCATCTGAAAAGTCTCTTCACAATAGAAGATCAAGCATTCTCTAAAAAAGCAAAAATATAATGGAGAGAGAGTCAAACACAGAGGCGTTGCTGGTTTCACAAAGCTGTTCTAAACTTCCATTTCCCCTTTCTCAGGGCACGATTTGAATAAACACAACACTTCTGCCTGAATAAATCAAAGAATAAAATACTAAAAGTACATGAGGAAGAGTCTTATGGTTTCAAATGAGTATCTGGAAGAACAATAGGACATTAAAGATCAATAGTTTTCCATCATTTCCCTATTGGATAAGCTCTTTGAAAAAAGGACTTTTTGTTTTGGCTAGCAGCTGGCCTGTGATTTGAGCTATTGAGCAGTAATAAAATAAAAAGAAAATGAGATAGCAGCTTATTTTTACCTGTTTCACAACTTTCCTCATATATGTCATCTAGTTAATTGATAAAAGTTAAACGCAGCAGCCCAAATTCCTCAGACTTCTACTAATTTCATTATTCTCTCCTGCCCTTTAGAAATATGCCTATTGGCACTTCCAAAAGCCAAAAGAACATTTTTTTTCTTTGTCAGCTCTTTAAATATGAGGCCCATCAGCCCATCTTGACAAGATTATCCTGCTTCATAATGTAGGATCTGCCTCTTGTGGGATACAGCAAGGCTGTATCATATATAGGCTATACATGTATCATTTCACGGCCTACATCACTTTTCATTGCCTGTTCTTGTGATTAAACCCTGCTTAGTAGGAATTCTACAGGACTTCTTGATGTATCACCGTCAAAAGGTCCAATATTCAAAATAAATGACTTTCATAATCTTCCAAATGACAGTCAATAGAAATTGAACATAATAGAGAATTCTGCAAAAGTTATACAAGTTCTAAAGTCAACACAGTCCTAGACTCCCACATTACCATTGAGTACTTCATTTCTACACTATTCAAGTTCTAGAATAATTTCATTTAAGAAGTCATAATGTTTTTTGCGTAATCCATTTTAGACTGTTTAATCCTAAACATATTTTTCTTTCAGTCTCTTCCAGTTCAAGGGCGGGCTCTTTAGAAAGATCAAACTCATCATTCATACTCAGTTTCAATGTTTATTAATTTCAATGTATTGTCAGATCCACACGAACAGTAAAATTCTTCGATTAGACTCTGTGACTTCGTAGCTCACCACTGAGTGGAGCCCAGGCCTGTTAGCCACAAAACTCTGTATGATCGCTCTTCTGTGGCTGAAAATTATTCTCCTAAGGCAAACGATATGTTGCCAACAATGCCACCACGCAGATGCCCACTGATTTGAGAGGTTCCATAACTATATTTTATTACAAAGTCTCATGGAATTTCTTCTTTGTGCTCTAACCTTTACTATTTTTTTAAACTAAAGATGGACTTGTCATTATAAAACATTTTTCCTTTTCCCTTCCCCTCCCCCACTTTCCAGTAATTTCTTAATCTAGGAGAAACTATTCAAAATCTGTGAAGTTCAAAATCCGCCACGTAGGTTCAATATTTTGAAGGCAACTCTCAAGTGTCACACACTTAAAACTTTCTGATATCTGCAATCCTAGCTGATTATTTCAGCTAGGAAGAATAATCTTTATGGAAATTATTTGAAAGATTAAATTTGCTTTTTATGGCCTAGAACCTATCTGGATTTAAGGTCCTAAGAGATCTGTTCTCTGAACAAAACTGGCCTTAATTAGCCGTCTCCTCTGCAGCACCTTATTAAAGTACAGAACATCATTTTAATGCTATTTGTCACAAAGATGGTTTATTTGCGAAATATTTATTCTATTTCCTCCTGATTATTTCACAATCTCGAAAAAAAGTATTCATGCAACATTATTTCAGTTAATGCAATCTGCAAATTCCTGCTATATTTCATTTTATCAAGTAAACATTCCTTGACTTTCTCTCTCATGTCACACACTCCAGCAGCTGTGTCCTTGATGAATCTGGAGAGAAATTCGTTTAGATCTGATAGCATTCATCTTGTTTGCTAATTTTAAACTTTTTCTTCTCAATTCAAACATCTCTTCATTCAGCTATTCCTGATACCCATTTATTGGCAAATACAGTAGTCCCCAGCAGCTGGCAATATGAATTATACCTTTTTATCCTAGAAATGGGCCAGCACTGCAAAATTTAAGACTGGTTGAAAAACAGACAGAGATGCCAGAGGTGACTGTGAGAACTGTAATCAGTGCTTGAATTTCTGGACAATGAATCAATTTATGTTTCTGTTAGTCAGTAGTACCTTAATAAACATATTTTTTCTAAGCTCAGAAAAATGAAATTCAGTTCAAAAATTTTCTACATGCATAGCTAATCCTAATGTTCCTACTTTTGAACAGCCAGATCTATACTTTATATACTCAATAACCTTCTACCCTCTTGCTTATAATCACATGCAGTGCAGTCACCCATCAGCTGAAACTAATGAACATTAGTTTTTAGGTTCATGGCTGAAAACAGCATGGCATTGTCTCTATCACAAAATACCAGTCTGTTAAAATTTCTTGTGTGCTGACACTTATTTTAATAATAGATACGGAACATTTCTTGTTTCCTAAATGTTTAATATGGACTGACTGCTCAAAGGTGCTATCTTGTGAAATCATTTGCTTTTACATATTTCAATGTTTTAAAAAAATCCCTATTTTAATTTTTGAGTGAGGTTATAATGAAAATTCCTCCATCTGGCCACAGATGCACCTGCAAAAGTCCACTAAAGTATTAAAGACTCCAAATTCACTTCTTTTACTAATATGATAGACAGTTATGATGGAAAAAGGGTATGAAGCTTTCCTTATAAGGATGGAGAGCGCTTTCCTCATACTAGGTGAAAGGATGGAGACAAGTTCTGGAGCTATATATTATTACGTATACCTCCAAACCAGTGGCAATTAGACAAAGAACAAGAGCACAAGGCTTTGTGGCTCCCTTTTGTTTCAGAAAAGCCTATTTTACCAAAAGGAAGTGCTCATATGGTTTCATCAAGGCTATGCTGGCATGGGGCTAAGCACAGTCAGAAAAGTCACCATATGGAGATGATAAGCCATCTGATGAAGGGCATTGATTTGTGGTTACAGCCTAGATCAGGTATTTCTTTTTCTTTGCAGATTTTTCTTTTTTTTTTTTGGTAGAAAATTCCTTATTTCTACATCTTAAGGTAAAAAATGAAATGAAGGGAAATTATCTTTTGATTTTTTTTTTTAAAATAGAAGAACAAAATGTGTCCAAAGAGCAGCAATACCTTATGCTTCGCCACATCCTACTCTTCTATTCCTACTATATACAAGTATGTACATACTAAAAATTATACTGTTCATTATGGAAATGAACTGAGGAAAGAAAAAAAATAAAAAAAAATTAGTGTCCAAGAAATACTGAAACTTTATAATCAATAATCCACTATTCAAGTTGATGTACACCAAGAAAATGTAAAATGTTTTTGTATTTTTTTCTCTTTTTACTCTATCCTACAAGAAACAATAAAAATAAAACGCATCATATATTAGAACCTGCAATCACACTGGAGCTGCCACAGACACAGATATATAAAAAGGTCCAAAGAAAAAGTTGCTGCTGTAAAACTGTACAGATTGTTATTACACACCATCCAACAAAAAAAACAGTTACTTTATGAATGTTGGCTAAATCTGAATATAATAAACAGACATCATAAATGCCACAATTTTGTTAAAATAAATTCAACTCAGGGCCAAGTCTCCTGGCATATGTTTATGCTATGTATTGCAGGCAGATGTAAGCACACTCTGCCTACCCTCTGAGCCTGAAAAAAAGAGGCTATATAACTGCAGTAGCATGATGTGATGCCTACATTAATAAACCCCGCTGAGAGGCAGCTTTATTTGTGTAGACTTGCTGCTGTGCTAACACAGTTGCACAGTTTTCTTTTAGCTCAGAGCTCACACAGAATAATCCCAGATGTACGGGATAAACATACCAATGGTTTCAACTCACCCCACCCAAAAAATCTCCACATTTTTATAACCATGATACACTAGAACCCGTAATCAGCTCAGATATGTGGCGTGTATAATTCCACCAACCAACTGTTTTTCCTACTGAAGTGATGCCATTTGTAGAAAACTTACTGACATGAGATACATAGTCATATTAAAGCAGATCTGTCTGCAGGCTTTATCTTGCTGCAATTTATCAGTGTATTATTATATTTCTACTTATTACGAAAAGTCACTGTCATTTTAATATAGTACTGAGAATGAGGCATATTTGATACACACATAAAGCTTATGATAGGTAAAAAAATATTTATTAATATAAAATATATTTTATACTTAGTGCTGATCACTTTTCCAGAACTTGCAGTAGATGCATGTTGCTGTTTCTAGGAAGTCACCTAATTGCAATTTAAAATTACCAGAAATTATTATACACATACACAGAGAAGCACATACACATTTCTATAACTGATTTGAGGTATATGTACTTGATTTTAACCTGAACAACACCACCACCCACCAAAGTTTCAGAGTTTCAACCACTACATTTTTTGATGTACTAAAAAGATGGATAAAACTGCTAAGAACTCTTTCCTCCATACCGCCCAATAAATAGGTTTGGGGGGGTTGTTTCCTTCTGTTTTTCTTTATTATTTTGTTTTCTGCTGGCAGGAATCTTCTGGCACTCTCTAAAACTGAGGCCTTATAATGTTCCATGTAGAAATTATAGATTTCATGTCAGCCCTTTAAAACAAACCCTGAACTGTAAAATGTAGTGATGTTGAGCCACGTGTACCTCAGAAACCCATTTGCACACCAACGCACGCTGAAGTAAGTCTTTTCTTACCTTACCCCTAACTATCTCTGTAATATTTCCTTTCTGTATTAACATTTTCACTAGATAAAGAAATGCTATCTAGCCCTAATATAGAATTTAACATGTATGGACTACATTATGGATTGATTTAGACAATCATTCATCATGCAGTAATTAAAACCTTTTTTTTTTTCTGTTTAGTTATTGGTCTCTAATGATATTAGATGAAGACAATGTATTTCTCAAAGAGTTGACAAGTGCGTATTCTTTGGCAACAGTGAAAGCTGTCATACACTCAGTGGTTTCAATTTTCTTTCAAAATTATGCTGGAAGAAGCACTTCTGCAATGCCTTGGGAAAAAATAAAATAAAAGTAGTGAACATCTGCTTATATTGATTCTGTGAATCTGAAACTTTATGAAACCATAGATGGGATGCATTTGACGAGCATTTTTCTGGAACACTTTCAGACTTAAGCAAACAACATCTGTTAATATTGATTTTTGGGTTACACTGAAACTTTCAAAAGAATTACAATCAGCGGGTGATTGAAAAGAGTTGCCATATATGTTAGAAGATCAAATACTAAACAAATGTTTAAAGGGTCTGTTTCCCTTTAGCTTCATTAATAATTTACAATCATTCCCCTCTAGATGAAAATAAAGAGAATAAAGGTGAGAAAAAAATTTGCCTTATTTAACATGGTAAAAGATCTGAGAATAAAATTAACATATATGAAAAGTTGGTGAAAATGTCTGAAGCAATATTTTTCCATTCTACAGATGACATAAACATTTCCAAAGCTACATCATAATAAAAAATAAATGAACAAGTCCATAGAAATCATGATAGCTGAAGAATCCTGTTTTGAAAAGACTTCTTGCAACAAATACTCTATAGCTTTTGAATCGTTAACAAAACAAAGTAGTACATTCACAAATTGTCACAAGAGGATTTTAAATTCCCTCTGTTGGTGAACATATCAGCCCTGGTTTACTGATACCAAAGGTATCAATGTTTGAAGCTTTCCATTTCTCTTTTAAGTGACAGTTTCCTTTACTAGTGAACTTCTAGTGAAATGATCAATTTACTCAGTAGTCTTTGATTTAGTAAATGATTCAGTACAATTAAAGTACACATTGAAATGTCAATATGATTTTTTTCCATATTTCACTTTTACAGTGCTTAGTTAACTCCAGTTCTCCTCCAGCAACTGGGCATTCACATACGTGGTATTCTATGCAATGTTAGTTGTATACAAAACACTATGGAACAGCAAATGTAATGGGAAATACGTCAATCTTGTACAATTAATAAAAACAGTTCTACAGTAGAACATAGTTTTTAAGAAACTGTTTTCTGATGCAACTGGACTTGTCAGAAATTAAACAGAATTAAATCTCCTTTCCATGACCAAGGTAAGAATCACACAGAAGAATGTACTCTTCTGCCAAGCTCCTACATCTCTTCCAGTCACAGATTAGGCCTGGATATGAACAGATAATGGTGCTAATGAATCAACTTCAGCTAGAGGTCATACAACTTTACATACACTATCAGGTTTTGGCAAAAGTCTTTTGAATGCTGCCACCTGCCTAAAAAATAAGTCATTTATTCACAGAAAATAACAGAGAGGACAGAGTATTCAATTTTATAAATTTATATTTTCACTTAAGTTTATCCTGCTTCTTTGTCCTACAGAGATTCTATTTGCACTTGAGAGATTTCTTGAAGTCAAATCCCAGCCATATGGAGGTAGCAGTCAGTTCTATTTATCTTTTACACCATATGAAGTACCACCAGCTAGTCCAGTATCTTGCTGGTAAATCTAAGCAAGACATGGGTAATGTTAGTAGTCAGAAAGAAACACTTGACAGCACTGAATGCTTCCTTCAGTGGAGAACATCTGTTTGCAAACCACCAAACTACCATGAAAAAATTAAGGATTTCTTGCTGATGCTGATAGTAGCCATGTAGCTTGGACTGCTATGTGTATATATACATATATGAACACACAGACACCTTGTATGTGTGTGTGTGTTCAAATATGTTTTAACTATCCCCATCTTGTTACACAATACAGATTTTCCCAACTCCTGACGATTTTATATGTAATATATAGCTTCTTCATTGTTTAGAATTTAATTATCCTTAGATTTCTTCAGTCCAAAACAACATGTCTGGATTTTTATACACCACCCTTAAAAGAAGCTGCAGCTGGTACCGTGTCTTATGTGTCCTGGACTGTTCTGTTCCCTGGGTACAAGAGAGCTGCTTGCTTTCTCCCAGGGGAGCCAGGCCTTCCTTGACAGCTGGCCAGCAACGACAAACTGGTGTACCACCACATCTTTGGGCTGATAAAGCTCATAGCTTTCAGGACCTAATGTAAAACAGGATTCATCAACTCTTAGTATGCTACAAAAGAGACTTATGCCAGGAGTTACAGATATTTATATGAGGAAAGATAACTGAAATAAACACATATTTTAAGGAAAAAATATTCTTCCATCACCAAAAAAAACATTGCAAAGGGCTAATTTTTGAAGCAAAGTCAGAATGAAGGTCCTACATTGAATGCTGGAAGATGCTCAGATAATACAGGCATGGAGTGTTGATGTAAAATCCAAGAGATGTAAAAGAGAAACGGCAGTTCTTAAGTATTTGTGGAAATGCTTTCATGGTTTATAGTTCAGAGCGGCTCTGGCCATAGTCCAGAGTGCTTCTGAGGATCAGAGAGTCAACCTGGCACCCACCATTCTTCTATTCTTCAAACATAACATCAATCAGTAACTGAACACCACTCCTATTTTATAAGCATACCTTTACAATACAACCATTGCACAGGGGTTACTCTCCAAATTAAATACTTTCATGTTGAGTGAGTTATAATCAAAACTATAGACAACAACAAAAAAAAAAAAGCACATTCACTCACAGCAGCACTTTTTCCCCATGCTATAGAGAACACAATGAGGCCAGTAACATTCAAAAGACAGCGAGAATAACCAGGCAGAAAACTCCAATCCACTGATCGAAGCACAATGCACTGCAATGCCTTCAACAAAATATTATATGTATTTATATATACTCCCACCTGTATACATACAGTTACATGTATACCTACATAAATATAAACCTATATATATACACACCCCCTACATATAGAGATAGCTGTATATACACTTTCAGACAAGAAGAACATCCCATGCTGTGAAACAGAAATAAAATGAGAGAATCAAGTAAACACTCCATGAGATGACACTTTGTCCCTTCCCTCTCATACATGGTTCCAAGGAGATTGACCTGTTGATCTGGACACCATAAAAACTGGAAGAAACCGCCATGGAAAACAAAAGCATTTCCCTGTTTGATCTTCTGCTTCTAAGTCATGGGATTCATACATTTTAAAATGGAGAATCTAATACTAATTACTACGTTAGAACTAGGATTGCATTTTTAAGCTGAAATTCATGTGATTCAAAGCTGACCTTTAGAATATAGCATTCTGCATTTACACAGTGGATCTTATCTAAAGGAAAGTACATCTTTCCTCAGTAGAAATCTTGATCAAACCAAAGCCAAAAAGAATGTCTGTTTACTTAAACTCCTTCAATATGTTTAATTGCATTTGTTTAGTCTTTTATGAAAACGAATACAACAATGTAGTCTAAAAAGACAGGACATCAAACTGTTTTGTGCACTTCATATTAAAGGGCTTCCTATTTGGCTCAAGAACAGTTGGAAATCTTATTTTACAAGGCTTCTTAGCGATTAATTAAAACACTTTTTGTCACTACTTCTATCTTTCCAAACTACACAAAGTGATTAAATAAAGACATTGAGTAGCTAGTATAAACCTTTTTAACACCACCACAGGGAATGTACAGCCATGTGCCTTTTCTAAAAGCCATGCACAAATTCCTTTTTCCTCCAAGACATGCTTAGAAACTCTTCAGAGGAACAGGGGTTTTTCTTAAATGACTATTATAAAAGTGGAAGCACTAAGTCCTATAACCATTCCTTCTGAGCTAGTCACACATACACATATTTGAAAAGCTTTAGCAATCATTGATTAAAATTAATTTAATATACCAAAATTCATACACACTTTACTTGGCCTGCTCTCAAACTTGTGCAAAACTGGCCAGTCCCTGAAAAAAAGATGTATCTTTTAACACTGAGTAGTGTTTAGCCAGATGGGGGGAGGGGGGAGGGGGGATGTGTGCGTGTCACTGAATTTGTCCTATATTCTTTTAAGAAGCATCAGATTGCCATCTATTTACTGATGTAATACCCATGCACATACAGCAAAAGATAATGGGTTAAAAGGTAAAGAGTGATCTTGTTTAGGTAGGGAAGTTAGTTTTAGTTGCCGTAATTTCTACTGTTCAATAAGGACTAATTTTGATTCCTATTTCCCTTAAAGAGAATTAGAAAACTTACAAAGCTCTGAAGTTTCATGCCTCAATAAAGCCTATGAATCACCTTTAAAGAAGGACTTAGTAACTGCTAAGGTTGAAACATTTAATGATATGGTTATCAATTTTAATTAGGAGAAAAATTAAGGGAAAAGTACTGGTAGTAGAAAAGGTCAAGAAACTCCTTTAGACTGTTTTGGAATGAAAAATTCCTTTTTTATTTGATTATAAGCTTGTTTTAGTTGATTTAACTTGATTATAAAGTACAACCAAATAAAAGATAAAAGCATTATCTAACTTACTATTAGTTTCATCTTTTAATCAAAGATTTCCACTTATTAACTAGAAACTTCTTTCCCCTTTTGTTTTCAGTCAGAGAATTTCTGAATTAGTGAGTTTGTCCTACCTGGCATGAAGACATATGCTGATAACTCAATCCTTCCCCAGACAGAACTCTCGTCATTTGCACAGCTCTACTCAAAAGTTAAGCAGGAGAAATGCAACTGGCATTTAGATCCATACTGAGGGCACTGTGTTAACTGTCACTGAGATTAATACAACCTGCAAAATGCCTTGTGGTAGCTGGCAGTTAGATTTATATAGTGCACTTAATGAAGATATACTGTGTGTTTAAATGCTCCTGGACATTGCTTCCCCTGCTTCTCTCTCGAGTTTCCCAAAAAGTAGAGCTTGCCTATTATTTGAAACTGATACATTTTTCATAAAAAAATTGAACCACATGCCTTTTTGCCCACTCAAATATTTACTTTGTTTTCCATGACTGCTGTCATCTCCATACTGAGTATATGCATCCACTGTATTGCTTCTAATTCCATAGAATCTTCCTCTATATTCTTTTTAAGGAATATTGTAAAAATCCTCGCTGATTAAGCTCAGCGAGACCCTGTATCCAATTGGAAGGCATCTGGCAGTTTGCAGCGAGAGGACTTTGTAACCTCACAGCTAATAATTTTCCTGCAGATTCTTGGTGTCTCTAGGCAGAGTTCTACCGAAATATGTAAAAACAGCCTAGAGATGTTACATCAAATAGTTTGAAATAACAGTCCATCCACGTGTTCCCATTGTAAAGTATCTGGGCATTTCATAGACTCGAGAAACATGAAATATCTTCTACATTGAGTTCAGCATACATGAAAAAGCTAAATGTATAAAATGTATAAAGTGCTTGTATGTGTACGATGCGCTCTGCCTAAAAAAGTATCAAGATCTCAGAGTGCTAAATAATACAACACTACTCATTAATACGTCTGGATAAATATGTGAAATAATTTCCATCAAATGGTTAAAATTCCTCTCAGAACCATTCCTTCAGGTTCTCTGCAATTTTAGGCAGGTGCCATCTTGCAGATTATATTTTCATGATACATAAGAACAAGAAACACTTTCTTAAAAAAAACGGTAAAGAAAAACAGAGAAGCTGTGTTAACACACTTATGTAGCTCTACTGTAACTGTGGAAGTCAATGTCTTTATATATACACTTTGGGTAAGTACAGTAAGAATGAACTTTGTACAATAAAACATAAATGAAAGACTAACTTCTACTCACTAAGAGTTCTCAGAATGCTTTATAAACATTATTTGTGTATTATAATATCCTTGATTATATTCATTTTTCTACTCCATAAGAAAAAAAAAGTTAAAGTCGAGCATTAAAGACTCATTGTCCAGAGGTCTGCATTTAGGCACTCCCTAAGTGACTTGGTTTTTAAAAAAGTTGAAAAGCAAAGGGAGTTTTGGTGCAGACCTAGGCAAAAATAATTTTGTATTACTCTGACAGTTTGAATTCATTGGATCTTATTATAAAAAAGGTAATTTTGTTTTCTCAATTATTCTCAAGATCAGGTTCTTCTGCTTTAAAAACAACACTCACTGAAATACTTCTTTTCACCACTCACAACGTCTGTCTCAACATTTTATTGAAATATGATTTTGGCAAAACCAAGGCAACAGATTTCATCAATTATTTTTCTAACCAGGTCTGGTTTATGCTACTAGATAGTTTCTTTCATTCCTGCACATAAACTATTACTGCAATTTCTAATGTGTTATCTAGGTAGGGCTATTCTTCCTAAATAATTTTCTAATTCAAACACTCACATCTAAGAGGTTTTGGGGTTGAAAATTCCTTTTGACTAGGTATGCTATTTAATTCTCCAGCGTGGTAATTTTAGCATCACCATTTCAAGCCCTTGAAGGACCTGTCACCAAGTGATTGTATTCTGAAAACTAAGGCATCAGATCAACTTTTAATTGATTTCTTTTTTTCCTGTCTATCTTCCTGATTACCCTTTGCTGATTTAAAAGGCTGCTGCTATTTTGGTAAATAAGCATTTGCATCTATGGAGGAGAAATCACCTAGCAAATGTAAACAGATGAATACACAAGCAAAGCAGCAGGTTCATAAAGGAGCAATGCCAATACTAACAGAAAAAGATAAACAAATGCAATCAACAAAATACAGAGTAGCTCCAACAAAAGCTTTTGTTATAGCTGGATTACATGTATATAATGTGTGAAGTACACTTTACCACCTATTGAAATAATTTTTAGTATATGAAGCCTATTGCTTTCTTTCTATCACAGTAAGTTTTTCCAGACTTAATCTCCCCATCCTCTTGCAAATGATGAATGCATAATAAACACCCTTCAAAACATTTTGAAAACACTACCTCTGCAGACAACAGCTAATTGTGTCCTCTCCTACCTAGAATCTTCTAAAAGCTTTATCAGTTGCTTTTGTGCTTTACATTTAAGGGAGTTATGGCTCATATGTATAAGGAAGGGAGAAGATTAATATGCTAATTAAACTACGATGCACTCTCATAAAATAATTATTTTTTCACTATTGTGAAAAACACAAAATTTTGTCAAGTATAGCATGTCTGAAAAACAACCTAGCCAGG
The DNA here is from genome assembly GCA_003993805.1 of Himantopus leucocephalus. Classification (NCBI taxonomy): domain Eukaryota; kingdom Metazoa; phylum Chordata; class Aves; order Charadriiformes; family Recurvirostridae; genus Himantopus; species Himantopus leucocephalus. Next base: position 9,533,164 of record RSEF01000004.1, on the reverse strand, counting down.
TTTTTAATATTTTTTGGCATAACTGACATGAAATTCTATTCACCTTTCAGTTGTCAATGCTTCTCTTTAATGAAACTACTACTTTCAATATCAGTAAAACTTTTATCAAAACACATAGAAATTGTAAAAAGAATAGTCTGACATGTATTTCTGAGTATATTAATCAGCACTACTCTTGCTGCTTCCTCTCTGAAATTTAGAATTAAATTTACCTGTGTATCACCTAGCTAATATTTTATTTCCTAATTATAATTACAATGTTCTCTTCTAGTATGAGACATATCTGATTTTTAATGTAGTTAGAAAAATGGGTGTGTTACTTTACATTAGGTATGCATGATGTATTTGACTGACCTGTCTGAGCTGTGGTTTGGTGGGGTGTTGGGGGTGTTGGTATTTTTTCCCCCAAAGGAAAAATGTCATTCTGAAGACTAATAAATGTGATCAAATTTGAGATGCTTAATCACATTTTAAAATTCTTCAGTGCCAAATTAACATCTTAGTAATTCATAAAATACTTTGTAGGTTTTAGAAAAGAAATTGCATTTTAATCAGTGGTTGAATGAACCTCAAAGAGAGATGGAGGGAAAAAGATTCCCTTCTCCCAAACTGCATTTTTTACCTTCTAGTTTGAGCTTTCTATTTCTCTGTTTTTCTGCTCGAGATTTGTTTTTTATGCCATACTACCAAAATTAGTTAAATCTGGTAGATTCTCACTCATTAAAACTATTTTAATGATCAGAGGACATACACTTATGATAAGGAAACTAATTATTGGAAATTTTCTGAGATTAATTCCTATAAAATCACATGGGGAAGTTACTGATATATTAACATTTTCTCCATTGAAGAATATGAAAATTCCCGTCTGAAAAAGCCGTAGTGTATGTGACGTGTATGTCTGAGTGAATATAAAATATTCTCTGGTTATGCATGTCTGCAATAAGATATATACAAAACAGAGGTATCTGGTCTGCACAATATGATTCCAAGGAATTCCACGCATCACATATAACAAATTTTAAAAAAGAAAAAAAAGACAGAAAATAGTATTGACTCCTTTATGATTCCAGGTCTAAAGCACTAAAAAAATTGTAATCAAGATTCCTCTTTTCTGATCAGAGTAGACTAGAAAAATCATATGTGGGCAGGCTGATCTGTGGTATGCAACCTTTTCTTTATATTTCTTATTTTCTTGGCATACTCTTACTTTAACTCATGCTATTGCTGTAACTCCAGAACTGGTAGGGAGAGTCTATCAGCTAAATCATTCATTATCTATCAAACCCAGCAATATACAAGAGTAATTAATTCCCTACTGAATGCTTTAAGTAGGAGGGGAACATATTGAGTTGGTATCTCTTACTTCAAATATTGATCCACTCACCAAGCCTAACTGTAAGTAAATAGTCCTGCAGAAACTATAAGCATTATCTCTATATTAGCTCTAATTCCTCAAGAAAATGTAATATGTATTCCATTGCAAAAAGGCAAAAACGTCAGATGTAAAAATCAGACTCTTGTGTTACTGATGTAAAGCAATGATGACTTTAGACAAAACAAACCTGAAGAATTATCAAAACTGCTTTTCATATTTTCATGAAGGGTATTTCACATCAGCACGAGTTCTTATTAAAATTCACTTTTTAAATTATGATATTTGAGTATTCACTTATAATTTATCATCTTATTCATGGAGATGCATGATTAATGAAAGGAAACTGAAAGGTAATTGAAAAGTACTAATAAAATTTAATATATTATATCTGTTATTTTTAATTTCCAAAAGGATCATAAGAAAGCCCCTTATCACTTACATGGAGTTTCTTTAAATGACCACAAGATGAATATTATGGGCTTCAACCCCTATCAGTGATTTCAAAAGGAGCAGGGCCTTACATATGTAGAAGTCCTGACAATTACCTTTTCTGCCACTGTTTTTTGCCTGAGTGTCCTTCATTATTTGATCTCAATCTTTCCCTCAATGCAAGATTAAAAACCAAAGAGCCTACTTCTGTGAAATGCAATACTTGGTTCATTTAACATGAGAAACCAAATGGATTTGGAAGTAGTTCTGTTTATCTAAACTGGGACCAAATTAACTTCTTATTTAGTGTGCATTTGTATCAGTTCATTTTATTCAGACAACTAAACCATGTCTCTTATTCCTGCGGAATTACGCACACCAAAGCATGCATGCAGACCACATACAAGTGGAAGGGATGCATGAAAACAGAAAAGATACTAAGCTGCGTATTGTCCCCCTATATCAAAGACGGCTCATCACGATCAACTGCTTTATTTCCAACCAGAGCACTGTGAATGACCGTAACATATCCTTGAAGATATTAAAAAAATAACACTCTTGTGTTTTTAATTTTTCAAAGGTCATTCCCTTTAGAAATTTGTGAACTTCTATAAACCACAAATAAAGCCTAACGATGAACAACCAGAGAGGAACAGCCAGCTGGCTTATTGATATTCAAAGCTGACTCGAAAGACAGCTTCATAACAAAGGGAAAGGAATACATAGCATAAGTATGACACATGGGTTCAACTGGTGAAACACACATCAAAGAATATCCTGGGTACAAAAAGGAACTGTTTAATTAGCAGCTTCAAGAAGACTGACCATTTGCATACTGAACAAACAACTGAGTTATCTGTGTTCTGATCAAAGGCATTTGGATCTGAGTGGTCAGAGATAATACATGTATTATGTATCAGTAAATTACACATTAATGCACAAGTCTGAGTCAGAAATGCTCAACGTTTGCTCACAGAAACGTGTTTCCTTAATCAGCGGAGTTCAGAGACTTTTTACTATAATTGCCCTACCAATGAGTTTGGTGGACAGACAGTTCTGACGTAAGAGCAAATCTATTCTAATTAAGGCTATGGGGCTAAAGGAAGTAGAAGCAAAATGTAGTTAGTCCTCTTTTTTTCTACTTTTTTTTCTTTGTATATACTTTCTATAATAATACAGATGCTGGGGAAGAATAGCTCAACAAGTACTGATAAATCCTTCCCTTTATTCCAGCTGAATTATTTCCATTTTATTTTTGTATCACCTGGTGTGAAGTCTCAATAGCTGAACTTGCTTCTGAAACCTTATTTGTCCCATGGTTCTTCTAAAATCTGAGGCTGATATTGAAAACTAGCTTCATGTTTACGGGGTTTGAAATGCACATGTGCAACTGGTACAATCAAGATGCAGTTTCATACAAGCTACTGCAAACCAATAATGAGGTTCTCAGTCATGCGAAGATTCAACTGTAAGTCCAAAGCTTTCATTTTTGAGCTATTCCATTCACCAGAAAAAAAGAACATTTGGAACAATGTTTTTAAGCTGAATGATAAAGTATCCTGAGGGATTTGAACAAAAGCAGTTAACAAAGAAATCATCTAAAGAAGAACTTGTGTCATGTGCAATGTTGGCACAGCAATGCAGCTCTCCAATATACTTTTACTTCCACAATTAACACCACACAGTTCTTCTATGTAGCTTATTATGATTAGATTTCAGAGCACTTTACAATGTCCACTGTCATCAACCATCAAAACGACAAACCTAATTGTTCATTAGTAGTGACTGTTATGTTTATGCTTTGGCAGTGAAATTTCTTCCACATAGTATTTGTGGCTACATCTATACTAGTTAATTATACCATTCCCAGGCAACAAAATGGTGCTGTGTATTGTTAAAATAATCCAGGGAATGTTTCTGGCCTAGGCTGATTTGCACTCTCCCAAATAATTCCAAGCCGAAGCTGTGAGCCGAAGCTTTCCAGTGATGACTCCCAAAAGGGCATTCACATGTGCCCACCCTGTTTTGGCAGGTAGACTTTATTAGCAAGGGCTTGATCTGTGCCAATTGGCCTCAGTGTCTCGGAATCTTCCCAAGCATGTTTAATTTACTAGTGTCGATAGCCCGAGAGACCAAGAATTTATTAAACAAGTTGGCCGTTTTATGAAATCTTGTACTTCAGTGGCAAGAAAAACGGGGGGAACAAAGAAATAATATTTTGGACATCTTCAACTCTTGGGAAAGTTAAATAAAAACTGAATAATATGTTATATATTAGCTTAATATTACCTATTTAAAAACTGAAACATAACATTTTGTCCTTTTAAATACATAGTGTCCTTTCTGTGAAGTTTTAGGTTCTGGTTAAAGGGTAATTTGGTCACTATTGTCAATCAGTTCTACTACATTTTCCTCTTCCAAATGAAGTGTTAGATGAAAGATGAGGTTTTAAGAGTACTAGGCATCAGAAAAATTGTTAAATGCTATTAAAACAGCAACATGCGAATTATAGTTTCACCTCTTGTGATGTTTTAGATTTTTACACTGGAAAAATAAACAAATAAATACCCTTCCACTCCCTGCACACTGAAAATACCTATTGGAGCTTAACACACAATGTCCTGAAGAAACTTGTGCAGAACATTGCTTTGTTATGCCATGTTTTTTCTAGGAGTATCAGGCTTGTTAGAATTTTTCACAATTTAGGAAGTTACAAACAGTTGAGTCTATGGTTACAGAATTTAACAAACTCCGTCAACTTTTCTCAGGTAGGCCGGTAGATATCCATTGTCAGCTTGAGGGAACTCAGTCCAACACCATACCCTTTTCACATTCCAGGCACAAGGCTACATGACATAAGACACTTGTGTGTTGTGAGAACCTCTCTTATTAACAGGTTACAGAAAGGTTAAGTGGGTTTACAGAAAGAACCTTCCCACGTGAACACTCAAACCCCCATGACTCTCATTGCCTCATTCTTAATTTTATACAATGCGAAACATATTCTCAGATGCCTATCACTGAATAACATAAACCTTACTGATTAAAAAACTCTCTGGAAAGCGGGAACACAAGTGGGTAATCTTATTATATTGTAGGAACCAAAACCAATTCTCTTATTTTATAACTGAGTACCCTAACTACTGAACTATTTGATGAGAGGAATATCTCTTTCTGCCTGGCAGCTTTCTGAATATTGCCTTTTATCTCCTTTGATTTTCTTACAGGTGCTCAAAAATATAACAAACCATTACATGGCTAATGAAACATTTGCTAATGAAACAAAAGGTATTAAAAAAATCCAGGAAGCAAAAACATACTGAAAATTCTATCAATTTCTGGATTCAGGTACCAAAAAAAAATAAAAAATTATAGAATTCTAGATAAGAAAAAGGCTATATGAACTACTTTCACCTCAAAAAAAGAAAAAAGAGCAAACCAGAACCACATGACCAATGCAGGAGGACTTTGTGAATAATAACTTCTTTTTTAAATCAGAAGAGGATCATTTTGCTTTTTGGGTTTCAATCTAGCTGAGCACACAATCAGTTAGTGACCGATCTCTAAATCTGTGTTCCATAGTGAATTTCTATTTGGTATTGATTCAACAGGATCAAGAGCAAAGTGTGCCTTGAAGACAGAGAGAGAAGTGGGGAGGAGCTAAAACATGGGTTTTAATGTGTGCATGAAGCCAAAACCAGACTCCAAGTACTGCAAAGTAAAGACTTTTCTCCTTCTTACTACTCAGTTTTATATCCAGGGCATGTTTTTAAAAGCATCTGAAGAGACAGAAGAACTAAACTTCCTCTCAAAATAGTAATAAAGATAGAAGTTAAGTTTTAAAGGAAATGGATTTTTAATAATAACTTCAAGCTCTAGAACAACTAGAAATCCTCAATAAGATTAAAATCATGAAGCACACATGTGGATTGTTCTTCTTTTTTGGTTTCAAGAATCATTTTTACTTTGCAGCATTGATCCCCAAAATAACTGCTAATGTGTGGCTGTGAAATGAATGAACTCATATCATCTGCTTTGATTTAAATATTGATTCTTTGTAATGTATGAGAACAGCTGCTTTTTTGAATTCCTTTCCATCTTCCTTATTACTCAAAACATCATCAGTTTATCTATGGGATTTTCATGTTTAGATAGCATTTCAACTAGACAATCTAATGAACTCAGTCAGAAAAGATTTATCCACTGAAATCTGAGGAAAATACAGTCCAGATTTTCAAACACTCACTTAACAAAACAGGACTTCAGGAAGTTACTTGATTTTACAGTAGGGAAAATTGCCTATACCTGTAAACCTGAAACCAGAGTGTATAATTAAATTGATAAACGAATGGAATAGGTGAAAAAAAGTTCTTTACCTAACTAGAAAAAGTGTTTAAAATCAAATACTGGAAAGAAAATTATTTCACCTTACACTCTAACAAAGAATTGATGTCTTCAAATGATTAAGAGACAGAATCTGCCTCCCTAGTATTAGGACTCTACAGGAAATAGTGAATAATTATTGTAGATAGTGCTGTAACAAGACACTTCTCAGCTTTGCAAGGTTTTGCAAGGTTTTGCAGGCAAAACACGGTGCTTGAGAAGTGGGTAGGGATGCCTCTTGCCTTAAATCTTCTCCACAACAGCTATGACTAATTTTGTAAGTAAATCTAATCATTTTTTATGTATAATAAGGGTAGTTTTATCTTATTTGTAAATTAGGCATTTAAACTAAGCTGATTTCCCAGGTTTCCAGACTCCATAATCTCTCAAACATCTACCTTCGTATGAAATGCATAGCTGTAAAAGTTCCTTCTCCCCTCTTTACAAAGGAAGACTAGACAGCTAATAAGCAGGTCTAGTGAGATAAATCCCATACAGTTTGTATGGTGATATATTAGAAAAAGAAAAATCATTTCCAACATAATCTATTTTCTCTGAGTAAACAAGGTATGGGTTGGAGACATGTCTTTGTCTCAGCTTTGTCTACGTTGAATTAAAATTCTAAATATTGTGTTTCATGCATTATTTTCATATAAATCAGCAAGAGGAGATAAAGGCAAGGTTCCTTGACACTCCATTGTCTTTCTTAGAGTTGCACCTCAAGTTAGCTAAATTCATCTAGCTCACTCAAACCCAAATTTTTTTTTCAAAGTGAAGAAAATGTCCAAGTGACTAAGTGTCCTTATATGTCCTCTGTCCAGCTACACTGTAGGCTGTACCTACAGAACTTTGACTACCTCAGTAAATTATGCCAAAGGCAGGATATGAATGTAAAATACTGTTGGCATATCAATATACAGCTCGGGTGAGATGTTGTTCTGTGATGCGTATTCCTTCTTCTAACATGCATCACTCTGCAAGCAGCTGAAGTTACATTGAAGAGTCTAGTTATTTCAGAATAAAAATATCCAAATAGGTGCTTTCCAGTGCAGTTACTATGGTAACTGTGAGAGTGGAAAATTAATTCTAGCTCTCTAACAAGAGTCAAGAATAACCACTTTCCATTACATATGCATAACGATAAAACTATGTTCACTCATATAAAATAATAATTATGAAAATTATTTTTTCATGAAGTGGATTCTTATTTTTAAAAGAGATCTTGAGCAAGCAAGCAGAACCAAACTGTAAAAATACTCTGCACAGTGAGCTAGTTATGTTACCAAAACCTTTGAAAAATGTATTATTTTTTTAAAAATCTCAGACTGAAAGCACATTTTTGGCAGTGCCTCTGCTTTCTTGCTTTCTTCTGTGCTTACAGATTCTAGAAAACACGAAATTAGATGATCTATACATTTCTACATGGTGCCACACACATCTCAATGTACAAACAAGTACCACTTCTAAAAGACCTGAGTAAGCAAGAAATGCATCACCTAACTGTCAGTTGGCAAATATTTTGTCAGGTAAGAGTTAAGAGCATTGGAGTGCACCGTGCAGATTTATAATGCTTCTGCTGGGTATAGTCTCAGTAGCTGTTCCACAGTCAGTGGGCTTTATACGGTGTGGTATGTTTAGAGCAAACCTTCCGCTTTTTATTTTCCTTTCATTTTTATGTTGCTACTCGAGTGCTTTCTCTCTGAAACAAGGAAAAGGGATCCACATGAACTGTCTGCAAATACTTGCAGCTTAATTGCTGTCATCTGGGGACTTGTTATTGTTAAAGTTAATAGACATTGGGGTGTTCTCTACTGAGACCTTTAATGTGTTCGGGGCCTTAGAGATCTCTGAAGAAAAATGGAACTTATGGAGAGAAAGTCAATGGTCCACTGACTAAGGAAAATCATGCACCTGCTAAAGAACATCTTTCTTATAATATTACACCATGGTCTTTGGGTCCTAAAGGACCAGGGATGACAGAACTAATTTAAACCTTTTAGTCTTGCTAATCTTATAAGATGATGAATATACATATAACTGTTTGTAAAGTGACACAGAGGAATATTTTATTGCATGTAGTTAAGCATTCCTAACATCCAGACGCAGAGTTCCTTATAATAAGGGTGCTTTTTTTTTTAATAACAAAGAAATAATTCATACAGGATTCTAGACCAGTAGTTCCACCTTCAAATTTTGATTTTTAAGGAAGTATAACTCTATTTGGATCACATTTTCCTATCTAAAGAGTCACATTTCACTGTAAAAAAGACAGGTCCAAGTTATTATTTTCCCAGAATGAAAAGCTGGTTTTGCAGGAATTTTTCTAGGTGCACATTGACCCTGTGATATAAACCCAGACCTAAGTGAGATTTGAGTCCTGTCTTCTAGCAGAGATGTTTCAAGCAATACAGATTGGAGCTAAAGATGTATCAAACTGAAGATTGCCTTCTGTTTGTGTGGAACCTGTACAAAAGTGCCTTCTGACTTAGAAAGAACATTCTTAGTACTTCAGGCAGGCAGACAGCTGCAATTCTAGTTTAACTTAATGCTATCAAAGTTTTTTTTCTATTCACAGAATTATAGAATGGTTTAGGTTGGAAGAGACCTTAAAGACCATCTAGT
>RSEF01000004.1:9502391-9524252 GCA_003993805.1 Himantopus leucocephalus | reverse complement strand
TCCTCTGGACCCACTCCAACAGGTCTATGTCCTTCTCATGTTGAGGGATCCAGAGCTGGATACAATATTCCAGGTAGGGTCTCACAAGAGCAGAGTAGAATCACCTCCCTCAACCTCCTGGCCACGCGTCATATGAAAGTATATCAGGATTCGTTGTCAGGTTTCATCCTTTACCATCTGGAGTTCAACATGTATTTTGCTGTTCTGTTATCTTAATCTGCCCCAAATCAACAACTAAACATTGAAAAATTACAGAGAAACTCTTGTTGTGAGATTACCAGCCTGATTTGTAACCTAATGAAGTTGGCTAAGCAGCCAGTTTTGAAAGCTTATCCATAGCAAATGTTTTGAGATTTTTACATTACTTTTCTGTAATAAACTATTCTGCCTGGAAGGAATTACAGAAAGCCACAGAATGAATCATGCTGTGCTCTGTAGTCAAAAAACAGGTACTAAAATTTTTTTCTTTTTCGGCAAATAGTTGGCTTGTTTACATAGTTGAATAAAATAGAATTTAAATGGTTAAAACAAAAAGCAACCACAAATACAAGCAGAAAACATGGGTATGGAATGAAAAGATGTTTTTCAGATGAGAGAAAGAAGCAGATGGAAAGCTGATGAGGCAAAGAAATGCCAACCTGGGACTTTATCAAGCCATCCAGGTGGCAAAGCAAATTGTTAGAGCTTAATTCCGCAAGATACTGAGAAATTCTTGAGATTTTATGTTCCCTGATCATCCCTACAGATGAAATATTACAGCAGGCAATTAATTTGTACACTGCTCTTTATCAATAGCTTATTGGGAGAAATAAAATACAAGAACTTTTTGAGATGCTGAATTTCTTTTGGAGTACCTTTGGTGATAGCTTTTGAAAACTCCACTGAAAGGAGGCTTGTTTTTGATACAGTCAGAGAGTTAATCTGCGCTGTATTTTAATAGCCCTGATGTGTAAATATCATACTAGTTCCATTCCAGAAGTGAAAATACTTTGTATGACTATAGCTTTGATAAAAGTCCTAGAGTGTCTTAGGTGATAAACAGAAAATAAAGATGTTGGGGGACCCTTTTATCTGAAAAGAGAAGGTATTACTCTGAAATATTTCGGATTCTAAGGACTGTCATCTTTAAAGAGATTAAGATCCGTTCAAAATGGTGGTGTTCAAACCTCTTTCTCTGAACTTCCATGTACAATAATTTCTCAATGCTCAACCACTTTCCTCAATCCCAACATCCCACATTTGCATTTGCCCTCCCATGCCTTTATATCTAACAGACTATCACCTGCCTGCACACACAGACCACAGGAATAGTTGTTTGGACTTTCTTTTCTCCATAATTTTACAATACACTTTTATCCTCACAGCTACTGGTAAGGTCACAGAGGTTTAGAGACTCCTAAGTGTGCAATAAAATTGACTATGCAAAGAGCATCAATCTCAATGCATGCAAGATGATCTTGTTCATGCAGCAAAAAGGGAGAAATGAGTGACAGGTATCATATGAAAGGCTATAAAGAAAAGGGAATAGTTAGGAAAAAAATATGCAGAAGGAAAAGCATCTGAATGTTAACTTGATTTAAAATATTTTAGATATGATTACAAGAAAAAAGTATTATAGAAAGTAAAGAAAAAAGGATTTGAAAAAATGACTTATCATATTTTTATCATCACATTCTTGACTTACCACCTATGGAAAGACTATGCAAAAGCCAAAAATGTAATTCTTAGACATTTTGTGAAAACTTCAAATTCTACTGAAGTCCATGAGTGGTGAAGGTACTGAGACTCCCTATAAAACTGAGAATGTTAAAGGGAAAGAATGGAGTAAGACTGGAGACAGTTCTATCAACTCTTTGATACCTGGTGACAGTCTTCCCACTGTTACACTACGTAATTATTCCCGTTTATTTCTAAAGTAACAGGAAGCCAAAATTTTTTTTTTTTTTTGGCGGGGGAGGAGGGGGGGGATTTTTCTCATCACCTTTTCCCTTTCTTCTTAACTCATGCTGAATTAGGAAAATTTCCCTGGGAAATACATCTCTTGGGGAATATGTATGCATTAGTTCCTTAACTGCAATGCCAGCATAGTAGAAATAGCTGCATCTCAGTTGTCCCTTAAGAACTGTGTTGTCTTTTGTCCTAAGAGGCTAAGAAAACATATAGAAAAAGAAGTAGGAAGTATTACAGAAAGGTGCTAGCAAAATTGCAAATTGAAAAGATTTCTTACAAAATCTATGACCACTATGAAATACATATTTAAAATTTGACTCAGTTCTTAAAGAGAATAAAAATGGATTTGCCAGTTGTCATGTGTTTTAGAACCGTTTATACCATTTATTCTGAAGCAGCATGACATTTATTTTCCTGACCTGCTGTGAGAAGGGGTGTGAGATGTTACTGCCACAGTTGAAATATGTTGCTCTATTCAGCGAAGATATTCAGCATTATGCTGCACATAATAAGCTTCACCACTCATCTTACAATTAGTCATGTTGACACATTTTTATAAATTAGACCTAGCAATCATTTTCAGATGAGACATTTTTCCTGCAGAAGGAATCCTTCAGCTTTGCAGGAAGCATCAAAAGTCAGGCATTTACTACAACAGAAAGCAATTTCTGTTATGGAAAAGAGAAAGGTGCCTTTTGTACATGCCAAAAGGAAAATGAAATGTGAATCAAATTTATGGTGGCAACAACAAAACCATTATTTTCTTCAAGTGAAGAAACATTTCACATAGCCTAACACTTCTGGTCTAATTGTTCAAGTTCTATATATCATAGTATAACCAGAGGTAAAACAAAGCAGAACAAATTCCACTAATGAGTACGGCCCAGATTCTCAGAGGGCATAAAACAGCTTAGTTACATTAAATGCAAGAGCCATAGCAGCTATTTCAGATATGCAGCTGGTATCACGGAACCTGAGAAAGAACTAGAAAGGGACAGAATAATACTTCTCCTTCTGTACAAGTCTGTTTCGACTGATGGATTTCTGATGAATTTCCATTAAATATGAAATACTGCACTCGGTACATATTTTTAACTGCCTGGTAGTTAATTTTACAGTTTTGAGCTGAAGACCTGGAGCTCTTCAGTGAAGTATGTAACTACAGCTAAGTAATCTGTCCGGTTAATTATTCCTCTTTTAAACACTGATAAATACAAGTTTAAGAAAGCACTGCTGGCACCTCTTTAAGCAAATACTTTCCATATTTATATATTTATATACCAAATCTGACAGAAATTGCAAATTACTACAGAACACCATATTATATTAGTTATAGCACCTCTGTGGAGAAAATTCCTACAATCTGAAAACATTTAAAAATTACACAGCCACACATCTGAAGACTGGATTTGTGAAGGTCAATGCACAACTTTCACTGTTTTACTCATATGGTCTGCCACACAAAACAGTTACATTTGTCAGTAATGCAGAGGTGTTTTATTCACATGCCAAAGTCTGTTCCTTCAAGTCTCACCGGCCACACAGAAATCTTATAAAAAGACTTCAGCTTTACTCTAGACCCTGGTAATAATGATAGGTTTACTGTTAACTGCTTGCTTTATTCTGTCCTGACCTTGTGGTTTACTCTAAGAGCTCCACAGAAATCACTGCAGAAATCTTTTCATCAGCATGAAGAATTTTATCTGCATTGTGAAATGAATAGTGTAGCACTGATGGTGTGAGACATCACCCAACTTCAGTTTACAGTTAATTTGCACTGCAATTTGTTTAAAGACATTAAAGATAGCTATGTATTCAGGTTTGACTGGAGTGTTACCTGTTCTAAATTTTGTTGTAAAACTTGCAAATACCTGTTACTGACTTCCAATCTTTTGTTCTAACTATTACATCCAATCCCAGAATAATGAATTCTACTCCACAGACAGCCCTGCTAGCCAGTTTTATAAGTCTGTCAAGATGCCCAAGTATATTTAAACAGCGTGGAGTGTGACAAACTAAATAAAATGATCAAAGAACTTCTAAGTGTCATAGCACCTCACAAGGCAGATCTGTGCAAAGGTATCAATTCTTACTTTGCAAATATTTGCAAGTAAAAAAGAGATTCCCATGAATTTGTCAAAACGCTAGGAAATGCCACTGCTCCCAGTAAATACAGTTTTTCATTACGACAGCAGTAAAAACGTAGAGTGGTATATGAGCTCTGAGCTCTGCATATCTTGTAAAAATTAATGAATAATTATGGAAATAACAGGATCTTAGTGAGGCTTGTATTTTTTCTTACTTTTATCACAAACACTTTTTGAACACACAAAATACCATATTTGGTTTTAAATAAACAACTGTAATTTCAAAATATCAGTATTAAAAGTCATGTAACAATCAGCCAATGTGTACCCCAACTGAAAGAATAGCATTGTCTGAAAAGTTCCATTTGTATCCCCAGTCCCACACTCAGCCAAGACCCAGACACTTTTTCTTTTACTCTATACCCACAGTCAAGTTTTCATGAAAATGAAATCTGACTGCACTGAATAGGAACCTCAACTGAATAGGAACAGCACTCTTTGGAAAGTACTATCTGCTGTTACTGTTGCTTTCATTCTTATTGTCTGTTTCTCTTCCCTGTGAAGTCTCTAACACGCTTCTTCCTGAAGTTTTCCTCAGGGACATATGATGAGCAAGAGGTTGGGAATAACAAAGGGACATGGCTGTGAGCCACACCACAAGCTGGCACCTGGCTCACCCAGCATGGTGCTAATGAAGATACCTGCCTGCCTTACAGCTGTGCAATAAAACCTGTGTAGTAAGCTTTTGTGGCTATCCTGTAAGACACCATCATTGGCCCAGCTAGAAAAAAATCAATATGGCACACCACTGTGTTACCTCTGTCTATACTCACCTTTAAAAAGTACGTAAAAGGGGCATATTGTGGCAGAAGTCAGTGTTTATGGGGTCTTGGCCCCCATGGCCCCCAATTTGCCATGACAGGGTCCAGTGAGATGTGCCAGGGAAGGGAAATAAGCATCATTTTGTACTGTATGCACGTGTGTATTTTTACTTGTACACAGTCTAATATAATTCATCAATTTTACACACCATTTTTAGAAAGAAAGTTCTTACACTGGAAGAAAGCATAAAAAAATCAGTTCAATGATGGATAAAAAAATTAAACCTTAAAGCCAAATCAGAGTACATGCAGTGCATGTACAAGGTTTTGTGTTTAATTCAGTGACGGGGTGGGTGATCCTGTGCAGAGCACTAATCTGCTCACTTGCTACTATAGTTACAGTAACTGTCCCTTTTTTNTTTTTTTTTTTTTTTCGCAATTTCTATTCATCACCCCAAAGAAAATTAAGCTAATTTCTACTGGAAAACAAACAAACAATAATAAATAAAAGAAGAAATAAAGCATTATGTAAAATCAACTCCAGAGGTAATTATCTCCTTCAACAAGCCTCATCTCAAAACCCGTAAGTATTCATCACTACTAATCACTACTGATACAATCTAGGAAAGAGTTCACTATAATGTTACATACATTTGCGATGTGTAACCTTTTAGCAACATATTTTCTATTTTGGGGAAGTTATACTATTTGTACTGTTTGGTAATCCCTTCTTTATTGTTGTCAGTTTTGGACTGAATCCCCCCCTTTTTTTTTTTAAACTGGAACTTATTTTTACCTCTCCTAGTTCACTGTCTGTGAAGAAATTAAAGGAAATTATTTAAAAGCTTTATAAGGTACAAATTACACATAGAAACATTTAATGCTTCAGTAGAGATACAACTTTTATCTGCTATATAATGCAGAAAAACTAAAACTGCTACTCAGAAATACTCTTTCTTAATATTGTTTTAGATATTAATACTTCTCTGAGTATCAGACCCACCAGCATATAAACTTTTTAACCGTGACGCAGAAGGCCCAACACTTACTTTTTAAGCCCTTAGGCTTTTGAAAATATCAGTATCTACAGTACTTGATGTTCAAAGATTTTCTTACATGTTATCAATAATTCGTTTGAAAATTGCTTTGCCTTTGTATGTATGTGTGCATATAGATGTGTGTTCATTTCCTGGATCCCTGAAGCAAATATTTTTAGACTATTGTTACATGCAGATATATTGTTTCTCCAAGAGTCCAGAAGTGGAATGACTGGAGGCTTATTCACTAAGGGAATCTTACCTGCATGAAAGAGCAATATTTTCTTCTTACATTTTCCATTAAAGAAAAAAGTCTAAGATCGATAATAAAGATGTAGAGTTTCTGACAGATTGGAAAGAACACAGAGACCAGTCCATTCAGCCCCAGAGGTAAGTAGAACAAATTCATAGGAGATTTCAATTTGGATGTGCATTGTGAGTCATTTCTACACCGAGAGAGATTTAATGCCAACATCGGTTGATTCACTACTGACATCATCTCGGAATTTCACCTGCTATCCCTTGGGAAGAGTGACTCAGACTCTAAGTTTACTCCAGATTTTTATTACATGAAAACAGTCATTGAGTAATTGCCAATGTAATTTAAAAAAATAATCATTAATCTACGTGGCGGATTTTAGGCTAATTCATTGAAGAGAAGCAAGCAGACGTTAATTAAAAATTCCTCTGACTAAACATATCTCTGCCAGGAATTCTCACACTAATAAAGACATCAGTTCTAAAGGTTTTTATTCCATCTTTCCAGCCTTTGTCTCCTCTCTTTTGTCACATTAAGCCTCACTGGTCATCATTCTCACTAGTCCTCCCTTAGTATCAATCTATCTTCAGCTTCTGATTTTCCACTCCATACTACTCCAGTTTTACAAAAACACCTCCCCAACCCACCTTGGATTTAAGAAGCTCTTCAAGCTTCAGAAGAAGAGGTGATGCTGTGTTAGGAGTATGAGAGTCCTATTTTTGCCTCTAAGCCCAGCAGTCCTAGGGTAATTGCCAGAATTATAGTGGCTTTCAAGTTGAGTTTACAAAATCAAGTTAGTTTCAAAGCAGCATTTACTGCTCCATAATTTCATCTAATCCCACAGCTACTGACATAAACTAATTGCATGTACACATATGATCCCATTACGAATGGTGCAACCCAGATGGTGCCAATCTGGGACTGCAAACAGAGTTCCAGTGCTGTCAAATGCATGTCAGGCTTACCTGCTGCATTTACATCTCTATTCGTACTTCTTTATCATCGACATTTCCCATTCAACTGGTTGGGCAACACAGTAAAGCCATGTAGTCCTAAGTCCCCACAGACAACATTGTCAAAAAAATGTCCCAAGAGACCCTGACAACACATCAACAGCTGAGAAGTCTTAGATTTTGCTTTAAATCATTCTGTTCTTACTAGTATCATCATTATCACCAACACTAGTTATTATTAATTCAGCAGCACTTCAGAATTCCTGTGATGAGCAATAACCTAGCTGCCGTAGAACCTAAGATCCCAGCTACAAAGACAGTTCATACCTGGTATGTATGGTTATATTTAAGTCTAAATAGAAAATGCAAACTAACCATCCACATGGCTTGTGGTTTCTTCTGTGTCTATCATCTCATAAACTAAATAACTAGTAACCTAAAACATACCTACACACCTTTATACATATACAGTCATATTACTTTAGAAGAAATTCACTGAAGGATGTCTGATGTTAAAACTGTTATTTACTATTCATTCTCTCAAGAAATCTCCAAAATAAAAGAAGTGAAACAAAAGGTAAATAAAACAATTCTTATATCCATTCATTCTTTAGTTGTCTGTAGAAAATATGTTTGGGAAATCAAACAGACCCTGACAATTTAAAAGTGAAAAAGCTTCAGTGAAAAAAGGAACACATTTCTATGCTGTGGTCCTTTAACTGAAACTGCCCCTTGGGCTTAATCCCTAGGTTGCTGATTTAAGCATCCCAGATGATTGCAGTGTATATAGTATCAAAAAGGAAAATGAGTAGTCCTTCGTAATACAGAGGTTCAAATACGTTGCAAGTTAAAAAACCACTTTAATTATACCCTTGTGAAACTAGGAGATAGCTTAAGTCGTAAGCCAGAACACATACAAAGGACAGAAAGCATATACATATAAGGATATGTTGTACTAAATAAAACTATTAAAATTGGCTATAAAAATACTTCAGAAATTTTAATATTATGAAACAACATTCCTCAGAATGAAAAGAATTTGAGGAAGCCATGTGAAGTAATTTTGGTCTGGTACTGGTTAAAAAAAAAAAAAAGCTACAAGCTGCAATGAGTTTGATGATTTGATCTTTGTTTAGAGGCAGATAGATACAGGAAGTGCCAAGCAATGTTTCTCCTTCATAAAGAAGAAGAGTCAGTTCTAAACTTACTCTTCCGTAATTTAATAAAATTCTGGTAAATACTAATGGTAATATCTGTACTTGTACAGTCATACTGGGAAGGATGCATTTAGATCCTAGACACATAGCAAATATTAGTTAGCAATTTTGGGAAACAATGTTCCTAGAGTTCCACAGAGCACATTGTCTCACGAAGTGTGCTATGTCTTTGTGATATATTAAAAGCCATTTAGTTTGATTCTCTTCTCACTTCTTTATGCCATTGATTCTTGAGCTGCTACCTTGATCTACATCAGCTCCACTTAGTCTACTTTTGGCAAGTACTCAAGTCGGTTTTGCATTCACTTTCTTGCCGCATTCATGCAAGTAAAACTTACTTTTCAAAGCAAATTGAAAGTCAAATGAAAGGCCACTAGCCCGGTTGATGTAAATTCAATTTAGAGTTCAACTGAATATTCACCAGCTCATTTTTTTTTATTATTATTATTATATTTATTCAGCTCTGGAAAACATTATACACAAAACGAACAGCTGATATGAATAACCTGAATTTGTGGAGATCTAAAGAGCCAGATCATTCAGAGATGTAAATCAGCTTGGTGGCTGTGCTGGAGCCAGTGGTCACACAATGAGGGAAGAAGGCACTCAGTCACTCTTACTTCAATTCTGTTTCTTTCCATGTTAATATATAAGCACAGATGATTTTATGATTGTTATTATTGCTCTTCATATTATTAAACAAACAGTTCAAAATTACTGTATTCAATTTGAATTGCTTCTCACAAAATCACTAGCAAAAATCCTTTCTGAACATGCAAGAGGCACTTCAGTATTTCATGAAGTGTTAAATTGGCAAAACAACAACACGAGTTCATTACTGCAGATTCTTTCCAGATGGAACCATAAATGTACTGTACTTTACTGAGCGCCCATGGTACAAAACAACTGAGTTGAATATTATGACCACTTTTGGGAAAATAATGTTTCACATAGTGATAGTTTATTTTTGCAGGGAATAAACTAATTTTAAAAAGAGCATAGAAAGGAAGATTCCAGACCCTCTCTGATTTCATCTGTTTCTTTCTAGCCTCTGAAAATCAGGACAAGTTGTTACTCCAGCCTTTGTCTAGTTTTTCAAAGCTGAACCTATACTCCACTACTCCATCTCTGAGCACAATACAGAAAGGCTGGACCAGAAGCTCTTCTCAACACACCTGAGCCAAGACACTGACAAGCCACGTAAGGAGACTACAGCACACAGCAACATTAAAACCAGTCATGCTCTTCCATATAGCAATTTCTAAATGGACTGAAATTTCCCAATAAACTGACAAAACCAAGGGAATATAATTCTTTGAAATTTAAACCAATGAATACAGATGCGATGATAAAATGAAAGTGATTGTAAGTTTCACAGCTGACTTCAAGACACACTACTAAGGGCTCTTAACTTTCTTTTTTCCTTTAGTATGCCAGGTTCTGATTATGTTTTTTAATCTGTCCATCTTTTTTATTTACGGATCCATTTTAGAATTTAAAAAGGTGTCTAAGTGCCTATTTTAAAACATCAGTCTCATCTAGTCTCATCTCAATATAAATCAAGAATAATTCCAATGGTATAAAACAAACATGAACACATACATATAAATATTTAAAATGTAATCAGTTCTATCTGTCCACTATTCTTTGCTTAAAGGCAAAGTCGCCCCAAAATTTACATGCATTTAAAGATGAAGTCAATATATTTTGTCCCCACTTACTTTGAATAGGTTTTGCCCCAAAGCAGTATTGTTTCATTAATCTATAGCATTTCATTCAGTGGACTTCCTTTAAGCTTCCACTGTTGTGCTGAAGATTATAATCAATCTTTTCATCCACTCCATCTGAGCTGTTGTTTAAACTAGTAAATTAGATCTACTTTTCCCCTTGAATACATCTGCATTTTGACCACATTTGTTTCTAGTCAGAAACAATTTATTTTTTTAATAAAGCTTTCAAATGCCTGAAAGAGGTAGCTATTTTTTCTTGGAATTTTAGATGTAAAACTAAATATGGAAATAATGATAGAGCAAACAACAGCAACACATTCATTTCCTTCTGCTATAGAAAGGCTGTGGTATCTTCAAGAGAGCATCCAATATGAAATTATGCTCCCTGGTCCCCAGAGGTTTTTTTTCTAACAACTATATTCCCTTGTAAAATGTTAATACCACAGTCTTCTCAGTTCACTTACATGGCAGCACACACATCTTGCAGTGAACTAGCCACATTTCATAGTGTCTATGTGTCATAAAACTTTTGTTAAATCTCTGCTTATGTATTTCACAGCTCAAAGTTGAAATTTCCTTAAACTTCAATCAAGAAACTCATTTCAGTAAAATGATATTTGTTCCAATTAAAAAATAAACACTACTAACAATGTGATAAGATTAACTTCATGGGAAAAGAAGCTTTTATAGATGTATTTTTACTTTAGGTTTTGTCTTGACATTTAAAAAACTAGAGAAGCTTTTATCATTCCTTATTGTGAGTTAGGGGGTAACTTTCTCAGAAATAAAAATAAGCTCTGTTGTCCTACCTTGTGCTACTACAGTGTAACTACGACTGTTTTTCTTTCGCACTAACTACACTCACATAATTTTGAAATGGCTGTAAAGGTACTACAAAAATTGGCTATATTGTTAGACGCTCCAGTAAGTCTTTCATCCCAAAGAAATGATGAAAACTTTATTGCTCTTGACAAAGTTGATAGACATGGAGTAACATTCTACTTCTGTGGCATCTTCAGGATAAATTCTGAAACCATAATCCTGCTGAGGATCCTGCATATTCCAACTCTCTGACATTAAACAGGGCAAGAAGAGCAAAAACAAACTCCACAGTAGTAATGAATTTCCATAAGTAAACAAAGGGCCACATCTCTATTCTTTGTGCACCCCATGAAAATTCTTTTTAAACTCAGTACAAAAGAATCCGTCTTCAGGGTAGCAAAAGAAGTTAATTTATATGAATGTATACATTTCCATAAGGCATGGTTCAGAGCTTGCAGTTAAACTCTCCTAAACCAGAAGCACTGAGTCCTCAGACTCCCTTGAAAAAATACTAGCAGTAGTGAGATCTATCTGAATATCTGGAGAGCATAGATAGTGATGGGAACAAGTATTCCTTAATAAATATATACTATCATGTTAGGAAGGAAAAGAAATATATTCCTTTAAAGACTTACTCTTCAGGAAATTCATACATTTAATATAAATTCTTCAGAGCATGAATGCATGAGGCTAGAAAAAAAAGGATTACTATATCTTTGTTCAATTTTTTTGGGGTGGATGTTTGTACTTATCTCTGTGTTCATTAAGTATCCACAGATAAAGCATAATATACCTACGTACTAAGGTAGAATGGTATGGCAACACAAACATTAGGTTTAAAACTGTTGTTTCCTGTAGATCAACCACTACATTTATGGCTTCTAGTCTCAGGCTTTATGCCACCTTCACTGAAGAAGTCCCTTAACCCATCTGCCTACATTTCTGTAACGACACTAACGTCAAACTACTTCTGGAGTCTGATAAAGAGTAATGAGTTACCATTTTGAAAAGGCTCCAAGGAGAAAACTATTCCACAGTCATTACACTGTGCTTTCAGAGATAATCAAACTCCAGAGGAAATGATGGCAAAATTACCTTTTTTTTCCCCCCCAGTATACTTCTGTTAAGTCAGGTTTCTGCTTTTTTATATCATATAAAATTATCTCTTTTTAGCAGAGCCTGGCACAACCAGGCAGATTACCAAATAAAGATGCACCAAATATTCACTATCAGAGAGAAAAATCACCTCCACGATGCTACATTTTTGCAACAGGTGGGAAAGAATGGCATATTCTTCAGACCTAAATACCAAAGCAATACCTGCTATTGGGTAAGTTCACATCTATACCTTGAGAGCACAAATTCCACTGACACTGTTTCAGGAATTAATACTTTTCTGCAATATTAGCTATTGTGTATTACATTCTCTTATGAACAACATTTCCATTCTGTCATCTTAAGCATATATAAGTGCAACATGTTGTTCCTTTTGAAGGTCTTCATACTTTCACTTTGTAAAAGACCAAGGACGAAATCATCCTTTTGCAATATGCCTGTTCCTATGCAAAGGAAGAAAAGAAAACTAAGGGAAAAATTGGAGACTCGCCATACAGAGTAACAGCTTAGAGAAGTTTGAAAAAACAAAAGTGCTTATATTTGGGAACATTTGGAAACCCCCTCTGCACATGATGCTTGACGGAGTACTTACTATGTTAGAGCACTAGTATATTCCACATTACTCTTACAATTGACAGGAGAGGCACAAGGGGAAAAGTGCGCAATGATTTCTCCGGTATTTCTTTCTTCCACTAGTAGAACACAAGCATGCCCAAGTATCAAGGCGCTGTCCAGAAAAACGACAGCCTTGCATTCTCTCACACCTATCAAATATGTAATACACCTAAAAAGATGCTTTATAGGTGAAATTTTATATTAACGACAGCTATTATAATGACCTAGAGTTACCGACATACTAACTATTTCAATAGTTCAATACCTTTATTTCAATAAACAGTGACATTTCCTACATAGTCTTCATTTTTTATAGAATGTTATATTTAAAGTAGACCATAGAGACATCCAGTCTTTTAAATCAAGTACAACCGTTTGACAGGATTTGGCCTACTTGAAACCCATTCCCCAATCTCACCTACTCAGCTAGACCTCTCCTTACACAAATGAACTGCCTGCAGATACCCAGAGTGCATTAAGAGTCTTTTGTAAGTCATTTTGAAATCGTTACAGAGTTTCAGGTTATTGAATGACCTTATTTTGCATGCCAGTAAAAGTTATTAAATTCTATCTCAAATTTCATAGTAGACATATCTTACCATTGTATAGTTCTTGAAATGTTGGAAATTTCTTTATGCTATTTCAGATTGCTCTTTAAATAAGTTGACAAGCAAGAATGCTATCTAAACCACTGTAAAGAGACTGACAACCAACACAATCTGAAGTCAGATAAAAGGGGATTTTTGATAGGCCTGGAACTTATAAGCAAGGCAAAGAATAAATCTGTTTCTTGTAAGTTACTTTCTTAAAGGAAAAATATCTGGAGTGTATTTCATCTAGGACCTGTCAAAATAATAGTTGGTGATGTGAATTCCGAACATAAAAGTTTTCTATTAGCAATCAACATGAGACAAGAGATATACCAATCTTTTCTAGTATAGTTTTCTTATCAGACATATTTGTTTTACTTTATAAGATTGTTCTAAATCCATAAAATTTACATACATATAGCTGCATTGTTAATTCCTACTATGAAACTATTCAGAAGAGTTTCAATTTTTGGCTTAGTAAAGGAACTTCACAGCCAAATGTAAGCTAAGGATGGCAGGCAGTCCTCTGATTTCATTGGTATACTTACACAAATACTGTTTGAAAAGCAAGGGAATAGCTGGGTTCCTATCTTCATAATAATGAGAAATTATAGGAATTGCATATATTACATATTGTAACTACAAATTAGAAAGAGTTAACAACAGATACTGATAGCATGATTAAACTATTACAGAAGTAACCTAATTAATTTTTTTAATTCCAACTTCAGATACCTGATTATGGACTTTGTTTTCACACAGAAAGCTTTTTTTCCCCAACTCTTTTATCCTTTCTTACATATTAGCAGAAAAGGAGTACTAGAAAGAATACTTCTTTGCAATTGTTGGTTTAAAAAAATTAGGTTTCTACTGCTTATATAAAATAAAATAGCAAAAATAAAATAGCCACTCAGATGTGAGTTTCCTAAGAAAATATATTTTGTCATACCTTCAAGATATCTGTCTTGAAGGGACAAAATTACAGCTAACAGTTATGTTTCTCTAAACTAAAGGTTCTGTGAAAGAAATAGCAGAAAAATAGCATTCTTACTTCACAAGACTTGTGAGAAAACATTCTTCGTTTCTTATGCAGGTGAAATTACATTGCTTTAAATTAAATTTAGGATCAGAAGAATCCTAGAATAATCAAAAACACGAGCTTCCCTTTAATGTCACAATAAAATTAATCATAATTTATTTTCACAGTGACACTAGTCAGATAAATTATTTTCATGCATTCAAGCAGAATTTGGCTTCTTGTGAAAACGCCAAAATTATGCCTCCCTGTCTTATGATCAAAAGCAGTAATTTTCATCAAGTAAATGTAAGTTTTAGACTTGTTCAAATACGGAATTGCATCTGGGTTGGAAGTCCACTAAGAAAATTTTGAACAAGCTTACTTTATTTTCTTACGTCAATGAATGTGTGTTCCCAATGAAATGACAGCAAATTAGAAAGCAAATAGGTCACAAGTAAGAACAGTCATAATGATTTTAGGCACATCTCCTGATTGGTAATGGCAAACAGGAAAGGCATGGAGTTATCTTGGGGAGATTACTGCATAAACTATGGAGACCTATTGCACTATGCCTCAGCTCCATTGTCAGGAAGGCAGCATTCATTCACAATGATCTTTACGAAAAAGAAATAAAAAAATTAATAGATGACCTATTCATCTCTGTGAAGTACCTAAATTGAAAAGCATAACTACAAATAATAAAATGACTTGTTCAGACTTGAGTGTAAACTCCAAAACATAGTTAATATGGAAAAAGAGAGGCCAAATACTTGAGTGCTGTAGAAGCCTGGATTCACAAAAGACACGTAACATTTTTCTCTAAGTTTGTCCTAATGAAATCGGGATCTAAAATGTAGTGCACAATTTTGCTGGCTGTTGTTTGAGACTAGCATGTGACACCTAGTTTTAAGAAAAATCTCAACAGAGAGGTTTATTTTGTTCACCACTTCCTAATCTGTTCTCAGGTTAGTAATATCTGTATTGATTTTGGCTGACACAGTGCTACAAATCAGCCTGCTTTAAATCGGCCGATTTTGTGCACCTGTCTACACCACGAGGTTTTAATGCACTTTTACTGGAATCTGTCCTTTTAAGTGATTAAGATTTCTATTTCTCACATAAAATAAAGTAATAATTTCTTTAAGCCGACAACACAATGCTGCATTACGTTGCTAAACAGTGAGTAATTACTGATACTAACAAAGAATAGTTCAAACTGCTGTAGCAAATAAACCCAACTTTTACCTGTTACATCCCAAACCCTTTTAAAGTGTGTGGGATTGCACACGAATAACAAAGAATACAATACACTCAAAAACATGTACCCAAGTCACAATCCTGCAAAAATGCACAGAATATATGGAAACTGCCCCATTACCAGCAGTTCCCAATGACATTTCCTGCTTTCAGACACAAACCTCAGTTCAGGAAAGCATTTACGAACATGACCAAATGTGGGAAAGTGCTATTATTATTCCATGAAAGCAAAAAAGACTTTTAGCCACAGGTTTAAATTAAATATATTCAAGAAATTTCATGAACACACAAATGCTTGACGTAAACAGTCCTTCTTTGTAGGGCTGCAGTTAGAAGTGACTGGTTTGGTAACTGCATTTTCAGGAAGGCCAGTTATAATTTGGCCTCTTACTTAACATGGGAGTTGATTCAGCCAATTGCTTGTACAGCATTAGAAGCTGCATTTGCTATTTTTGGTCTACTAACGAAACTGCAAATATTTTATCACATTGATGCCTTCTTGTAAGCTCCCTTTTTTAGTGAAAATATGTCATTTTTAGAAGGAGTTGAAGTTTTGTTTCACCAAGGAAAAAAGGTTGGCTGTACTTTAGCAGAGATGAAGCAGACATCAAAGACAAATGGGTATGAAAAAACTGTAAATAGAAATTTATGGGTTGTTTTTGAAAACTTTAGTGACGTGAATATCAAACAAAAAATATAATTTTGAATTTGTTCTGTCAACCATAGGTACCACAAAGAAAATGTATTACAAAGCAAGTACCAAATTGTATCAGATAAATGTTTAATAAGACACTAGTAATTAAATTTACTGTTTCACTAATACTATCAAAACATGAAACTCTCTTGAAAACAAAGATATTTGTAATTTAACAGCACATCCTACATCGGTTTGTCAGATTTTGGAAAATTTTACTGAACTTTCTATTTCTGTACATATTTCTACAAGATACTTTAAGATGATTCATAGCAATTAATCTATCTTTGCAATGATAGAGGCAGTGACAAATCCTGATACTTTTGACCTGAATGTTTATAGCCATGCCTGTTCTTTATTGCCCAAAGTATTAAAACACTGTTTTAGTATAAACATATTGGGCTGATTACAGGTCCAACAAATCTGTCCTGTACTCTTTTGCAGGGATAACAAGACGACATCAAGTTAATTTTACAACAAAGGATCACATTTAGAATCATGGAATGGTTTGGGTTGGAAGCGACCTTAAAGATCATCTAGGCCAACCCCCTTGCCATGAGCAGGGACATCTTTCACTACACCAAGTTGCTCAAAGACCCATCCAACCCGGCCTTCAACACCTCCAGGGATGGGGCATCCCGTTCCAGCGTCTCACCACCCTCATTGTAAAAATTTCTTCCTTGTATCTAATCTAATTTTACCTTCTTTCACTTCAAAACTGTTGCCCTTTGTCCTGTCACTACAGTCCTTGGCAAAAAGTCTTTCTCTGTCTTTCTTATAAGGCGCCTTTATATATCGAATGATAAGACTATGACAAATCAGTTGAACATTTATTTTCCGAGACACAAAAATGAATGAATGAGGCAACAGGAAAAGGTATGTATGAAAGGAAACTTTTAAGATATTCTAATGGTTCTAATTTTAAAAGCTGCCATCAAATCTTGATGGATTATGAGTGTGTCTAGTTAGACAAATTATAGGCATGACACTTTGGAGATCAAGAAGGTACCTTAATTTATTAAATAGTGACTAAGTACAAGTAGTATGGCTCAACACTGAAGTGTGCTAAGTTCGGATAACTGCATTCAGAGGGTGTGAAGATGTATTGAACAGTGGGAGTTCTATTTTATAGGTTATTTGCAAAGATTTAAGATTTATTTTAAGGACATTATCTGTATGCCTAATTTCCTGGGCCCATGGTGGCAAAACATAAGGCAGAGACACAGAGAGATCGGCACCAAGGGGTTCTGTATTGATATATATCTAGATATTCTGCAGGGAAGATATTGAATGATCCTGTAATGCATTTTGTATTGCATGCAGCATTTAACATTAATGTTCAGCTCCCATTCTGCCAGTATTAAATGTTACATATTTTGTCAGAATAAAGAAAAATTAAATTTATTCTGTCCTTAACTCAATTTATTCATTCTTAGTGCCAGAGTTTAAAAGGAATCATGTTGCTCTTCTGTGCAACTATAAAGGAAGCAATTTTTATTTATTTTTTTTTAAGTATATTACTTCGGTTTACATCTTACTATAAATCTCAAAATGACAATGTGTGTCAGAAGGCAAAGAAGTTTCCCAGTCTGTGAATCTTTGCACCACAAACCGAATTTACCAAGATGCTGGATTATCCATTTTTCCTCTCTGCTGAGAATAGGGCTGATTTAAATGCCCTCACCCTCACACCACCTTGCATAAAGCTGATATAGAGACTCTGGCAAAACTTACCAGGTTCTTTCCATAGTGGGAGGGATAGATACGGTTGGTTGCATAGCTTTATGTAACAATAATATTTACCATAATGCCTTCATTGGCAATGTAGGAAAGCACCTCAGCAGGATGTGTTCTATGATGGAACACAAATTGCCTGCCTTTGCTATAAGAAAGCAGAGAGCTTTCCAACTATTTTCCTGTGTGACACAGGCTAGTTTCCTTCCCATGCTGTTAGTTTTCCATTGAGTAGTGAAATGAGTCATGAAGAAATGTGAAATGGAAGATGCAGAGTTGCCTGGCAGAGGATTTTCAGGAAAGGCATATTCCAGACACACAGTGTAATACAACAGAAAAAACTTCTAATATAACTGAATAATTGTAACTGCAGAACACATTAACTACAGTGCAACCTAAAAACTGAAATTATATCTAACTATGAAACCCAAGTCACAATGTCTCAGGAAATTTAAATCTGGATTTGAGGAGCTATGTGAGCAAGTTAGATATCTACTAAATTAAAGCACCTTGGATTAGCATGCCTTTCTGTAAATCATTATTTACAGTCTATCTTACTTGAATACTTCTACTGTGGCTGTGAGAAATCAAGTAATTTCTTTTATTTCTATATAATTTAAAAGCTGAAAAAGGAGCTAGATTTAAGCTGCTTTATAATCTCTTGAATAATGACATATTTAAGACATTTGTTGAAAGCCCATAATAGGAATTTACCAAATCAAAAATATAGTGCAAGAGTCCCACTGCAACACATTATTCAAATGAATTGTTTTATCATACCACAGGCATTTTAGTAAGACAATTCCATTGCCTTACTATGGAAATATGATGCTGTATCTTTTCAAAAACAGAATGTTTACTGGCAGTCCTAAGTTTGTTTAATTGTCAGCAATGATACACTCACAAAGCAGTTAACCCTGATAGGAAATGCATACTATGTGCTAGTCATGCAGTCCATGATCTGGTGGCATAATCTTTGTAACAGCCCAAGGGAGCCACAGACAATTTTTCCACATACTCTATTGAAGACTGAGAAGGTGGTGGTTTCTGCTCCCTCTTTCATTCCACAAAACCAGAACTGGTAAATTCTGCATCCTACAAAAGCACTGGGATAACAGTGCGAATGATCCCCCTGCCTGCCTCAGAGCTCAAAAAGGAATTGTCTCTCAGCATCTCAGTGCTCTCAGTGAGAAGCCTGGCACAAAGACAAAGCACTGGGATTATTCTAGCAGAATCACTCAAGTAGTGTGAGATTTAGTTCTTCAAAAACATAGGGAATGTCAGATTGTGGGGAGCTGTTCTTGCTTGTAAGCACTGGCCAGATCATCCTACCTGAGTTATAGTTATACACCTGTACTAAAAGACTACTATAGTATTTCTTTTTGCCTTTTGAGATTTCCACTGAAGAGGCTTAAAACTGCAATTACTTTCACCAATACAAAACCAAGTTGGAATCCAAAATCTGTACCATCTGCCAATACAGATTTTTTCCTACCTTTCTAATTAACTGTAATTGTATCTAATTAAATAGCAACATACTTTCCATGTGAAAAGGAACTGTTCATAGGTACCAGTAACAACGAATTGATAATATTGTAAAACCAACCCACAAGTTAATATTTTTCCACATGCATTCAGTAAGTATTTTTTGCATTTAAGATTTCTCCTTCTATGCCCTGATCACAAACAATTCTTTGTAAATACCTGACATCCATACCTAGAGTTGAATCATCTGAAATTTTGAACACATTTTATTACATCTTGTCTCACAGATCAGGTGGTGGTATTTCCACTTACAGATTGGATCAGACGACTCACATTTTTGGACAAGAGGAAACTTTGCAAAAGTCACTTTTTCTTTCTAAGGAAAGAATGTAACTTAAGAAAGGCAGAAGATAAACATGTTGAAAAATATTTACAAGGAGGGTTGTGTAAAATTTTTTACTCTCTCTTCTGAATGAAGCATACTTCACCTGAAATAGCATTCCAAGGAAAATCAGGACTACTGATTGGGGATTTCTTTCATCCTATCTGCCAGATAAAACCTGGCAGAAAATATCTACAGAAAATATCTAATGCTCTGTTCACAGAATTAAGAGCAATTCTGTGAACAGAGCATCAGGTATTTTCTGTTTAATTTAAGGTCTTAGAAATTTGGTGAAGGCTGTGGTGATCCTATTTCAGCACTCTGTGTAGGCCCACAGAGAAAACTGTCAACATACAAAACCAAACAATAAAGACAGCCAGGTCCACTCTTTGCAGGCGTAATAAACAAATCTCCTTAGCAGTACTTACTATTAGGAAAATTATGAAGCCTGGAAATAAAAGGGTTTTAAATAAATATATACTTGAATATGTGCAAATACATACTCCTGAAAAAAAAAAGTCTAAATTTTTATGACCTGTGCCTTGATCATATTTGCATACACTTATTACTTGCTTATTACAGTATTTATGTTAAATATTTTTCTGATTTCTGATAAGAAGTGTAGTAACACGCTTGAAAGTCAACCCACAAAACCAGCTACTGCAAAAATCTAACAGAGTACACAAATGCACTACGCTGAAAAGGACTAATATAGATACATTCAATGTATCTATCAAACTTTGATAATTGCTCAGAACTAAATTAACCCAAATAATTTCAGCATAGTAGGAGTTCAGCATTACATAGCTCATATTCCTTTACCTGCTTTTCAGGTTAGCAAGGTCTGAGATATTCTTAATATTGAGTTTGAAATTCCCCTGCAGAAATCTCTTTAGCCCATGGAAACTACGCTCTGATTCCAGCATTGATACAACTAGGGCCTGGAGACTCTTGTCCTGTGGCCTTTATTGACATATCTGTTGTCCTTTTCACTCTTGCAACAAGAGCTGTTTTGAGATTTTCTTCACAAAATTAATTTCCTAGCAAATCTAAAATTGCCGCTCTATTGCTGCCAGAAATACCCACTCTATATTGCGCCTGTTCTTGTCATTACAGGCAAAGAAACTAGCACTTCCAGAGATGCCTAAGAAAAAAAGGAAGGAAAGGACAAGAAATAATCCTTCTTTGCATCTCTGTGTAGTGGTTATACATTCCATTTACGGTTACATTTAACTTGACTCCATTACCTAACAGGGATTTCCCCATCACACTTGCTCCGCGCTATTCAAGGAAACAGAAAGAGAATGGTATTAATTTGGATTCAGAGCTAACTATGGCAGGAACTCAACAATCAATAACCTAGAGAAAGAAATGGAATCTCCAGAAAGAAGACTATTATTAAGATTTTCAGAAGCATTTTTTAAAGTTGCATCATAAGTCCCATTAATTTCAAAAACAAAAAGTAAGGAAAATACACAAAGCCAGGCACTTCCCTAAACACCAATCTGAATTAATTAGTTATATGCTGACTGGAAGAATGATTTTTGCTTGTGATTGCCCTTAAATTCTATAAAAACAACACATTTTATTGTAGGATTGCTCCAGTTCAAATTCAGTATCATAGTAAAACAAAAAAACAAGGATGTCCAATCCTATTTGCAGAACAGTACAAGCTAAGACAGAGGGCTAAGTCTCTTTCAAAAATAAATGCACAGCAAAGACTCTTCTATTTTTATTTCGCATAGTACTCAGGAAGGCCAAATTCTGATCTGGACTGTATAAGGCAGGCAGTTCTATGTCCTTTTGTGTATGAGATAGGAACAATTTCTATCCACTCTCTCCCTGAAAATAGGCAAAGATAGAGCAGCAAGAGACAGAAAAGGGCTGATATATTTGATGTGCCTTAGTCAGTTAGGCTAGACCAACTCCCAAAGGTGACAACTGCATCCCTCAACAAAGTTCTAGGAGGATGAAAAGACAAGACAAACTTTGACAGCACACACGTGAATGAGAACTGCAACAAACGTTAGCTCAGACAAAGTATCCACTTGAATGCAAGTTTAGACACATCATCTGCTAGTTTTACAAGTTAGA
>RSEF01000004.1:9430383-9502378 GCA_003993805.1 Himantopus leucocephalus | reverse complement strand
AAAAAAAAAAAAAAAAAAAAAAAAAAAAAAAAAAAAAAAAAAAAGAAGAAACATTGGTTTTGGTAGCAGTTTCATTTCTACTTTGTCTGAGGTATCCCAGATTGCCCCGGTATGAATGGAGCCAAAGAGATCTGGACACCTTTTTATCTTTTTTTTAAGCAAACAATCACTAGAAAACATTGGACTCAGGATGTAAATGCGGAATACATTTGTTCTCTTGCAGTTGACTTCAGTGAAATACAGCCAATAGGCTTGACTTACTTTTCAGTAAAGAATGAAAATATTCTTTTTGGACATGTACCTTATTGAGCATTCACGTTGGATTTGGGTCATAGTCACTAATCTTAAAAGATTTAGAAACATTTCCTCTGAAGTTCTGAAAGTAGTTAGTAGCTCTGAAAGTAAATAGTAGTTCTGAAAGTAGATAGAAGTTCTGAAAGTAGATAGTTCAGCCATTGTACAATTGTGCAATTACATACAATTTGACAGCTACTAAAGCACATTCCCTAAACGCATCTACAGCATATATCTTATGAAAATAAAACTCCTTTTCACTACAAATCCATAAAAGCATATAAAGGCTTTCACTGTCACTGGTTTTCAAATGATGATGTCATTTTCTTATATGCTTTTCTTCTAATTAATCAATTATCAATGTCAATTTGGTGACTTTTTTTTTAAAGTATGTGAATTACATTTCTACATATTTAATGCATCTATTCCAAATGGTACTTCTACAAAGACAGGAAAGTAGATTACACAAATACTGCCCATCTATCAACTGGAAATATTAAATAAGATTTTTTTTTTTTAATTTAATGTGTCTCTCATACTGTTTAAAGAAACTGAGCCTACGAATTAGTATTCATTTAAATCTTTTAAATTTTCCATTATAACATTTGGTAGAAGGGTAGTCAAACAAAGGAAGATTTAGACAAATGGTGTCAAAGTTACAATTTTTTAATTTAAAAAAACCCACGTGTTTTATTTTTAAGACTCAGTACAGAATATGTGAATTGGCATTCAGAATTTTAATTATACACCATAGAGGTTTTAGGCTTTTATAGGATGAACATTCTCTTAATTGGTCAAAATTTTATATATTTCATATATTCTAACACATATCAGGAGGCTAATAGCTACAGATTTTCTAACCCCAAACAAGCAAGCGAGCAAAATCACATGATCTTTGTTTCTACCAAAGAAGCAGATTGGGATGAACGTCTATGACTTTCTAAAAATCCAGCATAAATGCACAGGCCATTTAGATAGGAAAGGTAGATCTAAAAAAAATCTTGCAGACAGGATGTACAAAGAAATCTCTGCTTCCATAAGACAGTTAAGCTCAACTGACAGAAAGAGGTAACAGAAGCAACGCTACTGTAGCACTAATGGTCTATACGGTAGGGGGATCATAGAAGGAAATGTTCCGTATACATAAACTCCTTACAATGCTTGTATGTCTAAAAAAATGTATGTAGCTGGTCCCTAGAAATGTGAAATATATATATTTCCTTACTAAACAATGCATATGTGACATGAAATTCAATTCATGCATTACCATTAGACAACAAAATATTTTTCAGGGCTATAACAGAAGCTGGAAAACTGTCACATATCAGGTTTGCTACTAACAATGTTGACTCAATATTTCTCCAACACAGTTCTTTGTCTCTCACAAGGGATACTAGAGCACTGTGTAACACTTTTATTCCTGACAGTTTTTCTTGCAGGTGCATATAGTCAATCTTTTTGCCATTTCTTCTGTTGCGCTCCCAAAAGAATACACCTTTATTGCATCTAAAAGCAAGTGACATATTTCCCCCTAACTGAACAGTCTCAGACACTTTCTTTATAAATAAGTTATTTTAGAAATGTTTCTGTATGTGATAAACTGGAAAAGGCTATCTAATCTGTGGCAAGCTAAGAACTATAGTCTCTAGGAGTTTTCCTTGAGGAAGCATTTGGGACCTGTATATTTTCATACCAAATGAAAAGCTGTATGTTTGCTGTTATACAGGCAGGAGCAAGATGCATGAAGGCATACAACAGTTTCAGCAGAGGTGAGATATTTCCAGAAATAATCCAAAAGAGTAAACACCAAAGAAAGCGAAAATGCCTTCCTGCCCACTGTTAGAAAACACATTGGTTTTCTAACCAAGTCCATACATGATCTTAGTTTATGTAATTTAATATAATAGACACTGTATTCCCTAAATTCACTTCCCAGAATATATTAAAGACAATAGATACCGATTCCAAATCCCAAGATAATGCAAATGTTCTGCAAATAAAAACGTATTTCAAAACTTGGTAAAACTTGACACAGGAAAAGCTATTGAAGTTTGCTTCTAGTGTATCATTAGCTTTTTGAGTGTAATGACAAAATTACAGCAACAGACCCTCAGCTGGTATAAACTAAGGACTATACTGTACAGTCATAACACATTAAGCTATAATGAGCAAACAAAATAAAGACATCAGCTGGAAAAAAAAAAGCAGTATTATAACGGCTATAATTAACTGTAAGTATTTAGGTAAAAAAATATAGTTTCTCAGTCCATATTGTTAAAAACTCAAATTAACAGTCTTTACTATTGCTCTCCCCCAGAATAGGCTACTAGTTGCCTTGTGAATGTATTAGCAAAACAAGATTTCCTATGTATACTTTACTACTAATTCTTTATTAAAGACAAAACCAAATTCTGAAAACAAAGCTATCCACCCGAAATATTGTATAGAACAGATATTGTGCTAAAAATTAACAATTAAATTTCTCCATTTGCCAAACATCTGTATATGCAAAATGTACTCTAAAATACTCTTACTCTTGGTTAGATTAAATCAAGTAAAAAGATAACCTAGCATTCTTGGATCTGAAACATGCAGAAACATAAAATGTTTGGACATGATAAAAACTTGACATCACAGATAAGCTTCACATCTTTTATTCTTTTTCATAAAGAAGTGTCAGACAACTATATAAAAATAATAGATCAAATAAACATAGACACTGTTGTACACAGAGCATAAAACCTTAAAAAAACACTGAATAATTCAAGGGAACTCTAGCAATACTTGTCATTTACAACACTTGCAATTTTTCATAAAGCAATAGTTTTTTCAATTTTCATCTTTTTTCTACGGTGCCTCAGGAAAAAGAAAGGCAAAAATTGAAACTATAACTACAAATATCGAAGTGTTTGGTTTTAGTATCAGTGTAGTAAATATGCCATTACTCTTAGAGGGTAATGCAATATGAAAACAGTGTTAGTCCCAGACCACCACAGTAAACAAAATTTTCAGAGACCGTAGTATTTTCCCCTCCTGCTATTTGCAAAATTACTTTGCAAAAAATAACAATTTTTGAATACCGTCAAAATAGACGATACTTTTCCTTTCTGAACAACAGAATCACACACGAATTAAGTATCTTTCTCTGTTCTAGGGTAAGCGCTCAGATTTTCAGCAATGTAATTAGCCTAGGTGTATCAGGCTATATCTGCACTAACTTGAGTATTTCTGCATTGCACTGCATGACATTTGTTGTAAGGAAACCAAAGATCTACTGTCAGTTTTACCTCTGATCTGCTACTCGCATCTGCTGTGTCACTTGAAAATACACATTCTCTTCTGTATCTTGCCCTCTAATTAATATTCCTGTGCCCCAACAGTTTACATGCAGAGGAAAGAACAGCTCATCAGGAAAACACAGACATTCAAACAGTAATATATAATTGGGAGTTATATAACTTGACTTGGAGAAGTAAACATCATGTCCGCATTTCACTTTTACGTCCTATGTTTTGTGTGATCATACTTGGACTACTGTTTGCTTGTTCTTAAGATTCTTTTCCAAACTGCTCGATTTGAGAAGTAACATCCTAAAATGCTGTTTTCATACCAGCCAACCTTGAAAACAATTTCTTTTTCTCTACCCTTTCCAGACATACTGACACCATAATACTACCACTTCTCTTTCTCTCCCAGACAGTTTCTCAAATCTGTATCGTTTTTTCATTGTCACAGCACCAGCAGTTTTGTTAACACACTTTGCAAGGACCAGATGCACTTACATATTCTGAAGGAAACGTATATACTGTTGTTCCTCATATGACCATTACAGCTAGCTTATTCCATGAGAATCATTTGACTGTTTCAAAATCCAGCATCTGACCCGCCTTCTGACTTTCATTTCTTTAGACGCTCCTACCTAATCAAAGTGAACCGTCTTGGGGTTACTTATATACAATACATTGTTACAGAGTTTGATACTCTAACTAGATCGGCTCAGGNAGAGTTTGATACTCTTAACTAGATCGGCTCAGGTTGTGCCTTGGCCACAACATACGCAAAATAAATGTTTTTCTTGTTTTTTTTTCCTCACTGAATGTTCCTTTTCAGAAATTCTAACTATAAAGCACCAACTTACTGCTAAGTCTACTGTCTAAATTTTAGTGAAGTGAGGTGTTCTATGGAGAGNGTTGTGCCTTGGCCACAACATACGCAAAATAAATGTTTTTCTTGGTTTTTTTCCTCACTGAATGTTCCTTTTCAGAAATTCTAATTATAAAGCACCAACTTACTGCTAAGTCTACTGTCTAAGTTTTAGTGAAGTGAGGTGTTCTATGGAGACACAGTTGTATTTTCTTAAGAAATATGGGACATTGCTATTGTTTTCTGATTTAAGAATACTGACACAATTTCAAGCACTTATTAGCTGCAGTGGTTTTGTCAGCCTCATACTTAAAATATCATTAATTCATTTAGTAACTGAACTCATAACAAACCAAAAGAAGTAAGTTAAATGAATATATATTTTATATGCATTAGTGGCATATGAGTCACCTTGATCTCCTTTGGGATGGAACTCTAATTAACATTGGAACATATTTTGTCTATAAAAATTTCTGTCGATTGCCCAAGAGGTAACAGGAATTCATTTTGCCAGATGATGTTAACTTTTATGGGCTAAGGTGGTGAGTTACCAGGAGCCACAGCTGTGTGTTTTATGCTCAGGGCACTTCTTAAGCAGCTCAATATTTTAAGAATCATGACATTCACATCTGATGTAAAAAAAAAAATTAACAAAAAGGAAGAGAAATGATAAATCATTATGTATTAAAATATTAGAACTAAGAAAAGAACCGTGTTAATACTCTGACATATCACTTATGCATGTATTAGATATAATAAGTTTAGGTAATTAGAATTACAGCAAAGAAATGAAGTTATTGACATGAGCTGACTGTAAAGTGCAAAGAAAGCTGTTATGAAAGCAATGACATGGCCTTTGCAACTCTGAGATTTCCTAAGAGTTCTTGGTAGAATTATTTGCAAATCGAAAGAATACTAAAGTCACTTCCATGTGATGGCTTGGACATATAGTTACTAGCATTTCAATTTTGTATCTGTTTGCAGAAGTTTTAATATATAACAACTGCAAAAGATTTCTTCAAGCTGAAATTTAGCTTGGAACACAGAAGTCTGCATAAAGCTATCTTGTGTATTTAAAAGAAAACCCCCATTATTTAAAATGTTTTAGACCTTCTTTGAATTAGAAATTTAGAAAATATCTCCCACCTAAAAACCCCAATTTCGGACTCCGTTAAAAAAAAAAATATATATATACTGCTTTTCAACAGGAGATCCAATAAAATCCTTAGTTACTAAAAGCAGTCAACTGGATAGCTTTAAATGCGCAAATCCAGAATCATTATCCAAAAAAACTTGCTAGTACCTTATCTACCAAACTGAGTTATTGTCTGTGGAAAGGTTGCTAGATGAGAGTGCTAGTGCCTCTGTAACTATCAGCCATCCTTGTTCTCCTGCCCTGGTAAGGGACAGGAAGACCTCAGAGAAATTAAAGCTGAGGGAACCTTCTCTAGTCTTGATGGTTCACGCACTATTAGTGGAGGTAACCAAACTTACTTCCTGAGACCACTTTTAATAGCTGTAGACACTTCCATTTCAATGTAACTGTTCCTAGAACTGAGCAATATGGTTCAGTAAAGCCTCTTCATGTGTCCACCATGTTATACCTGCGCTGGGTTATTTTTTTTCCATTGAATACTTCCCATTGAATTCTGAATTTTTGTATCAGCTGATATACATTGAACCACACAAAGTATGCAGAACAACAAAGACAGATATGTAAGAGCTCTGAGCCACATATTAAAAAGCCTGATAAATGAAAAACGCTACATATCCTCTCAGTGAAACCAGTTTTACAAATTATTTAATATCACTGCCATCAGTTTGGATTTGCACTGCAACAACCCTCTCAGCATGCAATTACTATGTTTGCTGGATTTTCAGTTATTTTTTCAAAGTCTGCCAAAGAACTATTAGTGTTTCACATGTCAGTGACCCCCGGCATCCACAGTGACTCTGCAAAATGTAATGGCAGCAAGGGAATTGTTATTGTCTACTGCTTCACTGGTCCATGAACTGAGGAGTTCCTGAGCAAGTCTTGGCACAGTGCAGCAAAGCAGCTGTTAGGCCCTATTGTTGTCAAGAATACACATTTTGACAACTACTAATCATGTATTTACTCTGAACAGTGAATAATCTTATACATTTATTATTCTCAGAATATATTTACCCAACAAGTAATGGCAGCTCTAAATTAGTTTCTTGTGTCCTAGCAAGAAAACATGAACAGTAATTAATTAGTTTACTGTTATTTGGCCACAATTTATTTATTTATTTCCCCGAGCCATTCATCAGATGTAATGCTAAGTACATAATGGCAGGTAGCTTTTGGTGGCATTTATGGTTATGAAGTTTTTGGCAAAATTCCTTACGAACTATTATAGGGAACTTCAATTGTCTTTAAGAGAGAGATCTAATTTTGTTCTGAATTGGGAACAATTTAAAAGACAGAAAAATGGATGGTATAAGTAAAACAAAATGCTTCAACAGTTGGACGGGTTTGAGTTGGTAGTCATCTATTCCTTATAGAATATGAACATATCTATTCCTTATTATACCATGGCTAAATGTGAGAAGTAATGAGGTACAAAACTTAACTGCCTTAGGGTAACACTAGAGAGATATGAGTTAAAGGGAAGAGGAAAAGAATCTTTGAGCTAAGCATAGTTAAAATCAAAAGACACATAAAAAATACTAGAATCCCTGACTGGCCTTGGAACACAAGCAATTATATTTAAACACAGAATACAAGAACACTGATGTTCATGAATAACTTCAAAATCTACTATTTTAAAATGTTGTGATGTAGCATCAAAATAATTCATTTTCTTTGCTTATTTTTAGCCCCAAATCCTTTTCGCTTTTAGTCAGTCTGAGATCAACTTCAGCCTTTAGCTGGAACGCTGCCCTTCCCATAATCTAAACAGAGATGCACTTAATCTTCTTTTGGGGCTAACAAAAACATTCAAGGTCTATTATTTTGAAGAGAATATGACTTGTGTTGAAATACTTGATTTAACTCATCATCAAAACATTTGGATTTGCGACTCATACTGAATGTTATTTTCCACTTTAATGCCCACAGTCTCAGTAGCAGACTTACATTGTGATGGTGAGCTGTATGGATTCAGAATACTTCCTTTTTCTCTTAAAACTTTCTATGATGCTTATTGTTATTCCTTCTCCTTCATCTGCTTCTCCACCCTCCAATTAAAGGCTGGAACAATGAGGTTTTATTTAATTGTAAGTTAGCTAATTGAATAGATATATAGACAGTTGAAAGCACCAGGATTCTCTACAGGGTCTTGTTTATCAGTGTCTAAATCTCAGTTAACAGCTTGCTACCATTCTAAATATACAACTATTTATTTAAGTATTTATGTACAATGTTTGCTTACCATGGCAACTGCTATATCAACTTGACATACTCAGAAGTCATTTTATTCAGATACATTTACCTCTTTGTTAAATACCATAAAATAGGGATGAATTCTAAAGAGAAATAACAACAAATTCTCAATATATGTTTCAACTTATTTTATGTGTAAAAGGTACTTGTCAATTTCCTAGGATAATGTATATGACTAAAGGTATTTGCCAACCACAGAACTGGTCAAACAGCCAATTAAATCAGTTGGGGGAAAAAATCATGGCAACCTTTGAATATTACCCAACCCACGGTTCTTCCATTAAC
Source organism: Himantopus leucocephalus (assembly GCA_003993805.1). NCBI lineage: Eukaryota > Metazoa > Chordata > Aves > Charadriiformes > Recurvirostridae > Himantopus > Himantopus leucocephalus. The sequence goes on along the minus strand of RSEF01000004.1, from coordinate 9,494,250 downwards.
AAAGTTTTTTATCTTACTTTTTGAATGTATACCCCGACTACAATTTTGTAGAAATACAAACAGGAAAATATACGTATCCCAGTAAAAATACAGTTTCTCCAATTATCTTCTTCTACCATCTTTTCTTACACTTCAGACTCCATAGTCAGTAGCTTCTATATTCTAACTTCCCTTAAAAATCAATCCTGCTCTGTTCCAGACCTCCAGAAAAACCTAATCCACATCTGAATGCATCTTGGCAAGAGCAAACTACTACTGACTCCTGAGTTGCTCAGAGCTGAATACTCAAAATGCCTTTTCTGATCCAATTGGTTAAACAGTTATAAATTCACAGTATGTTAACTGACCGTGTCTTTGGTTCACTGAAGAGACAGGGCCCACATCCTTCCTCATCTACATCTGTGGAAATGGCCCAACCTGTTAAGTCACATGCTATGTTTGGATATATAGATCATGGCCAAAGTAAAGAGCAGAACTACAGAAATACAAACCCATCGTTCAGAAACACAAAGGATAATTGGGGATCTAACTCTGCTTGACCTGTTACACTGAATTTCATTGACATCTGATTTACTAGTGAAATCAGAAGATGAAGAATATACAGTCCTAGAACTGCCAAAAGTAAGGGAGTTTGCAGGGTTAAAGAGAATAATAACTACAGCACGACTGGAAAGGAAACTGGCTATAATAAGATAGGTAATTACAGAAGGCGAGAAATAATTCAAGGCTGCAACATCGTGAGAGTACAGTACCAGGAGAGATTAGAGGGAGAAAGAAATAAGACTGGTCATGAAGTATTGTATACACTGTTGAGTTTCCAATAGGGAATAATTCACTTATGTGATTCAACTCTTTATCCCTCATCACAGTCAGAAAATGCCCTGAGTTAAACGGAGGACAAAATTAAGAGATACTGTGAATTCTACAATATCTTCTGTACCAGCAGCCATGATCCAGTCCTTCCTGCAGCAAATGAGTATTATTAATAATGATAATAGTCATAATTAATATTAGACTCTTAGTGAAGGTTTATTATCTTCAAGTCCCATTAAGTAATTAACCAATTCATTAAGATTGCTAGCGTAAAAGCAAGCAATGAAGTTACGCAGAGACACACCCTGCAGGTCCAACATTTACTAATCTATTTCAACAGTAAAAAAATTTAGCATTTATTTCTTAATACAATAATGATTTAGTCCTACGGTCACACAAAACAAGTCTGAAGAACACTTTTTTTTTTTAAAGTTCTTATCTTTTCAGAGGTTGCTGTTGGCTTGCACAATTTCAGCTGGGAAAAACTGCACAGGGATATGCATGTGCTTGTTTGAGGTAAAAGTCCACCCTGCAAATCCTACCAAACAATGATAAAACCATAAATTTCATAAAAAAAAGCAGAGATGAATACCAATCTATTTATTATACACAATCCCAGTAATTCTAATCAACTTTCTGAATTCAGTGGACCAAATCCTGCAGTTACACAGTTACAAAACCAGAGCAATTGCATAGTTACTAAGAGGCCTCCAGCAAGAAGGAAAGTAACAAAACCAGCTGCAAAGTATACACATGTCCCAACTGGAACAGAAACTAGTTTCCAATGCCTAATGTTTCATGTCACTATTCTCTTTTAGGTTCTTCAATTCCCTTTTTAGGGGACCCAGCTGGGTCACAGTTTTCCCAGCAAAATAGGTGGATACATTATCGATATTATTTGCTTTCAGGCAGTTGGCAGTGGAAAAGAAAACCAAGTAGGACTTTTACCTTTTCCAGGGAGATTGAAATGCATGTGAAGTTCAGAGTCCATGCAGATTTGGTTTGCATAGTAGTAAGTTACAATTATTCTAATGAGGCATACTCCCTTTTGTACTTTAGTCTGCTGAAAACATTTTTCATATTTTCATTAGCAAGAATGTTTTAGATCAGATTCATGAACTTTCGCTTACATTTTGTTACATGCAAGTTTCAAATGCAACTTCTGATTTCATTTTATATCTTGATTTATGAGGACAGTAAAATACTAAGAGCTGTACTTCCTCTTATTTTACCTTTAATTTTGTGTTTGCAAGGTCACAACTTTCTCTTGTTCATGCTAGTGAAATGCAGAACTGTCTTAACTGAGTGCAGTAGGGCTGAATAAAACTAGTACTGTTGAAAAAGAGGAAGAAGTAAACATGTCATCTTCTACCCACAGCAAAACATTTGGTGAAGTATTTTCTGAAAGTTATACCTTATTTCCTCCTTTCATTTATTCAGTTTCCCAAACTTAAGATATAAACAAGGTTTCTCATTACTTGCAACTTGCTTCTTTGCCTGAGAACCCCACCTCTTGAGAGTCACAGTGCTTGTAGTACGCAGTATTTTAAGAACGTGTTTCTAATTAAGTGAACAGGTGGCTTCAGCCAGCAGGAACTACTGCGCAAACAAACCCAGCGAGAGCTGGGACTAGTTGTAGCAGATGGTGTGGTCTTTGTACCACTTTAATGAAGACTGTGCCTGAGCTCTCTGTTGGGTTTAATAGAACACTTTCCTTATCATTTGTGCAACTTCATTTACACCAAAATAAAAAGAAATGATTTCCAGATTACAAAAGCAATACATTCTCTGCACCCTTCAAGCATGTTCAAGCATACCCTATCTGTTAAGGATACATTATGCATAACAAAATTTAGTTAGAAGGTCAATTCATACCTAACACTTATCTATATCTATCCACCAGTGAAATACACTGTTGTAACATTTGTAGCACGCTAGCAATCCTCTTGTGAAACTTTGCACAGACATTAACAGCCTTTAAGTAGCAGGTAGACATTCCCTTGCCAACCTCTGTTTCTAAATTCATATCAATGGTTTAGAATACATTTATTAAATTATAAGATTCCTTTTATAGATTTATGTGAGCATACTCCAAACCACAGTTCACATCAGCAACAGGAAAATTTGTTCAAAGGTTTTTAATGAGGATTAACATTCTATCTTTCATCCTTCCATTGACTTTGGTGCGGGTGATCAGAAAGAAAAGCAGTCGTATAAAAACAATTTCAATAGAAAAATTACCATTCCAACTTGAGCAAGAATTGAAAAGAAAAATAGGGAAGAGAATGGGAAATGAGAAATCTCCACTACAAATTCAGTAATCACATTCAGAAACGCCAATAAATTACACTTTTGTACAGTCCAGTATTATCACAGAGAGCTCATGAATTTATAAAGTATTCATATATACAGTCTTCCATTCAAACATTTCCTAAAATGCACCCATATGTAACAGTTCAAACACCTGACAAGAGCATACCGCAAACAGTTTTTTCCAAAGTCAGGAACAGCTTACTTATCTCTGAGGGTCACTTGAGTAGGTAAGCTTTCCTCTTGCTACATAGCTGTTTCAGGCAAACAGTGTGAGTCTTCCGAAGTAAATATTCAGCAATATTGCCAGTAAGATATACAGCAATGATGCAGAAAAGGTAAGTCAGTGAGTGGGGGAAAAAGTAGTNAGTAGTTTAAAAAAAAAAAAAAAAGTGTGTGGACCACAAAAGGAAAGGTAATGCAATGAGCGTTATGGATGGAACCAGATAGTTTCCTAATACGCATTTTGTGGTCCAAATTTTTTTTCTCATATGCATATGAAACACATTGTGAGAACAAATTTGAATCTGGTCTATAAATCTGCACCCCGTCAGAAAGGAGTGAAAATGATACAGTGATTTAAAAGGAATGTAGCTATCTGGTCATTTTTTATTTTCACAAATTTCATTCTATCAGTAGGGCAATTAATATACTTAGTGGACAGCATATATAGCATCTGAAGTCCAGGACAGATGCCATTTATCTCTAAATTCATGGAAAAAACTATTTTGGTTTTATCAAATGGAATAGATATTTGGAAGGATGAGAGATTAACATAGCAGCTAAGGGTACCATGCATTTTGATTACATCTTTGTTCCTGTTATTGTAATTATTTGCTACCATGCTGTAGTGTAATCTGGCTGTATGTCTTAGGTTTACATTCATGTGCATTTGTGTTCAAAGTACTTTTAAAAAAATTAATTTAATCATTTAGTATGGCAAAATCATTCATGAAAAAGCATATAGACATTTGAAGTTGTCACCCATTAAATACAGTTCTTTACAAGGCTTAAAAATATTAGTGATGTGGAAAAGTTGTACACCTGTGCAAACAGGCAAGATGAATGGATCAGAAAATGAAAGTAGGAAAAGCACTGGTTTAACTCTAGCAGTTTTAGCATGAGCAGCACCACTGCACGATTGCTATATCACTCGACATTTCATTGAAAACCACATCCTACCCTATCTTTGTGCAAAAACTGAAATGATAAGGAAAAATAAAGATACAAAATGGCCCCTTCTGTATATAAATACTCCAATATGTAATAATTTGGCTGGAATATTGCAAGAATCATAGTATACTTAACTCATTATTCTTACTATTCATATCACTGAACTTGTCTTGCTAGTTCTATTTATTTTTCACTGGAGTAATTCTTTTGCGAACTTCAAAGCAATTAGTTCAGGAGCACATGTTAAAGGGTGAAGAGTTTCAATGTTGCAGCAATGTAAGATAACTATAGATCACAAAATCTGTCATGGAATAATGCAATCAAGAACAAAGCAAATTGAAGCTTTGTTTTCAAAAGATAAGAATGCAACGGAATGCATCACTAGCTCCTCTTATTTCTTGTACTGTCTACCTAAATGAGACTCCCTGCTTGCATATTTCAAAGTCATTGGTTAATTATCCTGTAGCAAAACCACATTTTGGGTACTGTGATTTGAACATAATGATGTGACTATAATTTGAACAAATTAGAAATATGCAAAGTTGAATACTTGATTTCAGATATAATCCAGTAATTAAAAACATAACAAATCATTTAGCAGGAATGTTGTCATTGTTGCTGAGAAAAACTGATAATTGCATTGCCTGTATCTCCCCCACATTTGCAGTGCTTTGCTCCAATCCCAGACCAAGATCCAGTGGCAAAAAAAAATAACTAATTGAAAGGTATATTTACCAGATCTTTACCATATAGACAATACTGAATAAGAAAGTAACAAGATGGACTAAACAGACATCATTTGCACTGTTAATTTAATGTTTGTTATGCACTCCCTGTACAACAGAAAATAATAATATGCCAGTGTCTAAAGCTACACAGATAATATGGAAGTATAGTAAATATAGGGAGATCATCAAAGACAAAAAAAATGTTGAGAAAAATTCCTTTTGAAAATATGCTGTTGGTGTTATCCTGATTAATTTTTTATAATTCCGATGAAAGCCTTTTTGCTATCAAGTCACCCAATTAAAACATATTTCTGATATTTTTGATGCTGTGTATGAGAGATATTTTTCCTTAAGAGAGTGTCATGATTCTGGATGGATTTTAGGCCTCAGCATTTACAAACTCCTCTAGGAGCTCTCCCTGTGGCAGCTGCTCTCAGGAACTCAAGGTAAATATCACTGAACGTTCTTTCACTGGGAGACAAAGCAGCCCTGTGAAAAACGCCTGCTCCAAACTCAGCAATACGAAGAGAAATAGCAATGGCTATTCTACAGACTCCTGAAATTACAGGCAGCCTTATATTCCCTACCTTCAGTGTGATTTCAAATCCTACAATGACATTGGTTTTGCCATTCCCTGATGAAAAAAATATAAGCATGCTTCAAATGTATTGAAAATGCACGTTCAGCGTTACTGTTCAGCCATGAATACTGTTCAACAATGACTGAAAAGAGTGTATGAACAATAAAAATTTTTTTACGGGTCAAATCTGTGATCTGAGAACTCAAATAAAAACTACCTTTCCTAATTCCTTGTTCCATTAGCAGTCTGTTTGATCATAGAAGTAAACCTACGCTTGTACACATGCCAGTTTGCCTCCAGAATTTGTTCCAGTGTTGTCTGGTTTTTTCACCCCTACAGCTATAAGGAATGTGTAATATTCATATTCGTTTAAAATGCAACGTTGTGCTTATATAGGAAAAATATGCTTTCCTATTCACAATGCTCATTACTTCGGTGAGTGTTTTTGTCTCCTAGCAGTGGGTTCAAAATCAGCAGCTCTGGTGAGTTTAGACTTAAGATTCTAATAACAAGCACAGGCATCTGCTCAGCTTTTAAGCAGAGACTGAAGTTACTTTAGAGGGGTGAGGTTTTTTGTACAGATAACGATTCACAGACTTTGAGTGAATCGCTGGAAGTCCACTGACATTTACTGACCCATGCCCATTTATCCTTCTTAAAAATCTGGCTTGGTGTTTATTTCCTCGATATATAGAACAAACCTCTCCTTAAAAATCCCAGCAACTTGCTTTAATTGGTAAGTGACAGAAAACTACTAAATAAAAATTGTCATATTTGATGAGATAAATTCATCAGCCTCTATCTTATTCTTGTCACTGGACACAATTTTGCAAAGAGGTGAAATGCCCATGATAATAACTTTTCTCAGGATATTTAAACATACAGATTGGCCAATAGCTGTTAACATCTATGTTTTATTCAAACATTTGCCTCCTGCAAATATTCTTTAAAAATTGGACTTTTGACTTTGTTAGAGAAGTGACCAGGAGAGAGGATTATGAACTTGAGAATGGTAGATTTGGCTGGGGATTGGATTCAGTATTGCCTATCAGTTCTCCTTCCTTTTCTTAAAACAAAATAGACAATGTTGTGACACAATAGTTGTGTTACAGCATTCCTCAAAAGGCAGTACTTGAAAATGATACAAATAATGCAAACAATTCCAATGCAGAACCTGCCCCCNCTCCCCCCCCCCCCCCAAAAAAAAACACCATCAGAGGAAACCCAGACAACAACAAAAGGTATATTCTTAGTGACTTCAGTAAGTGCAGTAATAAGTAATACCTATAGCCTGTCTACCAGGATGCTAATGAGAAAATTCAGAAGTCATGTTCCATATTCATCTACTCTGAAATAATCTATATCTGCTAACCTTCAGGGACTTGGAAGAACTCATGCCCGAACTTGGAGAAGGGAGCATAAATGGAGGGCTGACACAGATGATTGCTTTCCCTCCTGTTTCTGTTGCAAAGACTGCATTGGGTTTAGTTCTGTTGTTCTAGTTAGTTCACATTATGTGGATCTTCAGGATGATAGACTGAAGTGCTTGGAGAAAGTCTAAATACATCAGGAAATGAAGAAAAAAATAGTTCTAATACATGAATCTCTCAATTATTTAGCACTCACAGGCATTAATCATTTCATTAATTCCAGATTAAATACCACTCATTTGACTTTACTACTGTCCATATAAGAAAATGGATTTGCGTATACTTGTGCAGAATTCTTAAAAGGTAAATATCATGCTCAGTTAAAACAGAACAAGCACCGGAAATGGAAAACTACCCAAGTAAGATATCTGAAAAGAATTATATCAATAAAAATCAGTCACAAGAACTGGAAATCTGACGTTAAATTATTCTATGCATTGCATACAAAATAAAGTTATTTGTGGTTAGGAGATAGCTCAAAAATAGGAATGCTGACTGCTCAAAAGAATTTTTTTGAATGTCTCAGTCTCTCTTATTTTCTTGAGACAGAAAAAAAAAACCAAAACATGCCTAAGCATTTTGATATTTTTTTTCTAACATGACTTGAACTATGGCAGCGCACAGAAGTACCACGAGGACTGGCATGGAAGAATACAGACACTTGCCTTGTGCCACAGCTACCTTAACCTTCTGGGATCAAGACAGACGAAAGTAAGGATCAACTCTCAGTGTCACTTCCAAAAACTTTAACACCTGTATAACCATACTGGCCTATAAAGAAGTTTTTTTTTATTTACGTGGCATACAGTGCTATCGCTCTGCCATTGTTCCTAAGATGCATCTGCTCTAAACACTATCCTTTTACCTCACTTTAGTGTTTCTTTACACTTGAGCTGACTCAGAAGGTAAAACTGAAAGATGCTTGCACACAGGAATTTAGTAGCCTACTGACTGTGAAGACAGAGATGACGATGTCCAAGTATTAACAGCTCTCTAATGCTGTCCTACAGTACTTTCTTGTATTTGGAGAGAAGGACACAAAAATTCTCCCACAGTTGTCTGGGAAAGGATCAGTGGTATAGCCTAATGAGGAACAAATAACCTTCAGGCACACCCTCAGAAATTCCTACATCTTATGTACATAAATGCAAATCTAAACATGGCTTCAGTAACTCAAGTGTGGTTTTCCATGCAGCTGCAAATACACATCAGAGACTGTGTAATCAATATTCAGATTTAAGCAGCTCACTCAAATTGCTACTTATTTTCTGGTTTTCCTATTTAGGTAGCTAGTCATACTGTATTACTAAACTCATATGCACAGAACTACTAAAAGCACTAATAGTTTTGAGTCCTGCTATTCTTAACATGTCATGATATGTGGTAGTTCATTTTTCTTTGCATTGCATTTCAACACGATGCCACTTTGGAGGTTATTGAAATTATTGTTCATGGCCTGACTATCTGGTTAAACAGAAATGTGTGATTCAAATTATTAACTAAAATGAAAGCAGAAAAGATGACAACATAAAGGGTCTTATTTTTAATTCTCTTTGCAAATCTCAGCAGTTAAAGGCCAGATGAATAGAAATCAGTTAAGGTTCATTACAGTTACAACCCATTCAGAGAAAGAGAAAGACAGAAGCTCTGGTACATTAACTTTTACACTTGTGACCCAGTAAATACTGTTCTAGTTAGAGCTATGACTTCTTGCAACCCAAAGCTCATAAGTGCTAAAATAATACATTAATTTTTTGCATTGTTAAATTGTTAAATGCAGATCTGAAGGATGTCAAATTGAGAATATTTCTTTAAAACAATCACAGATGTATATTCAACATTTTTAACCATGATACTGTCTAAATAAGTCAGAAAACAAGGCTATCTGTCAAATCTACAGCGATCCAATTGAAAAATCAAATTTATGATAAGTCTAATGCAGATGACATGCTTCCATTTTCTCTTCACACATGGGAGCGACTAGATTTTCAGTTAGCTTGGATCATTTAACCAATGCATCTGTAATTCAGATGCAAGCACCAAGCGTGTTACCTGAACAGACAGCAGAGGCGGAGGTGTCGGTTAAGGGAGGGAGTTTGACATTGTATTTGTCCCCACAAAAGGACATCTATCATATCATAATCCTGCTTCAGTTGCAAGAAAGAATGAAGAAAATCATTCAAATACAGTAAATTACATCTTGAAAATAGATCCACCTTGTACTTTTATATTTATTGAATTATATTCTAATGATTAAAAATTCATTCACTGTGGAATTCGCAGTAAAAGGATTCTCTTTTGAAGTATATGCAGGTTGGTTTAGGACAAGACTAACTGGTGAATATAGACAACTTGTTAAAAATACAGGGAACCTTTTACTCTTGTTTAACCAGTAGAATCTAAGTTGCATAGCTGGGGAGCCAGTAACTGGGATGTTGAATTAAAAATGCAATTAATGACTTACAGATTAGCATTGTAAGGCTGGATTCAGAGGTTAAAAGAACACTGGATATCTTCCCATCTGCTAAAGGTAGGTCTCTAATGTGGACAAAAATGCACGCCCATTGATAACAACGTCTGGAAAACTTCTCAGTTGCAGGACTTAATATATTTTCAGTATATACAGTCAAGAACAGAATGTTGGAGTTTTGTCTCTTCAGTTCAACATACATTACTTGAGGGTCTGCAATGCTCTGTGATAAATTCAGGTTATAATTTAACTTCACTTTCTCAGTACTCTACAGGTTGTTTCTAAAGACGACTTTCAGCAATGGTTAACATCTACTGTATGAATTAATTTTACAACTAATAATAGAGATTGCAAGTTCATAATAAGCACTACCTTCTTCAATTTTAGATTAAGACTATATGACATTCTGTATAAACAAAGAAATTGTGACCTTGCCACTTAGTAAACATCTTACCACAAATGCGCTCTATTACCATTTTTTTAATATGCATAAGGGTAAGCAAAATACCACATTCATTTACCATACAAGAAAATAGAGATAGGAAGGGAAGTAAATCTAGACATACGGTATTATCCTCTTTGTAACATTGTAACTTTCTGACTTCTTTTTCTTTCTCACACAACCACTAAGAGGACTGTCTCGCCAACAAATTCTCTTATGTAAAAATAAAACAATCAAGAGAACGCAATGGATAGTAATAATGTCTTCTAGTTTTTTCTTCATCATCTCATTTTAATGTTTTAACAATACGAGTTAAAATTATGGAATTGTAAAAACACTAGTTGGAAGGAACCTCTGGGCGAAGCAGTACTAAATCAGATCATCCTTCTATGGCTAAGTCTTTAAAAACTCTGGGCTCTCCGAGGAACCCATTACAATACTCTTCTACCATCCTAGTGAAGAAGTTGTCTCAAATGTGCACTACGAATCTCTCCAGCCTGATCTTGTAGCTCCTGGTCCTTGCTTTACTCTTTGCCTCTATGTAAGAGGCACTGGCATTGCAACTCTTCTTCACATAGCTGCAAACTGCCCGATCCCCTGTGGGACTTACAGGGGATCTTTGCCAGACTAAACAAGCCCAAGCTCAACCTCTCCTCATAGGTGACATGCTTGAGGCTCCGTAATTATGGCCTCTCCAATTTGTGAATACCCTTCTAGAACTAAGAAGCTGAAAACTGAATGTGATATTCCAGATATCACCAGCTACACATTGCCCAGTTGTAAATAATTATGCGGCCCATCTGGTTTAACACAGGTTATCAGATAACTGATACTTGTACTTGAGTGTAAAGTCCTTTCATACGTACCTTTTTCAGACCCAAAGTATAACCCAAGTAAGCAATCTGCTCATGGATGTTGTATTTTCATAGAAAATGCATGAGCTTTTCTGAGTTCCTGAGGCGCTTTATGGGCCTCTCTCAATTGTTGAGACCAAAGCCTGAGAAACCTCTTTCCCATTACAAAGGTCCAAAAAAGAAGCATATCTGAACAAAGACAGGCTGCATCTAATCCTATTAATGCTGTGCAAAATCAATCTCCTGAATCTTTCTAGTGCTTGCAAACATGTAGTTAAGATGCCTCTGGTGATGGACAGAAATTGCAGGTTTTCCTCCCAATTTTTCAGCCATTTCTTATTTTCATTCTCTTTGCTTTTGCTCAAAACTGATTGACTGTAAAAGATCTACTGCAATGTCAGTCTCCCGTTAACAGCTGGGAAGTCACTTTGTCTTACTTGCAGTCACAAAGAAACACAAGATAATCATATTGTGACAGCCATACCCAGCAGAGACGAAGAGAAGCAAATCTCTTTTCATTATTCTACTCTGCCCATTTCAGCCCTTACCGAATTTCCCAACAGTGAAATTTCCTTTCCAATTCCATTGATGGCTGTAGAGCCAATAGGAAAGCTTATTTTCAGCTCCTAAAGCATGTTTTCAGGATAAAGGCAGATTTTTCCCTTCTATATTCTATAGTTTTCATTAATCTCTCCCATTTTAGGGGAAATAGTCTCTTAACTTTCCAGCACTGCTTTCCCACACTGCGTATCTCAAGGTACTGTTGAGCTAGACAAGAATATCCAAGACTAAGGAATTCAACAGGGAAAAATATACAAAGAGACAATCTTGTGACACAAAAGCCTGGAACTGACCAGCATTAATGTCACGTAATTTAGTTGCCAGTTTCTACAAGCACTTGAATGCAAATCACAATTTCTACTGAAATTGAATTTAGTAATCAGAAACACAGGGAAAGAAGCATGAAGAGGATAGTCTCTTTCTCTTCATTGCCTCTGAACTGCCTCTTGTTTCCATAGGTGCTGCTTCTCATTTAACAGACATTAGCATAGAAATAATCCGCATCAAGTCTGTTTCAAAGCTCTGCTCAGTCCCAGGAGTTTTGGCTGCCTAACTGTATTAGGATCGAAAATAATTTGATTCATTATATTTTAGATTCAGATTAGCTAAAGAAAATACAACTTTATTTTTATTATCAGATAAACATTTACAAAATATTTTTCCCCTTATATTCACGTAATATTAGAGCCTCCTTGTCGAGCAGTTCATTCAAAGAACTAGAAAAAGGTAGAAAAAAGATCACTAACACCAGCAGATTTATAATAAAACAATCATGTCCAAGTCAGATCAACTACCTACAATTTCATGTTCCACACAGCATGTTCCCTATAAAGAAACAGCTAAATGCTTTTTTCATGAAGCATGCCAATAAATCACAGATCATTACTCAAAACTCTCTTTAAAAAAAAAAGTAAAAAATACAGAGAAAAAAAAACCCCACAACCCAAATTCTGCACTAGAAGCACTATGTTGCACTAGCCTGACTCTCAAAGTCTTGGGATCTATCATGAAGTCATAGTTTTATCTACTAAGAAAATTAAGCTTGGCCAAGATCATAACAAAATTGGCAATAAATACAAGAGTCTATATAAAGAAAGGGCAGGTTAAGGATACTTTGCCATTTATTTCTCTAGATTGGTAGCCATTTGTTGAAGCATTCAACGTTTATGTATTTCTGAAAACCTAAAAGTAATAACTCAGTCAGCCAGATACAGTGTCCCAGAGCCATGAGCCAGTCAGTAGAAAAATAACCAGTAATGAGTATGATGTATTGGTTAGAGCAGATACTCCTAGATTCTTTATTTAGCTCTGCCAGCAATTAGTATGTGACCTTGAACAAATCACTGAGCTAAAAAACAGTTTAAAGCACCACATTTATACTGGGCATAGATACAAGTGTATTCTAAATCTCATAGATTTTCAAATGCAAATAGTTAATTTGGGTTCTCTTAAACTCATATGTTATTTAAAAAGAAAGCTGCAAGAAAGTAAGAAATTTAAGTTCCACACCTACTTCCACTGAATGTTGTTTCTAGCTCCTTCGAAAAAAACGTCAAACACAAATTTTTGATGCTACAATATCTATTTACGTTGTGTACATTGTTCACATCATGGTACTCTTACAGTGCTGTTATAAGAGTGAGGCTTTATTATATAGTACTATTACAGTGTTGTATAACAACAAGGTACTGATATGGAGCCTGAGTACCTCAAAATTATCTACACTTGCCTATTGTCTTCTGTCTGGGCAACTAATGACAGAGAAACAAAGGCCCAGATTCATCCCACCAAACCTCAGGCATGTGAGGGAGCAGGGAAGGCCAGATGCTCCACAAGGGGAGGCGAGCCTGGAGCAGAACCCAATAATAAGGCAGTGATCTTACCACCAAGTAGCCAGGATGCAGAACTGCAAGTTCAGGTCAGGATTGGACACAGTCTAGTGATTATCCGGGACGTCCACAGTAACAGGGAAGGGTGAGGTCAAGCCAGGAAAAGGAGCCAGCAGGTCTGGGTCAGAGTCAGAACAAGACCAGGCACAAATATATCTGCTACACAGCTGCTTTCGTTAACACAGCTCTTGTCAGCAAAGGAGCTCACCTGGACTCAATCACCTAAATTAAGACTTAGCCAACTAAAGTCCTAGGAGGAGGATGCCCTCCAGGTCCTGACCAGTGCACTGAGGTGCAGAAATGAGGAAGCTCAATGCTCCTCCCACATCAAAAAAGAAAGAGGTTCATATAGAGGGCATTTCAGTACACCTAATATCTCACATACCTTCTGGAGGTGCTTCTTAATCTCATGATTTAAGCAATTTCTAAGCTGCCTCACATAAGTGCTGAAGAGGAACGAATCTGGGTCAACCAGTCTTTCCTAAGACTGCACACCTGTGAATAGTAGGAGACAACGCAAACTACTGAAATCCCTAGGCTATCAGCAAAGCCATTTGAACCTGTTCATCCCTGCTTTGGATTTCAGTTATCTTTTATTCAGCTTTGGGAGGTTTATAAACCCCAGTCATGCTGGGTAGGTTCCTTAACAAGTCCATGCCATTCAAAACACTGCATGACGAGCACTATATAGACACAAAGTAGCATGTGTAACCTAGTATTTTTAAGAAGTATTTTCATATTTACACTGTTACAAGAGCTTCAGAAATTCTGTCTGTGGCATCCATAGAGAAGTCATTAAGGTTACCATATGCAAATAAAATTAGTTAGCATCACTGGTATAATTAGTCCAGAGACAGCCCTCTCAGAGGCATTAAACAATCTCTCTTCCAGATCCTACTCCTGATTTTCCCTTAAGCCCTTTATGACAACAGAAAAGGGCCTAATGGCTTTCTATGGGTTCCTTTCCCCACCTACAAAGCAGAGAAAAAAAAAACCATCAGTACCACAACAGCTTTCTCAGAAGAACAGCATCAATGAAGTACTTTGGGATCACAAGATACAGAGCATCAATAACTGATACTGACTGGAGAATTCAGACAGCCTACTACTGTAACAGCTCCTCCTCATTTAGGAAGATTTTTGCCTGAAAACAATGCACTGTTAATTCACTGATTAGCTCATGTATTCCAAGTGTGTGTCTGCCACTGAATTCAGCTGAGTCACGAGTCGTCAAATAGTAAAAACCTATTTTCATTACCATGAATAAATACTTTCTAAACAGAACTAGTTGGGGTGGAGTGTTATTGTGTCTATGTTTGCATAACACTCCTTCAGCAAAGCTCTATGAGGATGTATTAAACTGACATTGATTAAAAGTTACAGAATTCAGTTATATTTAGAACTTAATTTAAAATCTTAAAAACACCCTGAGGCCAGCTGTAGGAAGACAAAGCATCATTTTCTAATTAATTTTAATGGAAGCACTTTCAAATTTTATTTTACTGAAGAGCAACTGAATTTTGAACATATTTGCAGCCTTTTAGAATGAAAAATCACTTTTGCAAATACATTTAATCTGAATAAGTTCTTCTCTACAACACCACCAATTTTTATTTTTATACTATGCTCTATCTCATAATACTGCTAATTCCCTGCCAATCATTAGGTAAAATACATTTTCCCCAAGATTTTAGTTTAAAAAAAGCATTTCAAATCCCAAGGAAAAAAAGATGTGAAATCAAGCATAAGTAATTATTGGATTTTTTGCTTTAAAACAATTACAGGAATTCCCAGACACATGTTAAAGAAACAGAGAAAATAGAACTCAACTCAGCCAATCTGACTTATCAATGAAAGGGACAAGAATGCTAAAAAGAAAAAAATTAGCTTTCAGGTACTTACTAGGTACTTACTAAGAGAGAACCCATTTAAGTTAAAATGACTACTAGTCTGTTTCAGATATTGCTTTCTTTTCAAACCACTTAAATCTATTTGTTCTGGTATTCTTATTAGTCCAATGTTGTACAATGAAGACCATCTTTTAAGATGTACCCAGTACCCAGTTTGTGTGTC
This sequence comes from Himantopus leucocephalus, assembly GCA_003993805.1. NCBI lineage: Eukaryota > Metazoa > Chordata > Aves > Charadriiformes > Recurvirostridae > Himantopus > Himantopus leucocephalus. The sequence continues at coordinate 9,478,927 of RSEF01000004.1, read as the reverse complement.
AGTGGGAAGCGTACACGGTATTTCAAACAATCAGGCTAAACATTTGCTTATTACCCACTCTGTTCATTTACTTTCTTTTCTTTTAAAACTTAGATATCTAAATAGTTGTCTCTTATGAGAAATGAAAGAAATTTGCATAAGAATTAGTACTCCCTATATATGTCTCACAGAGTTTAGAACATGGTGTATTTTTATGTTTTGTTTCCTACTATCTTGGGTCGATACCTGCTATTACTTAGCAAAGATGAGAGAAAGTAAAAGATAGTTAGCACCACATTCATGTTCCTCCAGCCTTGACACCATCTAAGCAACTACAGACACTGCCTTACGTTTTAATACCGTTAAAACCAATGTAACTTACACCTTAGCAATTCATGGTCAAGTCAGGATTTTCAGCTCCTGAGTTCACTGAAGTGCAGAATAAAATAGCCATAAGTCTTCTGAAGTGTATCATCTTAGCTGCATGAGCAAAAGGGAAGTAAATTTAGAGGACAGTGTGTGGGTTCTCTTTCAACTGAGGCTCTGTAAGAGAACTTTTACATTTAGGGCAACAATTTTTCCCTTGATATCAGTGAGTCTGTTTGCTTGTGTGTGTCCCAATGTGACAAGGGGTCGACTTGAAACCAACAAAAAATTTAAGTATACTATTGCAGAATCACCATGAATTTTCCTATAAGTAATAGATTTACCCTTTAAAGTTTGTTTTTATCATGAATGTTCATAGAATCGTATGCATTATTTGTACATTTAAAAAAACTATTCCGTTTCCTTGTATTTTGCAGTTTTGTCCACGTTCATCCATCCCAGGACAGATGCAATACTGTGTAGCTTATTTGATCAATCATACAAAATTGAAAGTATTAAACAGAATCAGTTTTGATATATTGACTCATGGCTCTCCTGTAACAGCCATCCTTATTTTGAATCAAGGTAAATGTTGCGTAAAATGGGATCTTTTTACTTGTAAGCTATTATGCAAGCTTCACTTAGGGCTACACAAAACCCTTCCAGATACTTCAATGCTGCTGCAGCATGGCCTCTGCTATCCAAGCACTCAAGCTTTCAGGTTCAAAATAAAATATTTAGGTTTGGTAACATAATCTGTGTGTAAAATGAGTGCCATATGTAAGAAGAAGGAAATCAGACAGTACTATCTTAGCGCCTTTTTACAGAAACATTATTTAAATAATAATTTAAAATAGTTTACCCCAGATGGTAGAGGACTGCAGGTTGAACTGCCAAGCACTTAATAAGTTTTTAAAAACTCGTGTAGTAGCACTAGTAATGACAAAGCATAGCCCTATAATTAGGTAGCTCACTTCCAGGATAATCATATACATGTATATTGCCATTAATAAAATTTTGGGACAAGAGTTTTAAAAACATCTATGTGTCTTAGCCAACTAATTTACTTTGGTACACTCCCTGTATACAACCCAATTTGCTTATTACACTACTCCAACATTATTCTTCAGGATTTCAGCGCTACTTCCTTTATCATGGTTAATTAAAATATTTAAGCTATCTAAACCCCACAAAATAGCTTACTGCTTTCACATCCTTATGGACAATGGATTTTTTCAAGAACCCAACTTTGAGAAGAAGGTATTTATAGCAATCTGACTTAAGCCTCACTTTCTTCAAACAATAAGGATGACATGGAACATTATGGGTGTTTCCTTAAATTCTAATTATATTTGCTCATAAAGAAGTTAATAAAACTTTATGCAACCTATTTTGGCAGGATCTCTTTTCAAGATTCCAGTTTGGCATTGCCTTTCAGATCAAAAAGGTACAATTCAATCGAGTTCAAATACATTTCAGAAATAGGATGTCAGCAACGTAAGTTAGAAGCATGACTGTAATGAACTGAAGGATAATCACAGCTGACTACCATTCACTAGTTCACATTGGAAACATTTATCATGAAACTTTCCCTTAAATGAAACTTTGTAATCCAACAGCAATATCTGTCAGCTAAAGGGAGAAATGACAGAATTGTTCAGTGTAAGTCTTGTTCATTAGAACTTGGATTTTTTTTTCCTTTTAAAAGAAAGGATGTCTTATGATTAAAACATCATTATAAATGAGATGGTAGCCTGTCATGTGGAAAATTGAGATTCTCTGGTTCTGGTGAACTTCCTTCCAGCCTGAGGGTTTTTAACTAACTTAAATGACAGACCTTCTTGTCTCCCTAGTTTACATATTTAATTTTGCATTAACTGTTTTCATGTAGACTTTTTATTGTTTAATGTGCTTCAAGATATAAAGTATGCTTATTGTCTTCTTGCTTTTATTAATATCCAGTCATATATATATATGATCATATAGAGTACCATATACAGTCACTTCATTTGGATTAGGATATTAAAATGTATAGACATTACCCCCACTGCAATAGGAGTTTCTTTTTCTTGAATGACTAAAATGTAAAGGAGCTGCACAAGCATAAGATTTTTATTGTTGGAGGGTTTCTTGTTCTTGAATGTAAAAGTTTCACCAGCCACACTGAAGAGTTGCACTAGTGCACCATTTTTTTCAGTTCTTTCATGATTTTTTACATAGATTAGATTGACAGTAACCACATTTTTCTTTCAGGGCCAAAATATATGTTTTCCTATTAGATCTTGAAGGGATAACATCAATGGTTGACCTCAATTTTTGCAGACTATTCTACTAAACGCACTCCTATTATATTTGCCAATCAGTTAAAGGACTTCTGTCAGACCTAAGTACTTTAACTCTATCAGCTATGATCACAGGGGGTCAGGACCTCAAATTTTTGAGGATTTTTTTTTTCTTCTCCTCCTCCCAGGAAGATATCAAAAGACTATGTTTTAGCGACTGATAGTCACAGGACAAATTCATACTCCAGTATGCAACCCAAAGGAATATCTTAGTGTAAAAAAGGGGAGAGAGCAGCAGTAGCAGTCACTTCTAGGATATTCATGCATCATAAAAGATAAAGAAGTCTCCCAAGTGTTTGTACCTTTTTCTAATTTCCCATGTAATAATTGTTTTATGGAACAATGAGTCATGGTGTCTAAGCTCTGTGTCAGCAAGCAGATGCAAATCTCAGTGAAGCCAAAGAGAAAGCTACCTATTATTGTCAGGGTAAATCAGGTCCTTTATGCTTTTTACTTACCCAATCTTTACCGAGATTGCTGATCAAGTGCATGTATGAGGGTATCTAGCTTTGTTTCAGAGAAATATAGTTGTGTGAAGATGGTATTTCTCCATTTAGAAATCACCCTGATGCATGCAAAGGTCTGCTCACCCAAAAATCTGCATTGAGTAGGCTGTCTTAATGATCACCTCACCTATGGAGGCTAGGTAGGAAGCTTTTCCAGACTGCTGAGCTAACTCTGTCCTGTGATTCACACTGAACTCCAGAGGCTGGGAGCAGCCTACCTTATGCACCTTTGCAAGACAGGAGCAGGAACAGCGTGGGGTGCTGCCCACCAAACACATTTTAGGCACTGAGGCACAGAAGGTCAATTATCTGTAGTGTGGTGCAATGTGGTGCAAGACAATAATGCAGTAGGAACTACAGTGAGGTTAAACAAGGTACCTCTGAAGGACAAGTCAGGCTAATCAAACATAATCTGGCTAGCGTGGATCTCTATGGCCCTCCTCTCTCCCCACTCCCAGAATCTGCACTTCCGATTCAGCTAGTTGGTGCATAACAATATGAAGCTTGAGAGCACCTGAATATTTAGGGAACAGAGAAAACTGGAAAATAAAAGGAGAGAGAAGAAATTAGATCCCTTATAGGTTTGAATATAGAAAATATTAAGTTCTTTCTTGACGTAAGGACATAGTTCTTTGCTACTGGAAAACTTCATTTCAGCCACGTATTGAAGCATATCTCAAATCTGCTTATATTTAGCAAAATATTTAACTTAATAAATAGGTAGGCGTTAAAGACGATGTAAACAATGCTGTCATACAATTCATCTGAAGAAACAAAAGTAATCACAACTCAAAAGACTAAGGAATCAATGTTTCACAGAGATGCTTGCGACTGATCCACAATTTAAAATTGAAAAAAAAAATAATTGTTCAATCCTGCTTGTATATTACTTTAGAGGATAAATTAATGGGATAAATTATTCATTTTGAAATATTTGCTGTGCTTTACTAATTATCACAACAAACATAATGCAGGAATTTAGTAAATTCCACTGTCACATACAGGCACATACAAATGCAAAGACATGCTTGAAGATGCAGTGCAGGCAAACGTGAATGGTAAGAGATATAATTAAAGATGCTTTAATAGGTTTTCAAAGTTGCTAAGATACCATCAGGTAGTGTAGTACATCTCGGACAGCCACAAATATCCAAGACTATGTTCTAAATATTCATTTCCTGTAGCTTTGCTTTGTTTTTGCCTATCCTTTCTTTTGCCTTTCCTTTTTTCTTTTTCAACTTTCCTGGTAATTGTAAACCTCTTCAGATAAAACATCACCATCTGTCAGGAAGAAATATTTGTGTTTGGGATTCACTATATTCACTCAGCAATGAAGGAGTTTTTACAGCTTTTCTGAATAACAAAAAGCAACACAAGTATAAAGACAAAGTTATCTGCAAAAACATGACTTGTAGCAAAGCAGGCAGCTGAGAAGATATACGTTTACCACTTCCGATACAGTAAGGAAAGTAGCAGGAGATAGAGCCTTCTTTGACTATCACATCAGGATTTTTATAGTAGCATAACACCCTACTTACACAACCGTGTAACTGTAAAAGAAAATTAAGGGCATTTGCGTTAGACACAAATATAATGATGGAATAAAGGAATAATAAGAGAGCTTTACAGATTTGACATAAAAATAATAATCTTGAATAAACGGTTCTGATCTCACTACCTGCTCGAAGCTTATGACAACAGAGCAATTTGAATAAGTGTACATCAGCTAATATTAATTGGTTGAGAGATGGCTATTGAATAATTTATGTGTTACGTTAATCCATGTAATAATAATGTTCAGACAGCCGTATACAAAGGTACCATTTTTAACTACTACCACCTCATCAGCTAGTAAAGATCTCGCAACAAACTTTCCTCAAATTAAAAAGAAAAGCTAAAGTATCTATATATTCTGAACAACTGTCACTTCGGTTCCGATTGCCTTGACACAAAGCAGGATGGAAAAATTCTCTTCAGCTTTACTTTTGATGTCCATTTTTTGCCATACAGATGATTGTACAGATGCATTCAACCCCACACTTAGCAAAGGCTGGTTCTTTGAAAACAGAATGGCAAATGCCTACTGAACTTTTCTTTTAAAACTTAACACCCAAGATCAAAGACTAATTCAATTAATTCTAATCTCTGAAGTTATTAGATCTGGGGGCTTTATTATTAACATTTTTTAGGCATTTAATCCTTTATACAATGACTTATGCAGGCACATAATATCCCAAACGATAATAACCACATTGTGAATTCTAATAAATTTTTATCTAGCACGAATCATATATAAAGCTGTCAGTTTAGCTCCTTCTCTGTAGAAAAGAAACAGAAAATCCCGCACATGATGGAAACAAGGGTGATAAAGACTACAGATACAAAAGCACTATTTTCAACTAATCATTTACTCAGAGATCAAAAATTGTTTCCAAGCAGACACTGGGGCAGTTCTTGGCACTTCACGTGATCCTCTTTCAAGGAACTCTACATTAAAAAGGGACATAAAGCATCCCAAGGACTGTGAAATGCAAAAATAGCTTTCAGCTGCCTTTTCTCTCTGCATTGTCCATAGTCATGAGAGGCAAGCCCTGACCTCACTGAAGTCAACAGAACTTCTGTCATTGCCAGTAGCAGGACCAAGCTTCATAACTGCTTTTATTAGTAATTCATTCTTCAGAATGACATGATGCATATTATGGCAGTAGCTTTGCTTTCTCCAACAAAGTCACAAATTGGTGCAAAACCAAAACAGATTTGGAGAATGTTACCAGCTCTGATATTAGGATTAGACTAACTGAGAAAAAGTTGCACCATGCTTATGTTATTCATCAATGAGTTCCTACTCTTGCTAGCTACCCTAAGCTCCAGTTCCACTTGAACTTTTAATTAAAATACTGTTACAAAAAGAGGAAGACATAATGAAAACCTCTGGTTTTATGCAGAGAAAGGAAGCATTTACAAAAATGGCAGATTGGCCCAGAAGGCTCGTAATTGAGGTTTATAATTAAAGCTTATGATACCATAACCCTTCTTTCCTGAGATACTCTTAGATAGCACTCTGAGATTAGTCAGTTAAATAAAATGGAATCTCATGACATTTACATGAAATACATTTGCATATTATATATAAATGTGATACTAAGGTGATACTAATCAGCCACCTATTGCTCAAGCTCTGCGCAGCCATTTTGCACCCTTTTAGCCAACAAAGATGTTCCATCATATCCGCTAATCTATTGCTCAGCTGAGGGTATCTGTGCCTTTCCTCAGCCAGGTCAAGGTAGATGATAACAATATTGGTCACAGCTGAGCTAATTTTAACCTAGCCTGCATGGATTACTTTTGCCAGCTATGATTTTCTAGAATGAAATACAGTCTAGCGTAGACTGTATCAAATGGGTGTGTCACACTAAGATCTCTGCAGTTACACCATGAGTATTGCTAAGCCTTGGTAGTTATTACACTGCTACAGATAACATGACATATGACAAATCATACCTTTGTGTATATTTACGTGTCACGGCTCAGGCCTGAACTCTCGATAGCATGTCCTCCCTCTGCGACATTACATTGTTAGTTGCAAAACGCACTACTATTCTATTATCAAATGAAATGGACTGACCTGGATAAGAAAAAAGACCTTCCTCTGATGACAATGTCTCAAAGCAATGAAAAATCTGTCAGGAGTCATTTCTTTTTAGTGAAACTGAAAACCAATCCATTTCTAATCTTTTTAAAGACAAGATTAACTCATGCAACAACCACTTAGTTCCTTGGTTTGCAGACAGAAGAGTCCAAGCCCGAAAGTTGTATCTTGAGTTGCATGAATACATAACCAATGAAAAATTTCATAAAAATCTTCACTATTTCTTTCCATCAGAATTCTTATTTATAAAGCATTATAAAGCACTTTTAAATCTTAGAATTTAAAATTAGTACAAGAATGAGTGAAGATTAGTACAAGAATTATTAGACCATCAGAATACAGAATGATCACATCTTAGACAAATTCATATATACTGAATATTTGTTAAGGAATATCTGACCCAAGTGTGTTATTTTGGATGTTTTGTCAGTTATGTATCAGTTAATGGATGTTATGTACTGTTAATGGATGTATGAATGAAGTTTTAGGAATTGTGTGCTTTCATTTGAACTTCACAGTTAATGCTTTACATAGATGCTGAAAAGGATTTCTCAAAAATGAAAAGAAGCTGATGACAAGTTCTAGACATTAGCATAGTATTTACATTGTTATACACTTGTGCTTCTTATTTCCTAATCCAAATTTTCTAACAAAATACTACAGGATACACAAACTCTAGACTTGATGTGATGACACACTAATATGCTCATTCTCCTGGAAAGGATACATGCTCAATAATTTTAAAAGGATGTAGAGCGTAGTTGCCTGCAGTTTAACATCTCTCAGCCACACCAAATTACATCTGAAGTTTAACAACTATTTTCCTATCATATAGGAATTGCTTATGAAGAATTTCAATAGCTCATAGAAGTTGAAAAGTGTAAGTTGTTTCGAAAACAACAGAAATTACATCAAACTCCTCTAAAGACTGCACAACCACTTAAGTCCCTACAAACCCAATAAGACTGAACTATCTCACCGAAGCCTCAGAAGTGTCTTTGCACGAAGTACGGAGTATAGCTTTGAATCACTTCCATACCCACTTCTGACATGCATCCACCTCCGAACTGGAGTGTGCTACACTACACAACAAAACCCCAGCTGATTATTAAGATCTTTCAAAAAAGAATACTTAATCTATGTTAATAGCCATGGAGAATTTCAAGAAAGCAGAATGAAATGTTACTAAGATTTAACAAAACTACAGCACAACTTAAATGATATGGAGATATTATTGCTACTTCAAAGGTCTTTGAAACCTGAATCTTAATGTCCACAGCTTAAGTGAGTTGCTTAAATATCACAGTCTATAAAGTAATTTTGGACAGATTGTTCATACTTTTTTAATTATACAACTAATATAGCACGGATAAAATTAGGTAGGTTTTATTTGGAATGTTAAACATCAATAATGCTGGTGAACAGGGCAAAGAATTATTGATTAACTGTCAAGTGGACTTGGTAAATGGTCTACATGTTTAATCAGGGAGTTAGTACCCAGAATACAGTGATCCTTGAAGTACTTATCCAAATTTAGAGATTGATAGCCTTCTGTTTTATTTTCAACTTACTAAGCATGTGCTGTGTGTAGTGCAAAGTATCTTTATCATTGGCCTAAAAATAAAACTTGTTTTCCTGGATATATTATGTACTTATAGCTGGCAACAACCATTTCACACTTGCAAATTAAACCAATTCCTGTCAAGTGACTGAGAGTCATGTTGATCTCAGTAAATCCAGAGAGATCTGGTAAACTGTCAAGATGAGTTTGGTTAAATGTTAGCAGAGTTCAAAAGGAGAACAGAGAACATCAGTTCTAGTGAATTCCAAAAAGTAATTTGTGCCAAGTTTACTTGAACAAAAAAAAAGTAACAGAAAAGGTATTCAAACCCTAGAGAACCACGCTCAAACCCTATCAACGGTTTTTGGCCTTTGTGCACTCTGGCATTTGAAGTGATACACAGAAAGCTCCCAAAGACCAATCACTGCCTATTATATTTAATACAATAGGAAAATCATTCTACTCGACCGATTCATATGGATATCATTCTGGAAGAGCCCAAAAACCAAAATGCCAACCTACTACTGGAAGACAAACTAACAGAGACTGATATTTCACGTTTACTTACATGCAAATATATGATATGATGAGAATATGGACAGAAAGAAAATATCAAGTGTATATGGAAAGAAAGCATAAAGCTATTTGCAAAACAGCTGTAATGAATACAAAAGCTGACATCCCAGGCTGTCCTTTGCTCCCGCAGAAATGACCTGGGGTTTCAAGCTAGTGGTACAAAATAGTATACAATCAGCTGCTGACATAGGAACATACAGAATACAGACATGGAAAAAAGACAACGTCTTCAAAAGCAGCTGCTATACTGAGCCAACACGAGCAGTATTGTACACAGCTGACACTTTGAAGAGTTGCGTAAGAACACTTAGGCCATTTTTGGCCAAAATTTCCATAGAAACAACAGTTTAAAAGTCATTTCACCTATATTGGATAGTTCTTGAATACAACCAAGGACATTGTGAATCACTCCAGTGGAGTCTATCATAAAAGGCCCTGAGACACATCTGGAAGTATCTTGGAGTATCCAGACTCTGTACTATTCCACACATGTTTCTGTCAGTTTGATAGTTGAAAATGTATGGATGTAAAACATTATTTTTGCTGAAACCTTATATAAACATTCCTTCTGGATTTGTTCTTGATGACTGTTCCACTCAAAGCATTTAAATACAACACAGTACACCACTTGTAAGAAAAGATGTGTTTCCTCTGTTAATTTTTCCTTTAAATCCAGATCCTGCTATTACTGTTAGATAATGATAAGAAGAAAAAAAAACCTCAACCCAACATGTAATGAATCTGGGTTGTTTGACTCATGCTTACGAAAAAAAATTATCTCTTTTCCTGTGACACATTTTAAAATCCTACCATTTGAGCATCTTTATTTAAAGTAATAGAGATATGTTGCAAGCTACTGCAAGGGTTATGACAGTTTGCAGGAAATAAAGATAGTGCAAGAACACCCTTAAAAGGTACTGAACTCCCATTTTTAACCCTTTCACTTCACCTTAATGCTTTTTTCCCCTCATCCATCATCTCTGCACGGGAGACTTGGACAGAAAAGACTGTCAAATTGCTGCTTGGGAACTGAGTGGGCCTTATCAAGTACCAAATTGTAGGTAGCCAAATTGTTCGAACCCAGCCGTGCATTGTTCCACTTCATGCTTCTCCTTCATACCCACATCCACCTTGTCAGAGTCCCTGCATCAGACAATATAAACGTTCTAGACTTTTTCCAAGGTAAAAATACTAAAAGGAAAGGAAAAGAGATTAATTTGAGCACAAATCCAGGACAAAACACAACCTGACCTTTTCCTGACCTCTAAGCAAACACACAACATACAACTACCTTAGTTTGTAAAACCAACATTTTTTCTAATTCTACGCATAGGTGTTATCACTGTAGCAAACATCACATTAAGGTGTAATATATTATTTATTTAACTTAACCTTTTGGCAACTAGTGACTTTTTCAGAATTAAACATGCTATTTAATTAAAATTTCCCTATGAATTTGAATACAAAAAAATGTTTGCTTACTTACTTAAATGAAGTTACTTACATAAATAAAGTTATTACATTTGCTGAAAACATCAGAAAAAAGCAGATGTTTCTCATAATACAAGACTTACCACACATAGTATCGGGACATGTCAGAAATTACATTTTTCCTCTCCATATACAAATTTACAAGCTGAATAACTACAGCTCTTTAAAGCTCTTTAAATGCTGAAGATTAGCTGCTTTTAGTGAAATTCCCCATCTTTCAGTCCCACATTTAGCAAAACTTCAGTTCTGCCACATGGGATTTCCACTCAGGAAGTGCCACGACTTGCCTCCTCATCTGTCTTCCCATTTCATTAGTTAGTATTTGGGAAATAGTCCACTGCACAGACATACCAAAACTTCAGCACACTGTGCAGGAGACTCAGCTCCTGCAATAACAGGATTGTCATTTGTCACCTTGAGTTTCTCAGGATTTCACCGGATCTCATTACAAGCTACTGCCATCGTAGGCAAGGTATTAAAAGTCAAGGTAAATGTAAAGCTTTCCTGACATGAGTAACTCAGTGATGAGTACATGAAGAAGATACTGAAATATGCAAGGAAAAACCTACCTAAGTCATATTACATCTGTAAGCAGAAATCCAAAGGTTTTGTTTGTTTTCGGACTAACTGTGGATTGACAAATGAGAATCACAAAACACTGACTTCACTCACTTTTTCCATGCATTAATGCTTAATCAGAATGTTTTCATTAAGCCCAGCACTGTCTAGCGCGACTTTGCCTATATTTTCAAAACATGCTATATAGATCACAAGCTTCTCTTCAGTCTTCAACTTTGCGTCTACTCCATACACCTGTGAACTGAACCTCTGTACAGAGCAGAAAATTTCTGACCACTGAAAACAGTTTCACATCTGTTTCATATGTGCAGTGGTATACTAAGCACAAGCAATCACTAAAAAGCCAGAAAATGGTCTCCATATCTATTATGCTCTCAGTTTCCATGTTACTTAATGCAAATCATTCTGAGGGCTTTTTACTAAATTTACATAATGTATACTCTTCCTTCTTTTTCCTTTTACATGCATTATTTTTATATTCTGTTTGCACAGTGCTCCAGTGATATACAGGTAACAGAGAGCCTGCAATGCCTCCAGCATGCATTTCTGTAGCTTACAAGTACAGAAAATTCCTTGTTCCTCTGGTTGCTTTTACTAGACTTGCATTCTAACATAAGTAGAAAGAATGACAACTTCCTGATTTTCACCAGTGAACTGATCTATTAAGTGAAGATTTTGCATATAGATATTGTTTCAAATTTTAATTTCTCCTTTGAAAACAAGTAGGTAAGACAAAACCAGCTGTTAGTAAAGAAGCAGTCTAAAAGAATTAAAAGTCTCTGGAAGAGAAGCTAAGAATCTGGAATGTTACATGGCTGACAAAAGCAACCGGGGAAAAATAATGTTGGTGAAATCATTTGTTTAAATACACTTTGAGAAGTGATTGAAGCGCTACAAACTTAGATCTTAATCTTAGAGGACTTGACTGCTTTCAAGATCCAGACAGAGCCAAGCACAGTGTAAGACATCTGATCATATATATTGACCTAGTATTCCCCAGCAGTCAGAGTGCAGGATGTGAAATTTCAGTTTTCAGTGAGCAAGAAACATTTACGTACAAATGCAAAGCATGATAGACCATGCTCTGAATTTCAAGAAAGGGCTGAGCTATCTACAGGAGACAGCGTAATATGAAAATTTGGTACATCTCAAGTAATCCTTGCAACAAACACATTCAAGTCATCCGGTAAAGTAAATGTCTGCTATCAGGCAGACTACATACAACATAAATGTAAAGATTACAGGTCTGATCCAAACGTAATGAAGCCACTCATTACAGCGATTCCTGCACAGCACTTTTCCCATGATATTTTTGCTACCTTTGCCATACCTGCAGTTTTACTAACAGATTACTTACCACTCTGGATCAGTAAAATGGACATAAAGCTAAAGAAAATTCAGGAACATTAAACATCTTTCTGACACACTGCATGATGCGTTCTACGTCACTTACTATATCTCAGATCACATTACATCATGTCAAACATCTAGAAATTGAATGCATAGTACATGACACAACACATTATGTAACGTGATGTGACTGTTAAAATTTCACCAAAAATGTTTTCCTGCTCCAATGACTACTATCAAATCAGACTGCAGTTCATCAATCCAAATGGTGTTTGGCACAGAGAGCATGAAAGTAAAAACAGAACAATTTTGTGCACATATTGTATAGATAACCCTGTACATAATATAATCATGTTGAGAGAGAGATGAGGATTTTCTTGTTTGAAACTGGCAGCCTTGTGCAGTTTAAAAACTGCTTTTTTATTTGCATATATATTAACAGAAATCTACACTGGATGAAAAATATTTTTTTCAAGCACAGTACTGACAATAAACTCCTCTTTTTAATCATCAGCTGTCCTTAAAATAAAGCATTTGTAGACATGGCAAGTCTTTTAACAAGAACAGTCTTACAACATTTTTTAGAAAATTTTATATAGTGCCCCCTGTCCTTCTTGCTGCTTTCAAACTGATTCCTAGGTGTACTTCTTTATATCTTGTTCTGTTACGACTAGATCTATTATGGTCAAACACAAACTCCAATAAATATCTTAATTGGTGGTGCAAATTTCTAACAGCCAATTCATACTGAGCAACCTGGTCTAGTGGAAGGTGTCCCTGCCCATGGCAGGGGGGTTGGAACTGGATGATCTTCAAGGTCCCTTCCAACTCTAACCATTCATATTACTGGCATGGCACATAGCTGAACTCAGCTAATTATTAAAGAGAGAGGTTTTTTTGTGAAAACGTCCACAAAAAATAACAACAAATAGCAGAGAGAACTACGCTAAACAATTTTATCTATTTATATCATCAGTGAAGGCCAGAAACCATGGATAAACCCAAACAACAGTAAGAGTGGCCATTTTTAAGTGGTGAAAATTTTCCCTTCCAACTGTTTAAGTTTAACAGTTTATTTAATTATTATTTAATATTTATTTAATTTATTTATTTGTTTATTTATTAATATTAATATTTAACAATAACCTTAGTTCTTTTCACTCTACTGACTGGAAACGTTTTGAAAAATTATGGCATACTTTCAGGCCTAAATGTTTTCTGGGCTGAAATATCAAAGGAGTGGCAACTGAGAAATCAAGGTGAAAAACAAGTTGAATTCAGACAGGTCAATGCAGACAGCACCACCTTTGACACAGTGCCAGTGATGCAACACACCTGTGTCAGAGAAGAGTTAAAAACAAGAACTGTGCTTTCACCAAGAAAATGACCCAGCGCATCACCCAAGCATACAAATGGAATAATCATGTTTTAAAGTAAAAGTTACTCAATCTGCCATGATGTCTCCTCAGAGTAACTCCTCCTTAATTAACAAAAATTACATGCAATTTCTATCTGAAAATATAGTCAGCATGATCTATCTGTTCCAGTAAAATTATCAAAAGATTGCCATAAGCAAGTGATAGTGGAAAGAAGTAGTGACATTTTGAAGACTCAGTATGGTCTGCTATTTTTAAAGGGGCATTCTTTTTACATGGTGTACTGTCATATGTTAAAGCAAGAGCGCACGACTGCTACTGTGAGCTAGCATCAAAATATAAAAAAAATCAACCATCTCATGACATTATTCTTTATAAATTAAGTAAGTCCACCAAGGAGCATAAAATTTCACTTTTAATGCATTAGCCATTTATTCTATTGAACTCAACAAGTTAAATGTGATAGGTTACTCTCCTTGGTTTATCAAGGCACACAGTCTGAACCTTGTAGTTCAACATCTCCACCAAATCTATTTCAGTTGCGATTAAAACAGGGAAAAGCATACAAAGAAAATAAAGTGCAGTAATTTGTAGTCCACAACAAGGAACTAGATAGCAAAAGAAACAGCTTTTTCTGGAAGGAAAAACCTTTCTACAAACAGAGAACAACTGCTGAAAATAAAACTAGATTAACTTCTCTTCTGTCTTCAGCCTTGTAGTAGACAGGAGAGAGATACCACTTGATTGTTGTCCTAAAGCAATTGATTCAAAAGCAAAATTGTATCTGTTTCACGATTTGAATCAACTTGCATCGCAGAATGGAATAGTGGACTTGGAGAACTGAACTAATTCATCTTCATAAGGCAAAGCAGGACAAACTCTGCTTAAATTATCCCTGGAAAAATGCTTGTTTAGTCTGCTTCTAAGTCCTGCAGTGACAGAGGCTCCAGTATTTCCCCAAGCAATACATTCTAGGATGCAACTACTTTTACAACTGGAATTTTTTCCCTGACATCTAGTCTAAATCTCCCTTCCTGCAGTTTAATTCCATTATTCTTTACCCTGTCCCCAGAAGCAATGGAAAACAAATTATTCCCTTTCTCTTTGAAGCAATTTGGAGACACTTGGAGACTCATTGTGCTCCCGCTCCTCCTCACTCAAAATGAACAATTAAAACTCTTTCAGCCGGGCAGGTTTCCTACACCACCCGCAATCCTCTCCAGTGGCGCGGAGTATGCCGTACGATATCCTAATTTCCAGTTAAAACATAACCAAAACTAAGGAAAGTTTGTTTTATGTGTCTTGCAAGCAAGCCTCCTGTTCACACGCGGCAGTAGTCTGCCTTTCCACAACATAACGACATCAGTGATTAACACTCAAATTGTCACCTAAACCAACCTCCACATCTTCCACCCTACCTAGTCAGACATTCTCTGGCTAGTAATTACACAAATTAGATTTATTCCTACCTGTACTGGGCACAAACGGCGGGGTCTCGGTAGCCTGGGGCTGCAGCAGTGCCTGTGTGAGAGGAGACCGCCCGGTAGCGGTCGCAGCCGGTTCCAGGCTGCTGCAGCCTGACAGGAACAGCCCGTTTGGCGCCAAAACTGCCGCTCTGCAAACCTCTTCAGGAAGGGACAAGGCATGTGAGGAAACACGTAAGGAGAGACATGGAGAGATGCCTGAGGAGACGTGAGGAGGGAGGGATGGCTGTGGAGACCTGTGGCTGCCGTGGCGGAGGGAAGGCAGCCCACAGGTGGCCCACGCCCGGCGGGGACTCGCTGAGGGATGGCGGCCATGGGCGGCCCACGCCAGGCTGGGGACAACAGAAGCCTGAGAAAGGAAGGTACTTATTTGAACGTTTATGGGGTATTTTTCCACTAATACCCAGATCACTGATCAGAAGCTGGTATTAATTGCCAGTAAGTTAAACTTACTCAAAATTCCCTAAGTCAAAGGCTGTTTTACTCATGACATTACTCACATTGAATACTTGAGTACTTGTTACCTCTCCCCTCAGAGCTGCATCCTATTATTTTCCAAGAATTCCGCAAGTTCAGAAGATCATTTAGCACTTTTATCCTATCAGAGGCCTAAAAGCACAATAACAGTCTTGGGGAAAAAAACCCCAGATCATCAGTTTATTTTCCAAATGAGCTGAAAGAAATAAGTGCAATGGACACTAAGAGTACCTTTTAAATTTACACTGGTACATTGTGGTGTCCAAAATACAAGTACTTGCACACACACGAGGGCTATCCAGATTAGGTAAGGATCACATTTGTATTCTTCTTATCCAGCACTATAATAATTTAAGTGTTATTCTGAAATGTTGTAGAGAGCCATTATTGAAGGTTATTTTTTCCACTTGATTTATCACACCGTAGATGCTGCCACACTTAGGAACAAGAGTGCCACGGCTGCAGCAGCATCCATCCTTGCACAACCCGGCCTGTCACACTTCATGAACACCGCATTCACTCTGAACCGCCCAAGAAAATTACCTTAGAAAGGTCACTTAAGGTGAGAGATCAAATAAAATCTCAACAATTTACCTTGTGTTTGTGAAATTGAATACATAGAAATGAAGAAGTCAGCAGGAAGAGTAAAGGTATGTTCATTAATATCAGCGACAACACACAAACTGGATGCCCCTAATCACTGTAGCTGTTGCAGGGTAGGGGTGGGTAAAGCTTGGTAAGCTTTTGCTGCGCTCAGGAGCAGCACCCTTGCACACCACCAGCAGCTCAGGGGAGCACTGCACCATGCAAAACAGTAGTGACACCTTGTGTGCAAACCAGACATAAGACTGCTTGGTTTGGGAATCAAGGTTGAGGAAAGTATTTCCTTCTGGTATGCTGAAACCAACCAACCAACCAACCAAAAAGTTTTCTGTAAGAAGAAATCTGCAAGACGTATTTACTAAAAAGGCACATGCACTACAACAGGTAAAACCCAACACCATATTGTGTTATACAAAAGGCCTGTTCTGATTTTCCTATAGTGTCCTTGTAGAAGGAAGTGCAGTATTTTTAAAGATATACTGCATCAATAAAGAGATTTGTAGCTGATTTCTCACACTAGGTTTCTTTTTGACACGAAGCATACTCATCACCTTCAACACTCCTAGTTTCTCACTGTAAACCTGAGAAGCATCTTCCCAGTCATCTGAGTAAATGTTCTGAATAATACCAGGCAATTTTTCATCAAACAATTATTTGTGGATACACATTTCAGCAGTTTTAATAATATTTACCTATCTCATATGGGTGCTACAGGTATCAGTCAGTTAATGTTTTAGAGATACTTTCAAAACACAAAAGCCTTATATGATGACACAGCCAAAGTTAATAAATGATGCTATTGTTCCTTAGATTAATAACATCTTCATAAAGGATGCCCTCTGAAAAAGTGCAGACTGCTTTTGTGCTGTATTTCAAATGGCAACAAAAAACATTATAATTAGACATTTTCCTGGCTTTCAATGCTCCTCATAAACAGTTTTTAGTATCACCTCAATTAATTTTCTTTCTCATTTAAAAGAACCGGGAAGAATACTCAAGAGAGAAAGAAAGTGAAACAGAAAGAGAATTGCTTGTCATATCATTTCTTGGTACTCTGTAGCTCCACACTGAAAATGTACTTCAACAATGTAGGAGCTGTGAAAATTCAGGCTGTGATCATACACACTGGAAGAGTAGTGGGGCTGACTTAAAGAGGGAGGTGTTGCATTTGTTACATATTTTACTTTAACATAATACACAGTTGCCAATATGAAAAAAATATGCATATACTTCTCACTCTGTGTTAAAATATGCCAAATATCAGTAGGCCTTGTTACATAAAGTAATAAGTGATGAACCACTCCTTTTTTTTTTAACTTTTCTTTACGATTTAAACAAATAATCACACTAAACACTTGGAAATAAATTAAGCCTATCCAGACTGATTAAACTGGCTGAATGCTTTAAACATGTGACTTTGGCAGATCTAGTCATCCCAGGATAGTCGAGGAGTTAATCATGCAAATGTCTTCAGATATTTCAATTTGCAAAGCTCTGTTTTGTAGTATGCCCTCTTCCAAAGCATCTGTGTTCTGCAGTGTGAACTGCAAGTGTTCAGTGACTGGGCAACAGAAAAACTTATTAACTAGCAAAACAATAAGCCAAATAAAGTAATATAATTAAAAAGTTTTAAAGAGAACTTAAATCTCTTTTAAAGAAATTCTAACAAGAACATAAAATTTGCCAGAAACTCTACACCATTGTAGGAGGTAGGGGCCCATTGGGTTGAATTAGGAGGGAGTAAGGAATACAGAATACCTCTGTCGTCGTTTGGGTCACATCAAACATGTATCCCACAATTTCACTGCTCCTGCACAGACATTCAAGCTTACTGGATGTACTTTGTGGAATTAGACGTTTCTGTGCCCGCTGCACATGAGGAGAGTGATGGTGTTCCTAAATGATCCTTGCTCACTCTTTTTTGGAGACAGGCAGCTTCCACCAAATGTGAGTCTGCATTTACTACTCTTTTTTTTCTACCTTCCTTTCTGTGTGAAGGAAAATTTTAGGATGAATGGGGTGAATTGTGGATTCCACCTTTCAGTAAAAACCCTATTTTATTTTGAGCAGAATCTGAACCTTTCCTACCATACCCTCTTTCCTATCTCGGGGATGGTTGGAAAAGATTGTAATTAGATCACATATTTTTGTTACAGCTGACCTTCTTTAAAGCTGTCATTTATTAGAGCAGTTGGAAAAGGACAGAATATGATAGAAGAAACACCACAGTTTAACCTAACCACTTATATTTTTATAAATTATCTGTTCTCTACTGAAGCAGATATTTTCATTTGCATTAAAATATCTTATGGTCACTAATAAGATTTAATATATATCTAACTTTATGTACTGTCTACTGTCTGAGTTCTATTCTTTGATTAACCCACCTAGACACTGTTAAAACAAGTCAGGATAATGAAAACACAGTAGCTCCGTCCAGAAAATAAACTTCAGCAATAGTTTTAAATTCTGCCCTGTAATTAACTGGCAAAACTAGTCTTAGTTCAGCTGTATAAAACGTTCAGCTTTCTAAAATGCAGCCAACCAATCAGACTTAAAGACAGTAAATTAGTGAAGAAGATTAAAACCCGTCTTATGGATAAGACAAGGAAGGATCAAAAGATAGCTGGAAGTTTGACAGCTCCTGCTTGCCACCAAAAGATGTCAGTGACATCTTGTCATTTTATAAGTGGATAAAACTCATCTTGCTTGCCTAAGTAAGAAGAGGAGGGGTTATGAAGAGCATTCTACAAAACAGTGAAGCATAACTGGCTAATAAGACTTTTGAGGGATGAACACATAAATCCAGAAAACAATAAGCAATAGAACTGACTGGAGTTATAAGTGAGATACTGCACAGTATTTATTAGTTTGCTATAACTGGTAAGAAATGTAAGACAAATCTAGGTCTTAAAGATGAAAGTCCCAGAGCCACTTTGTTTCTTCCTCTGCTTTCTTCCTACACTCAGGAAGAGCCTTCTTCAATGACATTAAGGTTATGATGGAAAAATGATTCCAGTAGAAGTCTATAGAGATTTTGTTAATATGCCTTTATGATGTGATATTATGACGGCAATTCAATTTCATTGCAGGCCTAATGAGACCGTGTTACAATGTCAAAATGAAAGGAAACTATATCAATCAAGTTATAGTACCCTGAGAGAAAGAAAAACCTAAAGAAATTAACCCCATTAAAAACTATTTTAAAACAACATTATGATTTAGTGAATTCAGAATTGCTTTGCTTTTGTTGGTTTAGTGCTTCAGGTAGAAGCTAAATTTGGCACTGATTTACAACTCATTAAATATATTGACATCAGGGGAATCAGTGAAAGTTTTAAGGAAACAAACAGAACAAGTGCAGTGGTTATGTAAAGCATTGGGCAGAGTCTGTTTAGTCCTACAGCTAAAATCTTTTTTTATCTTCAGCAGAACCAGAATTTCAATTTTTCTCACTTAAAAAAGGTGGCAATTTGGCCAGTGTCTAAGAATTTAAGTTCTTCTATCTCAACTTTCTTGATACCATATTTGAATTTGTACTAAACACTGTCAAATTACATCACCAGAACTGCAAAAGTGAACAGAATTCAAGTGGAAAATCCTTACTAAATTCATTAGAAACACATATGCCATGGCCAACAATAAAGTAAGGGCTAATACATACAGTGAAGACAAAAGGAGCCTGGATTAGGTCCGAAGCCATCAAAATTGAGGCTAACCTATCATGCCACAACTGACAAATAGTCTTTGCTAGCTATACCTTTGAAATGACCTATAAAGGAGCTTAAGTCAAAGTTATGAAAACAGTCTTAAGCCTATTTCAAAATATTCAAATGCCTATATTAAAAAAAAAGTAAAAAAAACCCACCCAAAATACAAAAAATGGACATAATGATTTTTATTTTTTTTTTAATTTTTACTTTTTGGCAACAGAGGCCTTTTCCTATGCATTCTTTAAATTTTTAATCAACAATTGTTGTCTTTTCCAAACTACTATTTCTTAATAAGTGCAGAAGTTAGAGTTGTAACATTAATGAGAATTCCATAAAGGCTAGCATGTGTATTCTATTTTAAATACGTCGCTGTCATTTTCCAAACCATGTTTTAGTAGCAGTATAAAGTGGCAATATAAAGTTCTGGTCTCCGTAAAACTGCCACCCACCTGAACAGGTTATGGACTTTCTATTGCAGCAGGCAGAGCAACACTATTTTTATATAACAGGTACATTCCAATTTTCAGCAAGATACTTATAAGGATGGAAATTTACGACTCAGCAAGACATTAGCACCAAACGTTTTGGACAGGCACCAAAATATTGTAAAGAGTAAAAGACCATAGTTTTCACTGTGCCGTTCTTCTTCTTTCAGCTCACATATTGTTTGTAGCAAACACTGATATTTACACAGCACTATGAAGAAAGATTTGCAAGCCCACAAAATTTCCACTGATTTTTGCTTCTATTACTGTTGAACATGCAGAGATGGTACTTTGTCATCACAGTACTAGGGAAAATTGATGGAAGAAAAGTATAAGCCATTCCTAAACTCAAAATCAAGTTGTTTCTATTTTTGCATGTCCTTGATTGATATACTTAAACACATATACCACACAGACACAGAATCTGTCAAAAAGTCTATGCTACTTACTAACACACTTACATATCTGATTTTTCATAGTTTCCATGTGCATTCAACTTCAGTCTTTCCATCAGCAGTCTACTCAGTGGTTGCCTTAGACTTTGTGTCTTAGTATTGCAATGTTTCATTATTATCTTCCTTCTAGCATGTGTGTTTCTAGGATGCTAGCTTCTAGCAAGCATATTATATTCAGAAGCTCATTTAAATCAGTTTTCCAATAGCTTTTCTTAGAATTATTTGCTTAAATATATATTTACTTCATTCAAAGGGTGTAGCAATGTTAATAATGTGCTCTTACATGTACAACAGGTTTTCTTGCATCTTTTGTCTATATTTAATTTTAATGCCAGCAATTCATTTTAATTTTGATTATTCCTCCTCTGCCAACTGCTTTATTTCACGAAGTCCTCTATTTCCTAATGAGGCTGATTCATTTTCCACAGAGCATATTAATTTCCTCAGCTACATCTTCAAATCCTGCATCTCCATCTTTCTGTCTGGCCCTGAGAACATTTCCGATAACTAACTTCCTAACTGGATGTTTACATTTTAACTCCAGTACCTCGTCTACCTTTTCCTGTGTCATTGGCACAACAAATACAAATGCAGGTTGCTACCTTGTATGTCTGTTCCAACAAGAATAGCCTAGGAATGTCTACAAAAGTTTCAGTAAGACATTTCTTTGATAACTAGCCTGCCAAATAATATCACCACTTAACAGTGTAAGTGCCGAAGTGTTTCTATTATTGTTACAGTTATTTTAATGATTGGCATGCACTGTGTGTTTATATTTTTGTCAAATATTGGGAAATCAATTCAAACAATATAATGCCACTGGGAAAAACATCATTTGCAAAATAATTATAAGCAATTGGCACCAGATGTTCTGTTTCTTCAAAATTTGCATTTTCAGTTTTATAATATTTATATTTTTCTTCTGGCAAAATACTTAAGTAATCATACCTCAAAAGGCTGGATTTTTTTCTTTTTATGACTTTGGTTTTATGACAATGTAATTCAAAGACAAAGCTCAGGTCATATTACACTTAGTGGTTTCATCCCCTACCACAAAAATACAGTATCTTTTATTTTAATCATACTTAGTCTTATCTACTGATCTTCTAGAAGCAGAGATAAACAGCATATTTTAACAATACTGTTCTGTTAAACCTGAAGCCAAATGGAATCAAGGAACTGATAAAAAGCTTTTCCTAGATATAAGAAACCCTGAAAATTCCTGTCATGGCTGTCAGCTGTTTCTTGTTCATCTGGTTTCACCTAAAGAACTAAAGTTATTTCATCTAAAGAATAAAAGATTTTAATCTAAAATGGAAACTTTTTTGATAGCCCTACATCAAAATTCATCTAATCAAAGATTTATTTTGACTTGTATGCAGACATGCATGAGAGAGCATGTTCTAAGTTTCAATAATGTTCTTTATAAAAGAAAAGCAAATTCTTTCTGAGGTCACAAAATATTTAGAGGTCACTGGAATTCCATAGTATGAGCTCTCAAATAGAGAGTTTAATATTTTTTAATTCTTTCTGTGAGAAAGATTAATCATTTAAAGAAAAAGGAAAGGCATTTTGTTTAGATTCAAGCAGTCATATTCACATTCATTCAGAAAACCTGAGGAGAGTACATATTCTGATTTCTTGTTTCTTTTTTATTCTAAGAGTATGTTCAGTCTATTTTTTTTACTTATCTTATGTTTAGAGTGAGCAATAAACTTAGCTGTAGGCAAAGAAACACCACACAGCATGAGCTGGCAAGGCCTTGAGAAACACCATATACCCAGTTCTGCCACCACAGTTAATAAGAACCAGTCAATAAGAATCCAACACAATGAAGTCCCAGAGCTGAGGTAGTCTCTGCTTATTGCCAGATTTTTAACTCACTCTAGAAAATAAAATTTCTTCAGCATTTTACTTATTCTGTAGCAAGATTCCATATATGTTCTTGTTTTACTATCTCAGATAAAATTAGATTATTTAGACTGAGGTTGTACAGTAGTTTCTGAGATCTGAGCTCATACCTGGTACAAATTTTACAGACACCATCAAGTCACTGGACTGATGGCATCCTTGGACATCAGTTGTTAACAACTATGTATTCCTTGACAAGTGAATAGAAAAATAAAGCTACACTTCGATAATCAGAAGATGAGATCGTAGAATACTTGAAACATACAGACTTTTTTATTTCTGTGTCTACCAGCTTTGTAATGTTGGGTTGCAAAAAAGCAAAAACATTTAAAACAGATTTAAAGCTTTTAATCAGTGCTGAATCCATTCCTCTGCTTAAATAGCAAACAGGTTTAACAAAAAAATAATATTTTTTCTCAAGATTATCACTGATGCAATGCATGTTTAATTTTGAGGATGGAAGACAGAAAAAGCAAGACTATTTATGACATTCAAAATATTAATTAATATTTTGCTTGATGAAAAGCAATACAGAAATGTTGGTACTGCCTTCACCTTTTTCTAACATCAAGCATAAAAGGCTACCAAAAGAGTTTTATAAAATCCTTTGCAAGGTTTTATTATATATGTTATTCTCACATCAGAACAGATGTGAGATCAATGACCATTGTCAATTAAAGAAAACAAAGGATACAATAGAAAAAATACAAAACTAAAATGGATTAACTGATTACCACACCTTTTCACGAGGGGTCTTCTCCTTTAGGATGCCAATGAAATGATTTTTCAGTGGCTTTCTGGCTGCAATACATTTTTTACAGTTCACTTAGAAGAACTGAGAAAAGTCTTACTTTCCTTCAGTTCTGTGGACTGCCTTTGCATCTTCTCCATGCTCTCTGTGGTCCTGGCTGTGCTAAAAGCTCTCTTGCTATATTTTCTTGCAGACACGATTCCTGTTCCTCCTTTTTCTCCCTCAAGTATTCTTTACTGAAAGTAACATTTATCTCTCCCACACCTGGGTTCCTCTGATCCAGCATGCTGCATCCAGAATAATGCAAACAAGAAAACTTTCTCTTTGCTGCTGAGATTTATTGATTATTTTTTTTAAAGTCCAGGTGTCTATTAACACATCATCACTTATCAACCACTAATAAGAAACACTGTGACATTCAAAAGCTAGTTTTCCTCAGAATATTATTTAATCCTTTTTTCTACCAATGCAAAAAAAGTCTCCAAGAGGGAGCCTTGGAGTGCGGCATCATACTGTCCTCTTGACAGTAGGATTCAGCAGAGATTCCATTAGAGATTCTCTTGTGATGGTTTCTTCCATTTCACAAGGAAGGAAGAAAAGAGAGACCCATAAGGTTATCCTACAATGAAGGGAAATAAAGTCATATGGACACCATATTTTGAAATTATGTTTTTTTACAAAGGAAGCATGCCAAGAACTAGAGTTAAATACTTTCCCAGACCACTCTAGTCACCTATCACCATATAAATCTATTACTGAGTCTACATGAGATTAAAGAAGTACCTGCAACTTGGGCTCAGGTGTGACTGCAGATGGATTTTAATCCATTTCACAAATCTAGCCATAGCTATATTGGTTTCATAATTTAAAATATGACTTAGGAGAGGAATTGCTGAAAGACTACATTTACTGATTATCTTCAGTTTCTTTAGTAGAGTCTATACCATCTCTCTCAGATATCTTTAGTTTACATCAAACTAATCAAGATGCAATAGAAAGGAAAATAATCATTTGAGACCCGCTTCTGAAATCTGCAGGCCCAGCTGAGACACCCTCGCTAAGCAAACTATTATTCATAACATCTGCCTATCTAGTGCAATGTGAGTTCCTGTCACTCATCATTGACATGTCTCCATACTAGGACTGATATCGGAACAGTACATTATTATCTTCCATGAGAATATGCTAATTCCTTTTGTATCACTGTGTATGCTGATATACAGTATCCTTTGATACTGACATGTTCTTGTGAGATATACTAATTCAAAAGAAAAACAAAAAAAAAGAATATGCAAAGGCACTGGTAAAGGCACCCATATGTCTGGCAAAAATGTACTAAAAGCATTAAATTATTCTCCCAAGAAAATTATTCTCCCAATATGACAATAGAATTTTTACCATTGATCTCAGCGGTGCCAAGATTCCACCAGCTGTCCAGACTTTGGGTTATTCATTAAGAGCAAGGTACAGGACTAGCTATGTTATCTTCTGTCAATCAAAATTTTTAAAGGCTTTCTATTTCCCTTTAATTTCTATAGAACACTTTTTGACTGATTAGCAAAATAACTTCTCTCTAATTCAGGTATTATGATTAAGTGTATATTATCAGATCACACTACAGATATTTCTGCCAGTATTTTCAAGCAGCAAGTGACCATAATCATATATACTTGACATGTATAATTATAACACATTATTTTTCAGCTAAGAATAAGTACGTGGGACTTTCACAGTATATCTTCTCGTTATATTGTCTACAGTAGATTACTTTTTTTTTAAATATTTGACTTTTCTGCCCTTCACTGATGGCCTCAATGATTTCCTCCACTAAGCATTTTACTACTTCATCCTACCCTAATTAATTCTTAACTTTAAATTCTCCTTCGACCCTAATTTAACTCTCTGTAGATACAAAACCTTTGAAAAAAATCCTCAGTGACAGACTGTTTACCAGATAGCTTTTCTTCAAACTTTTGCAGCTTTAAATCTGATCACGCAGAGTACAGAATCAAATACTGGATTGAACAGCACTATATATTGTTGTATTACAATAGCAATGTCACTTTTCCAAGCAGTATTGGGCTCCAACAAAATCATAAAATTAGACTGACTGGAGATGCTGGGTACCTGCATCACTTTCAGCGATGAAACTTTGCAAGTAGCTAGTCATCTGATGCATACCTCCTGGGATCAGGCACCGAGACTACTGTAAATTCAGTTCTTTTTTCTTTCACTTGCCAAAAGAATCCTCCCCCTACAGCACATGTGTAAGCAGAGAATACAGAAGGAACAGTATTTGATTCAAAAACTTCAATGAACCAATTTCTAGTTTTATTTAGTTATCTTTAAGGAAAAGGGGGGAAAAAAAAAAGTCCCTCGGGTTACGGCCGTATGCAAGGCACTTAAGTTGAAAACAGCTGAGATAGACGTAGTACGGTTAAAATTACAGCACAGATGAGAAAGACATCATCCTGTTTCTTTCTCACATTATGACTTAGCTGAAAAAAGCTTTGACAACATCAATGATTATAAAGTATTCTTTACTCTGCATTTAATATTTTTTAAGCACTGCATTCAATGCAAACAGCTGAACTCCTGTAAAGAGCTTGACCAGAGAGAATCAATGCATTTGTTTGCATCATTATTATCTCTCAGCAGAGCTAGCTTCAAACTTGCTTGACTGCTAACAACCGTGATCTTCTATGAGCTGAATTCCGATCACAAAATATGCATTTGAACAGTAAATGCAAGGGGTGTAAGTGAACAACAGTAAATTGACAGATCTTAAGTGATATCAGCAATTCTAGACTTATTTCACAGTTAAATCAAAATCCCAGTATTACTTAAGGACACTGATGGCATTCTTTGACTCCAGTTCTATGGACCTTCAATGTACCTTAGTTCAATGGACACAATATTGACCACTAAGAAACTTCCATATTATTGATATTGTGCTTGATAAATGAGCAGTATTCATTAATTCTAAGCAAAATTTCAAGCCCTGTCCAAAGTCTGTTAGTTGAAGTCTTTTCGTTTTTAAGCTATGAAGTTGAAGACTCTTTAAATATTGTGCTTGATTATTGTAGTCTGGTTTTCAATGGCAAGAACCAAAAAAGCATGATGCTAGAAGGCAATTTGCCTATTAATCAGTTTAGTCTGATCAGAAAGTCCATCTTAAATAGTTTCATATATTAAAGCAAATATTTAAAAATTATTGAGTTTCTTTAATGTGGAATTAAGAATATTAAAGCAAGAATGAGAAAAGGGACAATCCCAGGTAGTGATACAGACACAGGTGTTTACTGGAGACTAAATAATTACAAAAAGCCTCTTTCTATGCTCTTACTGGCTTAAATAAAACCCAACCAAAACAAACAATAAAATAAAAAGGAATAGCTGTCATACTAAGGGAAGAAAAAAAGTAACATCACTGTTACTAAACCGCAGGTAGCAATGACACACTGCACTTTTAAAGAGATAAACAATAAAGCATCCACTTTTGAAACTGTTTGGGCTCTACTCTGGACTTGCATGAGTCAATTATCAATGCTTTCCTCAGGGCACTACAGATACATGTAAAATTGGTGATTTCAGCAGCAGAAAGAAAGTTTTGTTTACATCAAATAAGGCTTTGTCTCTGTGCTAGGACTTGTACAATAACACGCTATCTAGACTAGAGGAATCAATTCATTACTGAAGATATTTCTACTACAGAAAGGATTCCATCTAGATCGCTTTCAGCAAATGTTTTGCTTTCACTGAACGTACAGCACTTGATATGCTTATTACAGTTGTAATATTATTACAATGATGTCTTTTTATTATGATTTAACCATCCTTTATAAATTTTAACACAAACAAGTACTTAGTTTAAAAAAAGGTAATTTACCACATGCCCACAAGAAGCCACTTTTCAGAACATCTTTCCTATTCTTTCTGCAACAGTATAAATTATACACATACACATTCACCTGCTTGATGTACAATCTCTGTCATTCCTGAATTTAACCTGTTGTACAAAAACAGGCAGTTGAAATTGGAGATAGTTTTTGAACGGTATTTTAAGGACCTTGGAATCAATTGAAAAAAACCCGAAACAAAACAAAACTAAACCAACCAGCTATTAAGTTTACATAACATTATGTAGAGAAATTCCTGTGTTCAGCAGATCACAATTTGCAGTCCTGTAAGGACTGGTAACTTAACCCATATCCAAAATTAGAGTTCAACCCACACCTAAGGGAAAGACAGAAATGTTTTGTTCCTGATTTGTTCACTGGGCGCTGTCATATCTTGTATAATATCTGATTATTTCAGAAATGACATTTTCATGTCATAAAATCTAATTCATAGGCCCTTTCAAGTGCTATTTTTAGAAATAACATCCAAGACTAATGAATGCAATACACTAAGTTAATATGAAGTTAAATCAAGCTGTCTTGTCTCCCAGTTCAACTCATTCTTTTCTTGACAATAAAACACAACACCAGCAATATTCCTCATATGAAACTTTATAATCCTTATCGTTGTCTGAACTGTGCTTTCACTTAAAACAATATTTCCCATTGACTTAAAAACAAAGAGTTCTCCTGTGAAGGGCAGTGTGTATTTCTGTGTAGTTATCCTGAACCATCAGATCTGTGTGTGTATGTACCATTCTGCAACTGATACAACGAACATCAGATCAGTCACATTTGCTGTGACTTTAGAGTCAATCTTTTAATTCTTTTGGAGGAGAACAACAGGCCAAATAAAGAAAAATACTATTCTGGGCTCATTTCAGTCTTTCACCCTTTATAGGTTTGTCCTCACATCTTTTGTGAGATTTCACCTGTTCTCGCATTCCACCAGAAACTTTTGTTACACGTTTTTTACTTTTTATCCTCAAAAGACTTCAAAAAAAGTGAATACAGATATTCTTTTACTACAAGATCCTTTTCTGCAATAAAAACAAAACGTGAAGAAGCTCTACCACATTTACCCCCACATGGCTCAGATAGGTTTGTGGGCTTCTTTCCTCATGAAAACTAAGGTCAAGGGTCTTTAATGCTTTCTTTAGCATTTAACTTGCAAATCTTGATGACTGCACATGTAAGGAGTCCTTGTGTTTTTGTACACCTTCCTGTAAAGATTCATTACACAGACTACAAAACATTTAACAATAGCTGTTAAGCTTTGGACGTGCCAGATTTTAAGGAGAAGCATTTTCAATAATCTGAAACATGAAATGAATAGCAAACAATACATTTCCCACGGATAATCTTCTCATGCATCTTGCACCAGTGTTTTCTACTCCACTATGGCTCGACGAGCCATCCATCTGAAATTTCCTTACAACTTGCATAAAAGAATTACAGGTATAAGCAGATAAACTTTTCAATAAACTTAATTTGGTTAGATTTAAGCACATTGACTTTTTTTAGTAAAGAATCAGTCAACATAATCATACTACAGCGTCACGAAATAACTAATAAACTGATCCTTGTGGAATTTTTTTCCCCTAAATAGTTCTAGGACATTTTAAGTACATTAATATTCATAACAGCATTGAAAGTGAACCTTAGAATCTGACAGCACTGATCATTTCAGTAGAATAAACAAAATACAGACTTGTTTTTTTGTCCGACATTGGGAATTTTCTCATCCATTATCATCACACAAAATAGACATCCTGATGATTTCCAGTAACTGATTCAGTGGCAAAATATATTTATTTGCTCAATAGGCATGTCACTTTTCAGGGTGTAGTCATCTTTTCAGAGATAGATGCATGCAAGATCACCAACTTCACAGAGGACTATAGCTCATACAGACCCACAAAGCAAATAGCATCAGCAATGAGCCACCAATAGTATACTTCCACTTCCTTCCCTGTCAAGTTTGTTCAAGCATGGTATATCTGCATGATCACTTCTCCATTTCAGCTGTCCAAAACAAACAGTTAAACTGAAAAGCAGACTTTCACCTCACTTAAAAACACGTACAGAACTAGAAGGGGCATCCCAATGGCTCAGCTGGAGTCCTGAAGAGCCATTTCCGTATGGAAATACAAGATAGTGATGTTAGTGAAGCTCAAAATCCAAGTCTGTATTCCTTAGCTATTTAATAATTTCTCACAGACTTCATTAGAAACAGGATTGGGGAAAAAAAGGGCTATTGAAATATGACACACAAAACTGTTCTTAGAAGTACTAATCACGCATCCATAACAGGGTACATGACAAGTGATTCAGTAGGATGTCAGAAAAAAAGAACATCACAGCTAACTTCCTCTTGACCTAGAATATGTTATTTTCCAACAGAAAACAGTATGAGCAGTAATTTTAAGTCAAGTTGACAGATCTAAGTCCATATCATCACAAAATTCAAAAACAAGTATTTAAGGGTTCTATTAAATAGCCTCAAGAGCTCTTATGCATGTTCATCCTTTTTCCACTCAGCAAACACACTAACGGAAAACATTCATAAAAAAGCCTTAAATCTGCACGTTCTACTGGTAAAAAAAAAAACAAAAACAGTCATAAGGACAAAAGTGTCAAAACCAGCCTGAGGTCTGGCAGTTGACAATAACAACCTGTAGCAAAGTCAGTTGCAAAGCTCTCCAGAATTATTATGGGACAGTACACTCATTTTAAAATGGCAATTCACCCTAACTTTAGCCATCTAGCTAGTCATACCAGTAGATGGAAATATTTATTGCACAACAAAAAATAAACAAGAATTTACTTAAATCAACATAAATCATTGAGCAAAGTGAAGCTACCATTCATGCATGTGATCTTACTATCAGATGTATGATTTTTCTGAGGGCTTACCCTCCTATTGATTTGTCAGGTGCTCCACAGTTCTCTGGCTTATCTGAAATTCCACCCCTGGGACCGGTTGCCAAAGCATCTAATAGATTTGAATAAAGTCAACCTTCTCTGTGTTACAGCTCTTCCTTTCTAAAGGTCACCACCTTTGCAGCATGCTTGTTATGTTATTAATTTGTTAGCATTGCTATTCATAAATAAACCAATCTCTTTCACATAGCTGTATATACCACCACAAATAAAACAATAAACAGATGGTAGTGCACAGTCTAAATATTTTGGTTCAGCTATTATACATGTAGCTATCTCAATTCTACATTCCCAGCTTTAGATGTCCTATAAAATTAAAGGGGGTTATTTCTAATTTTAAAAATATTGTGTCTGCAACTGCCTATAGTCTAGAAAGTTCAAGTGAAATGCCCACATGCTCCCTGCACAACTGCTTGCTCATCACGAGAAGAAAGTTCCCACGCCTTTGGTTGTTTACCCTCTTAAGAGGCAGGAAGGAGTAGCTTACATTGACATCCTGCAAGATTTATCTTATTTTATCTCTTTTTAATACCATGTTACTTTCTCTGTAAGAGAAAAGAAAGCCCCCCAGACACCAGGAGAAAATATGGGAAATACAAGTACCGCTTTCTACCTGGCAGTAAAGCCAAAGCAAAGAAAACCATACCCTATGTCTTTTGCTTCATCTCTTAAGGTAACATGTATGGATGTTGCCTTCTCTTCCTTGCTAATTCCCATATCCATGCAAAATCAACCAATCCAAATATGATTTAGCTAAATACAATAGAGAAACTGCACTCTATTTCTTCTTCCTTTCCACTTAATGCAGACAGCGCTGTAGCAGAATAATTAACCATGCGTTAACCAGCTCCCATTACACTCCAGAATGTGAAATATGATTATTCTAGAAATACAGAACTGTGCAAAGTTGACACGGAACACATACTTGATCTGGTAGCCTTTTTGAATGACACACCCTTCTAAATGAACAGATATAAAACTCAAGATCCTAAGACTTCAGAGCCTTCTTATCTCCTTGTTATGTTTTTGTGGTTTTATTATTTTTATTATTGTATTTAGAAAGAAGTAAGGGTGTAAGTAGGGGTGAGGGAACCATTGTAATAAGAGCACAATAGTTTCAGGTTACAAAGCTTGCCAATGACTATGTAAGAGAAAACTCCATTTCCACCACATTTCTAACACAAAGCCCCCAAGACAGAGAGACTTAAATATACACAGTTAGAGAAAGAATATGATCTATTATCCTGACTTGAAAATGAAGCTGTCAATAAAAAGGAAAAACAAATGGGATAAAATCAGAGTAAGATACAATAAATGACCTCTGCATTTATATTTTCATCTGTTCTCCTCTATGGTAAGAAGGGTGAGAATTTATTTTATTGCAGCTAGAAGACTTTTATCGAAGTGTTACACTATCACATTCTCCTCTAAGATAGTCATTCTATTGTTGTAAATAACCCATTTTTCTCAGGTCTCCCCCTTCTACAAGTTCCTTACCCTGTAAGTTCCTAACAGCTACAGATATAAATGGACATACAGAACTTTCTACTTGGATATGGAAGACTGTGTTCTTTGTCAGCCAACTGTGGGCAGCTTTTAGTTATGCATTACTTAACCTAAAGTGAATTTACATAAAAGAGAACAGTGATAAGAGACATAAAACAAAACTGCAGCAATGGAGAACATGAATTACAGATCTTTGTTCTTCTAGGTGCCACATTATTGCCTTACTATTTTGTACTTAATAGCTTACGCATTAACCCCCTGAAAATACTGTGTAATAAGGAATTAGCTTTCTGTTTGCCACCAATTACTGGAAACTGGGAGCAGAAGCCAGTCAGCAAAATCTGTGGGTTTTTTGAAAGGACAAAGCAAAATTGCAGTGGTCTTCTGCCTTCCTGAGATTAGCTGAATCAATTCAGCTATCTATGGCCTTTTACCAAGGTTACCTAAAAAAAATAAAACAATCAACAACCACCAAACCANGTTTTTTGAAAGGACAAAGCAAAATTGCAGTGGTCTTCTGCCTTCCTGAGATTAGCTGAATCAATTCAGCTACCTATGGCCTTTTACCAAGGTTATCTAAAAAAAAAAGAACAATCAACAACCACCAAACCAAAAAAAAAAACCCACAACAAAACCCAGCAACATTGGCTCATGCTGGATTTACAGCTGTTTGTCTGCAAAACCAAAGGTAAGTTCACATCAGGTTTTTGTGAGGAGGTATTTAGCATGCCTACTGATTGCTTGCACCATGCGTATGCATCAATATTGGGCAAGCTTGCCACAAGCAGACAATTAAAAACACAGCAAATTTGCAGGATCAGCTTACTGTCATCTTAACATTTTAGAGAGATCTGGGTTTGTGCCTGGTCAGCGCTTTGCTAATTAACTGTATTCTGACTATTCTGCAGAAATGATATTTTAGCTTGTAAAGTATCAGATGAATATTATGGTCAAATAAACTTACACTGCAAAATTGTAAAGTCACTGTCAGTCTGCTGCATCTTACCCTTAAAATGCTCAGAAGAGGCCAAAATGTTGATTATATCAATATTATGCACATTCTCAATATGAAGCATTTGTACACGTACCAGAGTTTATATGTATTCCAGTAATTGAACACCCAATGTAGTCTCAAACCAAGAATATTAAAATACAGGTGCCTATTAAGATACCTTTAATGAATATCTAAGGCCCAAATGTGATCAATCCAACTTTCTCCAGGTTTCTCTAAAAAACTTCTAGCCTGTTTACTTAAAAAGGAAGATGCTTTGTGCTTATAACTCCATGCAATTCACAAGTTAAAAAGCAGTATTCCTCGGACCAGTGCTTGAAGCAGGCACTTCAGGACAGTTCTTACTAAAGCCTGACGGTTTTTGCTTCTTCTTCTAGTTTATTGACTCAAAACCTAGGTCAATAGATGAGGTATGGCTATTTTTCTCCTTTATCTCATACAGTCTCTTCATATATTGTAGTGTAATTGTAAAATAATTCTTTGTCGCATTGACAGTGCCTATTGGATTTTCCTATTAGGGTTTTGTGCTAAAAATTTAGAGTATAAAAGGTGAAAAGAAAATTTCACATGTTTTAAAGACAGCCAAAACAATCTTTGTGGCAAGCTTGTGCATTCACTGAAAGCAAAAACAAAACCCTGAGACAACACTGGGGCTGGAAGCTGAAAGGTAAATTACGCTTGCTGTGTTCTTCTGAATTGAATCCTGCCTGTATGATCAGCAGCATTCAGACTCCCGGCGGGGAAGTCTCCAAAAGAGAGGGAAAACTAGGCAGGTGGCTTTAAAGAAAGCACACAGAAACATACTAAATAAAAATTCTAGTTGAGAAGTGAAATTAGTTAAATTGCCTACAGCATGTCTGTGGAGGAAAAGGGTCTACACAGATTTCCCTCCTTTGAGGGATGGAGAGAAAAGCATGGCAGAGCATGAGAAGTACATGCACGTATGGAAGACCTGTTCATTATATAGAATTTCTTTATAGGTATTCTGTTTTGAAAATGGACAGAATGAGGAACACGCTAAAGGAACACACTAAAGAAACCACTGAGATAGAGTGAAGGGCTGTATTTGTCAGCCAGCAAAAGATTCAGCCAGTAGCTGTGAACACAAGAAGAATAAACTGCATGGGGGCAACAGATACAGCACTGTCTTGTCCTGAAAGCAAGGATTCAGAAACAGTCATAGGCATTCACTGGGATGACATAGCTGTAAGATGCCCTCCATCAGAGAGTTTACCCAGAAGACAGGCGTCATTCCTGCTTCATCATTACTAGTCAGCAGGAGCTTCGAAATAGTCAAGATTGGATTAATTATGAATTTTTAAAAGGCAGTTCATAATTTGGGGGTAGGAGAAGTAAGCAGAGTTCAAAAATAGCTGCTGAAGAAAAAAGAACAGCTGCCCTTTACAATTACTAAAAAAAAAAATAAAAAAGAAAAAAAAGGAAATGCGTTCTGAAACACAGCTGGTTGTCTGTGAATTCAACTCAGCATTCACTCAGACACTTATCTCAGATTACAAGTCCAGGCTTTAACACATGTCCCCATCTGAGAGCATTTGTTCCTACGAAAATAAATGGAACCAAGGAGCCCAAATTGCTTAAGCAGCTTGGAAGGTCTCAGTCTAACTATCTTTTGAACACGAAAACTGTTCCTTCCTCAGTAGCATAATATGGCCTTCCTTCTTCACAGAACTGTGGTTTGTTTCCCTCAGATATCAAGACAATTTTTCAAATAGTAGAATTTTAAAACTCTATCTTCTGGGCACCGCAAAAATGTCAACCTTGGGGTAAGGCATAAACTCACCAATTTGTCTCTAGGCAATTCAACGGCACAGAAAGGCTATTATAAATGTCTAAAACACAGTACATGAGACAAAATATAGTTAATAACAGACCACTGAACTTCTCAGATTTGCTTTTTCTTCTGCAAAATTTCATTACAAATCATGTAGTAAAGATAATGCTTAACCATGTATTGGAAATCATATATTTATTTAATCTATGACACTCACAAAGAGTCGATCTCTTCAGAATGGAGACACTCCTGTAGCGACAAGAAAAGCTTTAGGGTAGACCTGCAATTCAGGTGTAACCAGCCGTATCCAGTTTCATTTTAAAAAGACCCAGAACTCTAACTTGTGTAGTTCACAGACGTACCTTTCCTTATTAGCCTGACTTCTGTACTCTTCTTATGTTTTGCCCGTAATACGTTACATTATCATCACTAAATATTTTAAAAATACCTCTCAACAAATCACTGTGCAAAAACAAGCTTAGGTGCTATAGAGTAAGAATATAAAACTTGTATTCCTTAGCCACAGAGTTTTCGCCTACCAAGACACAAACACAGGAAAAAAAAAAGGATTCTACTATTATATACAAATATTACTGTTTGTAACTGACAAGAGAAAAGTGGTCATAAAGCCTGTTAAATATCAAGTAACTATGGCTTTGGCTTTTCTGTTTCATTTCTCAGGAGACTCCCAAGAAGTTATAGTTCTATACCTAGCCAAAGATAAGGGTTTTCCTTGTGCAATGGAAGAAAGGAAGAGATAGAGCCTAAAATCCCTAATTATTTGCTCAGATCATCCAGATAGGTAAGAAAACCAATTACATGCCATCAGTGAAATAATGGGAAGTCCTCAAAGCTAAACAGACTGCAAGAATTAACTGTAGTTGAGATAGTCATAACAAATAGTATTTGATAGGATGAAACTTGCCCACAGTATTATATTAATTACATTGTTCTGAACACTGACGAACTAACTAAAATTCTACTGTGTTTGTGGACAATTCTTAAAATGAAGGAATCAAAGCTATTTTTCCAGAATGTAAGTTATTGGACACTGTCTGATTAATGCCATTGAACACTAAACTTGGCCTTTAAAGAATTACTTTTTTTTCCTTTGTGCATACTACAATACTGATTATTACTTAGAACCTGTTTATACACCTTTCCATTTTGATGAAGAAAGCAAGAATAAAACCTTAAGAATGAATTACAACTAGGTTTCAATGCAAAGATGTCACCTTCTACAGAAAACACGGTTACTTTTAAAATCAGTTCCTTTGAGGCAAGATAATAGGTTTCTAATGACCTAATTAATTTTACACTAAGTGTATTTTGCAAATGTACAAAGTTAGACAGCAAATTGCTGTCTCTGCTTTGGTAAGAAATGGTTGTCTCCAAACAGATCTCTAAAACCAATGTACAGTAATTCATGCTGACAGTTTATTCTAATTACAGCTGAATATAATGGTTCAGCTGAGATACCAAATTTCACTGCAAACGCTTTGCTAGACGGTAAATAAAATAAAATGAAAACAAATTATAAATCCAAGGTATTTAGCTGAAACCTTGTTTTTTCTAAGCACATAATGCTACTGAAAGGTATAATGTAGCAGATAACATTGTCCGATGCTGATTCAGAAAATTAGAAGTTGTTTTTTTAAGTAATTCTAACAGCTATACGTTTATTCATATTAACACAGACGACATAATATTGATACTCACTTTCTTTTCCTCCCAACTGTACCAAGATTCTCTGAAACTGCAACAGGAAAAATTATCATCAACTGAGAAAAACTGAGGTATGTATTCTTCTCGCTTTCTTTGAATACCTAGATTCTAATCTGTCAAGGAAGAGTTCAGGAAGTAGGTTAATTCCTGGTTCAATGAAAAGATAGACAGAACCATGATAAGTTGACTTTATTCATAACTGTATATCATAAGGTCCTCTTACGTATGTTTTAGAAATTTACCAGTACATCCCAGCAACACACAAATGTGAATGTAGCACAAGCAAGAAACGCAAGTGCCTCAGACAAGGTTTTTTTGTAAGCTATAACCTAATGCAGGAGTTTTACAGTCAGGTGATCTGAAAGAATTACCTAAGTAATTATAGCTTTAGGGCAAACAGCAGGACTAAATGTTAAACAGATTTTATAATATTTTTTTTTAAATGCCTTGGCAGTCTCCTGCCCAATTAGAAATACATTTTGGAAAACACGTAACAGTAAGTATAAAGTGTATATATAACAAAGATGTGATGCACGCTAAGGGAAAAAGTAGAGTTTACGTGTTAAAAGGTTTTATGGAAATAAATTTCCTACAGGAACATGTTCACACATAAGGAAAAGCAAACAGCAGAACTGGGTTTTCTTTGCGCACTTTTAGGGGGAGTCAACAACCAACATCTGTGTTTGTGATTTTTAAAGTTTCATAGGATTCAAAACACAGACTTTGAAATCAATACTTAAATCTAGAAACAATCTTAAGTGTTTATGTTAGGAGATTTACAAGGCAAGAAATATTTGATTTTACGTAACACCATACACCTCCTACTCTTTTCAATCTGAACCTGGACAAATTTAAAGTATACAATTGCACATCTACCAGCCATAAGCTTCAAACTCAAACTCCAAACTGAACAAGAAAGCTCAGGAATGCAATTTGTCAGTATAGTCCAGTTGATAGTATGGATATGAGACTAGACTAAGATGTTTGGCAAGCATAAGCCAACAGTTTTGTCCAAACAGTACTAGTGCACATTAGAATAATCATGGTTTTCTGGATATAATACATGTGGCTAAGAAATGCAAGCAGCATAATGGCATGTTCTTGCCTTCACCTACCACATTAATGGAGCCCTGTTTGGAGATCCTGAGAGAGACCTCTGGCAAGCACAGCTATATGGGACAGGAGTGACCCTTTCAACAAAGAAACTAGGACCTCTGAAGGAGAAATCTTTTAAGTGATGTCAAGAGGCAAACTAATAAGGCCATGCAAAAAAAGGGAGAATAAAACCCAATAAAATAAAGGTAAAAATATACTTTAAAAACCCCAAACCAAAACAATGCAGAAAATGCAGGTGTACCCAAAGCAACATAGGTTATTTCTGCAGAAAGAAGTATAGGAACAGCACCAACATATGTATTTTAAGTATTTTTAAAACAGAATCCACACTCATTTAACAGTGAACAAAAGCACAAATTCTCTACATTAGAAGAGCCCCTCCTTTTTCATACTGGCATCCTGCAAAAAGATTATTCATTATAAGAAGGCAGAAAAATTCTGTAAGATAATATGAATGAGGCATGTAGTTAATCCACTAAGATTCCATTAAGAAGTGAGCCGATGTTCAGCCAACTAATTACTCATTCATTAAACCAGAACCATAAATGACATTTCCAACATATTACAAAACCCCTCTGTAGTAATATTTTCCCATCTACATCTATTCTGACATTTATATTCTATGTCTCTTTCATAATTATTTCAAATAATTCCTCTGACATATTGAGGGGAAAATAGCTTAAAAAGAGATTACTTACCACCTACCAGTTGCTCTCAAAGAAGGGAGCAGGACAGAGTAATTACGTTGGTGTGTTAACATAGAACTGATGTGCTTCTAGTCCCTAATAATCACTGCTGTGGTTCACCTTTTCCATGGTGAAAATTTTCCAGTGCTTGAAATTATTTGCACACACATACACTCAGAACTCATCCTCACAAAAAGGAGCACACATAAAACTAGTTCATTTGATTCAGAGAAAGTAATACAGCACCCCAAAGTCAGCACAAAAAAACCCAAAAAAGTCCAAAGCTGGATTCTGCTATTGCTAGTGCAATAGCTGCTGCTGCATAAAATAGAAAAGGAAAGTGTAGAGGGGGTTGCACAGACATCTCCTTAGACAAAGAATAAACATGGTTTCAACCAAAGGAGAACTTGATAATCAGTACAAATTGTTATTTGTTGCATCTTCACTCAGGCATTCCCGGCACCTCTTTGGCTGGTAATTAACAAAGTCACAAAAGCTGACAGTTTGCAGGAAATAGTACAAACTCTGGGCTATTTAGACCAGTAAAGTGAGCTGCAATTTGCTACAATTGGCTTCTTTCAGCACATTTTCATATCACGTTTTGTATATAAAGATTATTTCTTTGCTATAACACCACCACATTTTATTAATTTCTGCTTAAAAAAAAAAAAATAATAATTCTCCTTCACACACTGGTCCACATTCTGGCTTCCAAACGGCACATTGTTTGAGCAGTCTCTTCCATCCTCGTATTCTTGTTCTTACAGTTCCTGTCTCTACCCCTCTCCCTTTATACATTATTCTGATCTGACTTCTTCTAATGATCTTGATATTTAAAATCCATCAAAGTTTTTGCTGATCCCAGATTTGGTTCTTATACTTCAAGAAAACCTAGTCAAAGCCAGTAATGCATTACAGCACATATATGATGAGATAATGACATCTGAAAGATAAAATAGATAAAATAGCCCCGGTGCAGATTTGAAACTCTGCAAATGTTCTTAGTACCAAAAAGATAAAAAAGGTGGGATGGCACTATTTTATCATGTGCTGCTCAGGGATAAATGAAGCTACATCTCATACTGAAGCTACATCTCATACTACACCTACAAAAGGACTGACCTACATAATCAAGAGACTATCTATCCAGTGTTCAAAACTCATCTCTCCTAAAGATTTCTTTCCGTTTAGTTTATGCCATTAACAAAGTCACATAGATCAGAAAATAGATTGGTCAAGCAATTATAATAGCTGACACATCCCTAGATAGAAAAAGTAATCTTTCTGACACCACTCCACCTATGTTGGTCAATACCCAAAGGATTTCCAGGCGCTTTAGCAGATCTGTGTGGTAACAAACCGTGATGTTACTCCCATGTGCCAAATATAGTCTGCAACCTTGCATAAAGTCAGCTTCCTATTTGAAGCACAACCAACAATGTATGATCAGGAGAAGACAGCTGCTAGAATACAAAAAGCTCTGGCAAGGACGTAGAAAAGAAAAAAAAAGCTAACAATGTCCTTAGATGCAAAGGCTGCTAAAGGTTTCACTTACCAAAAGGAGCAGTGACATAAGAAGGTGGAATTTATCAGTATGTAGAGCTACCTGACTATCTGCACAGCCGTACAGTCCACAATACAGCCATTGTAAGAGGAACACAGAACTGGACTACACGGCATCATATATACACTGTACTTCTGCCAGTACGTAACAGCCAAATATAAAATCTCCCGGAATAGACACAAACCTCAAGAGTGTATAAAGTGGAATGAGTTCACTTACTGTCCATGTTCAAAATTTATTTTTAAGGAAACTTCTTTTAAGACATACACATTTAAGAAACTGATACTCAGGATAGCAGCATGGACGCAGACAGGTATGAAAAACACAAAGAACATTTTCCTGAATGAAAGGAATCAGGTTTGTCAAAAAGACAAAAAAAAAACCCAAACCTCAGAATTTGCAGTTTCCACCAAAAAAAGGAAAGAAACAAAGACTTTAATGTAAAAGAGGTTTGTTTGCCCAGTCCATACAACATTAAATCAGGTGTTAGGTTAGTTGTAGCCAAGGACAATATATTGGTGGCAAGAGAGAACTTGTAATGCTCCTTGATTTCCTAATTCTCTGAAAAATAAGAAAAAGAAGTAACCAGCAAGAGCCTATTCCATTTCCCTCATCCAGCACAGTGGATGGAGATCCAGCACTGCAAAGAGCATTCTGGTTTATCCTGCACAGATCTGAGAAAGACTATACAGCCCAGCACAATCCCTGAAAATTCTTTGTCCTGTTCAGAATCATCCAATAGATTCATGACTAAAGACAGTTACAGATAATTTAACATGCATAAAGAGAATAATAGACAGTCAAGTCTATAAAAAAAACTTCATGAAGAAACCACAGAGATTTAAGCAATGCCTCACAAATATTCATAATACAATTAATCTCACAAACATAGATTATTTTTTTTCCCCAAGTGTACTTTTACATTGGCTTTAACATATTTATAGGCCACCACATACACGAATAATTTATTGCAACCTGTTAGGGGAGTTTTTCCTGTGAAAATGGGGTGATTAGATGTTTATTATACAGGTTGTGATCATCCACTGGTGTGCTTTCATTCACTCAGTGGGAAGTTCTCACTGAGTAAGGATTTCAGAAAGAAACCTGTCTGTGAGAAACACACTAATATGAAAAATGGTCACAATGTCCTCTTTAAAGCACACAACATTTAGTTTACATTTTAATTACATAAAATTCTATTATAGTAATTTAAAGGGAAAATATTATTTTTTCACATTGTGAATATTTTTTTTACTGAATCCCACATTTTAATGTAGTCTCACTAAGAATTTAGGAAAGGTTCACTTCAGAATAAATTGGTACTAAACAAAATGTGTTTACTATCTGTGTATGAAAGTGTATTGTTAAAAAGAACGTGAGTAACTTGGAACAAATTTTAGAGCAGATGCACTGGCTAGTACTATTAAATAGCAATGCTTTTAAGACTCTTCAAAGCAACAGTCCGCAGGCAGTGGGAATGCAGCACTGAGATAAAATACCTATCACTGGCACTACATTTTGCAGCAAAAATAATTGATGAGGAGCTGGGTAGAGTGGATTATAAATTGCAGGGTGCATGCAGTAATTTCTGCTCTAGTCAATGTAGATATTAGATCTATAGGATAAAGACTGTCACTGATACAATAAAGGGCAGAATAACCAATAACAAGGAGGATTATATTTTATCAATTGATAAGAGATAAAACACCTATATGATCCAAAATTAGTTTTTACTGCCTTAAAAAAAAATCTGTCTGCAAACCCTGCATCAAATATTAATCAAGCAATAATTAAATAGGATAAAGAAAACTGTCTTGATATCTCACTCGCAATCTTTTTCGTGATGTATAAAATAAGCCAAGCATGACTGAATCAAACTGTAATACTTTAATACTGGACTTTTAAATTTTAATGTTCTATTTTATTCCTAAGCCCTTCTTGGAAATACTATTCTTAACCGAGTTTTGGTAGCCCATCTAATGATGCAATGCAGTAAGATTGGAAAGCAGGACCAATATAGCAAGATAAGGTTTTAGATTCTTCTTTTGTGTTACTTGAACTATTTGACTTTAACTGCATGCTTTTTTTACTACGTTTCTGTGACAGAGTACCAAGGTCAGAGAGACCTAGATAGAACAGTCCGTCTACCTCTCTACTCAGCAAGTGGTTACACACAAGCGTAAGTACTTTTTAAAGGAAATAATGTTTTAACCAGATGTTTAAATGATTCCTGGCCTACTGAGGGGTGCACAATTAAGCAGCCAAGATGCAATTATGAATTCAGGATCTATAGCTTCTGTGCTGGACTTTGCCAATGACTATTTCATTAACTGTTGATAAGTCGTTCCAGGTGTAATATGCTGTTAGACTAACTGTGGTTAATGAGAAGGTCCCAACAGAGAGGGCTCTTTAACATACAATAGATAATAAATACTAGATAAATAAATACTAAATCTTTTAAGAGATGCTCTCTTAAATATCTCACTTCTTTGGTTAAAGTACACCTCTGCAACCCAGCTAGACTACTTTTAATCCCAGATTCCTTGCAGATTAGCCATCCTAGTGGTGCCTTATTTCACCAGCAGACTTTCAAATCACTTGTACTGAAACTCCTTGTTACAAGTCCACAGTTCCACGTGCAAATGTTATGCACCTATAGATGGTCTTTTGCAGATTATATTATCAGAACAAAACCAAAGTATTCATGGTTTCAATTGCAAATTTGTTGAAACACTTCTAAGAAGAGAAGCTATAGCCTATTTCAAGTCGGTTGACTGAGACCAGAGCACTCAGCCTGGTAAAGAAGTCACGGTTAGCTTTCCATTTGTACCAAGTACCTGATTTTAGAACTAATTGTGTGAGCTACTATTTATGCACTTAAGCCTCTGAAGAATCAGGCCCTTAATGTGACAAATACTTTTAAAATAACTTTCAAAATTATCAGTACTGAAGAAAAAACATGCCATAAAACTGCCTGTTCGATAATTAGTTCACAACTTGTTTTGCTTTCAGAGATTACAGTTGAAACCAGCATAAATTATCTCCTGTCAAAGAGATTCTGTAAAGTTTGTTTAAAATCAATGACTTACTTTTTTTAAAATATACTGAAGCATTTAATGGGAAAATTTGTATTTTTTCCTGCATGCTGGGAACACTTTCTTTTTACACAAATTATAGTAGAAAATATTTAAAAAATAGGACATAACTTCCTCACATTCAGGACTATTAAAATCTATCAGGCCTTCAACTTCTCCTGTGGCAATATTATTCTCCTTGCCTTATAAAATAATCCCACAAAGATTATTTTTTTTCTTCTTAAATAAAATGCTTGAGATGTTTGGAATGATTAAAAGACATGAAGATCAGAAAGATTTTTATGTATCTACTCTGTTTTTACTTATGACTTCATAGGATTTTTTCTCCCAGGGAGGAGGCAAAAAAATTAGACGGTATTTGAAAGGCCTCCATTGTTATAAAGAACAATGTGTAATATCAAGGTGGAAAGAGAAGAGAAATTCATGAATATACAGAAGAAAAGGAAAAAGAAAGTCTCCACAGGAGTGAATAATGGTCACATTTAACCAAGTCTAAATTGAAAAGTGTCACAAAGGAAAAGGCAAAAGCCCTCTGCAAGTTTCTGAGAGGCCATGCTTCCCTAATGAATACTTCCAAGCACGGAAGACAGCAAAACACTTGCCTTCAACTGCTGCCCAAGTATAACATAACCTGCTGGAAAACATGCTGCCAGAAACTCCTTCCTTCTTTTCATTTGTTCTTTTTGTTGCCTTTACAGCAGGATTCGCATGTCCTGCAATGGGACATATAGCAACTTTAAAGCTTGTCCTTCATGCAAGACAAGCACATATAGGTGACAGGAACCAATGTAGGTATCTCAATCCCAGCTGGCAGATTTGAAAAATCTCCTACTCAGTAAAGGGAAATTAGGATGAGGCTAGTGCAGCTCCTCAGGGTGTGTAGTAGGGGGAGCTGCTCTTCCAGATAATACGAAAGGGTGGCTGTCTGATGTGAAGGCAGGTATTTACTTTGGTGGACTTGTGACAATTTTTTTGCTTGATCAGAAAGAAGACTGATTCTAAAATGTTATACCTAAATGACTGTGGACTATTATGTTCTGACTGGAAAGGTGTAACAAGTAGCCTGTAAACTCTATTTTACAAAGTATGTAAAAAAAATATATTTCTTGGAATTTACCTTCTGGAGACTAATTATTTCTGTTTTGCTACTCAGAAGAAAGCATAGTCAACCAGTGTGTCTCCTTCTCAAAT
Organism: Himantopus leucocephalus; assembly: GCA_003993805.1. Taxonomy (NCBI): domain Eukaryota; kingdom Metazoa; phylum Chordata; class Aves; order Charadriiformes; family Recurvirostridae; genus Himantopus; species Himantopus leucocephalus. The sequence continues at coordinate 9,434,744 of RSEF01000004.1, read as the reverse complement.
ACTCAAAAACATGAAATACACATCAGGTGTCTTCAAATTTTAGTGTTTCAGAATAAAATCAGTTAAAGCTTCTAGTAGACAAAATTGTTTACTCAATGGACATTATTCAAAAAAAAAAAGAAACTGTGGAACACCCATCAGATTTCTACTTAGTATGCTTGCAATTTTGAAAATATCAAATAAATTTAAAAATACTAAACCCATTCCATTCCTTTGGTCTCAGTGCCTTCTACAGAACAAGTTAAGGTTAATTGCTCTCTCTCTCTTTGTATGAAATTTTGTAGCTCTGTACAAAATTCTTAATTGGAATACATGGTCTGTTTTCACACACTTCAAAATGTGCATGTTTTGAAAGTGGCTGCACTAATTTCAATCAAAGCCTTTAAAGAAAAAAAGAGTTAAATTATTTGAAAAAAACAAAAATTGATATAGCTAGTTCCCCAAAAGTCGTTCTCTTAACATTACCTGCAAATGAAAAAGGAATGTCAACAGAAAGTTGTGACCTCTGCCTTCGCTAACTTGCTTAACTATGCATATTGCCCAAACAAACACATAGGGGTATACCAGTGTGCGTGTGTGTAGATTATCCCCTTCAAAAACCAAGGAATTTACATCTCAGGATTGAATTTTCTCATCTGAACTAGATAGGAAAATGGATGGGATTGTCTTTGATTCATCTCAAATCCAAGAAAACAAACAAATATTATTTTAGATCAGCTAAGAAACCATGTAGTGTACACAATGCAGCATTTCTCCAGGTAATAAACTGGGATACAGCATTCAAAGCTACTTTTGGAAATCAAGAATGGTCATCTTGTTCAAGCTGGAGATGAACAGATTCTTCAGGGTTTGCATTTGTGAGAAACATGTTCCCAGACACCTTCCAAGCTTTAGGGAATAATTGTAGGCTCAAATAACTTGGATAATTGTGAGAACTACTGAGAATTCTCTCTGAATTTAAATCACTTTAAAAACACAATGTAATGTGCTTTCTTTTGGATTATAAACGCAGTAGCAAGAAAGGAGCTTACCATTTATCTACCATATATAGCTACCTAATTGCGGTCTCCTTTGCAAAACAGAATGCTCCACATTTTTTGTGATCACAGGGGATGAACTAAGGACTGCCACATATACGTCTCAATGTTGATAAGGCTGCCAAAGTGCCTGATAAAGTGTTAATAAAGCAGTGTTATGGTTTAACCCCAAGCAGCAACCACGACCACACAGGCGCTCACTCACTCCCCCCAGTGGGGCAGGGAAGAGAATCGGAAAAAAAAGAAAACCTTGTGGGTTGAGATTAAGACAGTTTAATAGAACAGTAACGGAATAGAAGACAATGGTAACAGTAATGATGAAAGAATATACAAAATGAGTGACGCAATAAAATTGCTCACCACCCAGTGATCAATTGCCCAGCCTGTCCCGAGCAGCGATCACAGATTCCTGCCCCCCAGCCAGCCCCCATTTATATACTGAGTGTGACATCTATGGTATGGAATATTCCTTTGGCCAGCTTGTCCTGCCTATGCTCCCTCTCAGCTTCTATGGGAAGCTGAAAAAGTCCTTGATTTAATATATGCATTACCTAATAACAACTAAACCAATATGTGTTACCAACATTATTCCCATAGTAAATCCAAAACACAGCAGCTACTAAGAAGAAAATTAACTCTATGCCAGCTGAATCCAGGACAAGCAGTTAGGTGAAATACCAAGGTCCACTGTTACTTGCAATGCCTCACTGAACGTGGCTCTGAAGGTATCTGAACTCTGATGTTAGAACTACATGAGAACTATACGACTTTGTTTACCCACCAAAACTGTGCTTACAGAATGACAAAATGTGACAACTGCACAACAAAAGTTTCTTCCCATTCAACGAGAAAGGTTTGACCATACGAAATTCCAAGTATCGTCCTGAAGATTGAAGGCATATTACAATATTGATGATAAATGTGTATATAATCATATTCACGGACAAAGACTGGAAATAACATTTTAGAATACTTTATCTGATTACTAATACTTGCTGAGGTACAGAGGTAGTGCAACAGAAGCTGGTGCAGATAGCACTCAAGTAACAGCAAAGTGAATGCAGACCCAGAACTCCAAATGGGAAAAAACTCCAAAACTGTGGTATTAGATGTGGATGCTACCTGTAATAAGATAACATCTTTTATATATATATGTTGACAACTATTGCACTAGCTGTCACACAACAAGCTGTGTGAGTAAATGAGATTAATTAAAATAGTTCATTTTAACTTATCAAGAAAGCTGCATCTGCAACAACTAGATATTCAACTCTCAGTACTAGAATGATGGTGAGTTTGCAGACTCTGTGCTACGTGGAACCTCATTTATTTCAGCGGCAGTTTGTACAGGTGACTATTCAAGTTTCCAAAAGAAAAAGCAGTGGTGAAATCCTATTTCTACAGATGCCCATCACAATGTGTCCTGGCTAATCCGTACTTCAAAGGCGAAGTGGGCATCATTTATTTTGAATCTCTACCTCTCACTGTACAAAACTTAAATGTTTGGCTTGTAACCTGAGGTGGGATCAGAAACTGAGATTAAGGTAGATATTGAAAAATAGAGCTTTGTGGTACATAAAACCTGAGTACATACCTCTGAGAAAATGCAGGAACGAGGCATTAGGGATTGATGCTCGAGGAATACGGGACTCTGCTGGCTCAGAAGCTAGACACCTACATGGCTCCCCACAAGGTTATGAGCTTGGCTCATTAGCAGCCAAACTGGCAGCCTGCCAAAATACTGCATTTCCCAGGTCTGCAGTCCTCCAGTAGCCAGTGTGGAGCTTTCTTGCCCAGAGAATTTCTGCAATTTACATTCCAGCCAATCACTCTCATTGTGAAACACCAAAATCCTCTGAAACACAAAAAATGTGTTCCTACATTCTGTTACAGCTCTAAATCTTTCCTTGCATTATGCTTCATTCCCATCTCTGAGATTAGACAATATCATGTTTTGGAAAGATTCCTTACAAAATAGTGTTATGGCTGTAAACAGATGATGTATATGAAGGTTAACAAAGTTGCACCTGCTAAAGAGACGCACCTGCACTACAGAGGGATTTGGCTTGGGGATCCAGTCAAACCAAGAAAATGCTATTATTTCACCCTGTGGTCAGCTGAAGGCAAGCTGCCCAAACCAGAAAAGTTCTCTTAAAAAGAGCAGGAAAAGACACTGATGGCCTTGAATGAGGATATCATACTTCAAGAAAATTAAAATTATTAAAAATGGAAACCAGAAAGTTAAATCTGAGGAAATAAAATACTTTAACTTTGCACAGCTGTAATTTAAAAGCTCCATAAAAGACCTTAAATAAACTTGGAGCAGATAGAAAAATAGGGTCTAACCTAGTGACGGTAAGCCTTCGCAATCTACTTTCAAAGCACTTAGTTCATAGCACATAAAATATTGAGCTAAAACAGAACTATTGATGTAGATGCAATGGAGGTGTAAGCAAACTTGCTTTTTGTGTACATCTTAAAAGTAATTTAAAGCCTTATATGTTGGGAATTGCTGAGTCTAATTTTTAGCCTGGAGCAAATTTTTATAGCTAAATAACAAACTCTAATGATAAGGGTTTCTAACGATCAGATTAACTACTCTTCTGCTGCTAGGTATTCTAATGGCACACCCTAGCTTTGCTAGACCTGGTTCCACAATCAGTCCGTTTACCCACTTTACATAAACTCTAAATTTCTGCAACTTGAAATTAGGCATTATTTGGATATGTTTAAATCTCATCTGTTTTAATGGAAAGCGTGTGTTCATTTTCTCTCAAACTATCTTTGAAAGGATCATGAGCAAGTAATTAAAACTATTAGGTGACATCTCAGTTTTCAATAGCTCTAGCTAGCCTGAAATTGCTCTCTTTGGAAATGGTAAACATATTCAAAACAAATAATTGTGAGTTATTAAGAAAATCAAAACTTTGAGTGCTCTTTGTTTCATTCACATCAAACTAACTTCTCTAGACCTCTAAGTTTAAAACAACACATTTTTGCAGTTGTAAAACAAAGTACGAAAGTGCCAGGGCTTTTAACCAAATGAAGGCAGAAGTCCAAATACAATTTCCTGTGTGTAATAGCCTCCAGTGATCACATCTTCTGATGACGAGCTTAGAAGGCAAATACTGCTATTCTATACTGTCATTAATTCAGTAAAGGAGTAACTCAGAAATCACTCTGTGAAAATATTATTAAAAACTTGTTGCTTATTCCACAGGGGACTGTATTCTTCTAATCTTGGACAGGTCAAAAGAATCGGTAATAAATCAGAGACAACCCAGAAGCAGTGTTCTGTTGTAGCGCAGGGACAAAAAAAAAAAA
>RSEF01000004.1:9399467-9430283 GCA_003993805.1 Himantopus leucocephalus | reverse complement strand
AAAAAAAAAAAGAAAAAGAAACCAGGACACATACATGTTGCAGGATGCAAGGTTTCCACAGAGAGCGAATCATGGCTCTTCCTCATCTGTTACTTAGCTAGTGTCTCAGATCAGGGGCAGAACAGGAAATACATTCAAGATTTCCTAACTTACAATTGTGTCACACACACAAAACATTCAACATGCTGCCAGCCGATTAAGATGTTCTCTGAAAGACTCCCATGAATTGACGAAAAACATCATACCAATCCAAATAATCAACTGGCATAAATTGGAATAGATGTCTTGGACTTGCATTTTTAATACCTTTTAATCTAATCCAATACCTTGAGCACGCGGAAAATATTCCTGTCTCAATTTTTCTGTTAACTGTTGACTAATTGCACCTTTATGGTTTATAATCAGCAGAATATACCAAGCTTTAACAGCAGTATGACAGAGCATGGCATTACATCTCCTTAACACTTGAAAAGGAATGAAAAATAACAAAACCTAATCTCCCCATAAACTGCAAAAGGACTGAAAGAATGACATATTTTTTATTTAAATGGTTAAAATTATAGATAACTGAAGTCCAGTGTTAACTAAACAAATAGAATTATTTCAGTGAAGTAAGTCTGATGATTGCAGAATTAATTGTATTTGCATAGTAATGTTTAAGTACTAGAAACTGCAAAAGGAAAAATTCTGAATATCAGTTACAATAATTATGATTACAGACTATTGGGAGAAAGGAAAAGATCAGTCTTTTTTCCTTTTTTTTCCTTTAGTATGTGCTTTTCTGTGCACAGTGGTAAGATGAGTGCTCCAGTTGCTATAACAACTTAAAGCTCTATTATAATCAACAATCATCTAAGTTTAATTGCCATTCTGCCCTTCTAAACCAATATATTCAACAGCAGTTGTATGAACCTTGTTACTAAAACCTATTCAAAATCTCAAAACAAGCTGAAGTATACTTACATATCAGAGTTAGTCTGAAGTTGTCCTTCACTTCCTTATTGTAGCAATGTACCACTCAAAATGCTTTACTTTGTCCATGAGAACATTTGTCTTGGGACGGCTATCCTCTGATGAATTCCAAAACTAAATGTAAAACAGAATTGAAACTGAATGTATGAAACAAAATAAATTAAAATAAAAATTTTAAATTTAAAATATATTAAACATTAAAACATTTTCCTGATAGTATAAGCATCCCTACCTTGTACAAAAGAAATTCCAGTTAGGTGAGCAACAAGAGTTAAGCTGCTCATAAAAAATAAATTGATCAGCAGAGAGAATAGAACACCCAATGCACTTCAAAATCTAGTGATACATACAGACTAACTACAAAGATTATTACAAACTATATCATGAACTATAAAAATTTCTGTTGCTGGCCTCTATAACGTTTTCTTTGAATAACAAAAAAGAATCACATTTGAAAATGGGAAGACGTTAGCATTCTTCACAAATTCTCTAATTCAGCCCCTGTGGGCTCAGAATAAAATTGAGCCTTATCATTTACCCATTAATTATGGTGTCCATCTGTAACAACATGCCTTGTATGTGACATTGGAAACAGACAATCAGAGCAGAAGAAAAAAATGGAATCAGTATCAAATACGCAGGGTTAAAAAGAAACTAAAAAAGGTCTGTTACAAAAGGTACAAAAGATAACCAAGTGATGCAGCACTAACTAAGGCAAGTGATTCTTTCTGAACAGAAAGAATGTAGACCCAAAATGTACTCAAGCTTTTGTACTTTTACCTGCTCCTGCCTCGTGCCCTACGTCTTTTTTATATTCCAGAAACTTGCAAATAATGCAACAATAGGTCATACCATCACTCAGAACAGAGAATGACACCTAACTGTCACGTTAGGTGCATGACCTCACTTTCACTTATAGCATAATGCAGAGATCTCTGGAAACTACTTAAATGCAATACTGGAAGCTAAAGTTACAAACGAGCAAGGCAGAGTGTGAAGCTGGACAGTACAAATAATTCAGCCACAGCTAAAATGTTTGGCAAACTATTAACTTGTTAACTGCACCTCTATTAATATTTTACAGTAAAGATGCTCAGATGTACAAGAAAAATCACGAAACTGGAATGAGCTTGGAAACATGGCTGCAGTTGCAGCTGAGCCCTAATGCAGAATGACCAGTCTGTGGTCCACAGATCAGCTTCTGTAACTTGTCTTCTGCTGCCTGCTTCATGGCAGAGCAAGTGGGCAAAGGTGGCCTGCGGGGGAGACCGCAGGCTTGTGCCAGCCTTCCCTCTGTTGCGCTTTGACTGCCTCTCTCCCTATACCGTGATGTATGAAGAACAGGACAAGCTCTTCAGTGCCTCAGTGAGAAGATACTGGAACCACCTTGGTTAAACGCTGGTCATTACTACCCTAGTGGAACGATAACCTTTGTTATCAGTTAACCATCGGGAAAAGTAACTAGTTTCAACAACACTATGAAAATAAATCACACACTTTAGACCTAAAACAATCGCAAATATTAAATCCACCGAGTCATGTTGTTTCCTGTTTGAATATGCCTGGGTTTAGATTTAACCCACTAATTAATTAAATGTTGTTTGTCCATCTGTTATTTACTGATGAATAAATACAGTACACCAAAAAAAACCCCATAGGAAATAAAAAAAATGCCAGCTCAGTATAAGTACTAGGTCAGTCAAGAGAAAAAAAAATGATAATAAAAAGCCCCACCCTGCAATTCTGTCAGACTGTAGAACAATGAGAAGCATACTGGCATTTAATGTCTATTTAAGCCTTTTTATCAGTCATATTTTTCTATTTCATTTAGTTATAATGAAGATTTACATAAAATATATATATGTAAACACGGGAGGACTTAGGAAGTGAGAATGTTCTAAAAACAAATTGTGCTGAATTTTTTGACAGCAACTGCTTAGTACTTTTATCAGAAATCAATAATTATAAAGCATAGTCATGAAATAAGAACAACTGATAGTCTTTGATAAGGTCCAGTTTTGCCGAACTGCAGTAGCAAAGAAACAGAATAAGCTCTGACTTCTGTTCCAAAAGTAGCATTTCATAACGTAGCAAAAATGGCTTGCTTTTGATCTTGGTTTATTAGATCCAGATCAGAGAATAGAATGAACTATTTGTCTTTAAAAAGTAATTATCTTTTTGATTATATGTCATAGCAAAAATCTTATCTTTGTCTTGGAAGTTTGAGACTAATGACGACAACGTTAGGAGTCCTGTGAACCTTGACAGTAGTTCAGCCAATTATGTGATGAACGATGAAGATGGAGTCTTCTTTACTCCTCTGCGACATTTCTAGAAACGATAATTCTGAAAATCTAAATGGAGTCATTGCTTTTCACCCCTGTGGGCAGAGCCATAATTCGTCAGATATACATTCTAACTGGGTTTTCTAACGGCTCCATTCATTTCTCAATCTTTCTAATAAGATTGCCAGAGAGGACAGCTTGTCTCTGACATATTTCTCTTCCAAAAGGACAAAATCATCTGAGCTATTATTCAAGCCTTTCAACATCACATTTTGGTCATCAGAACTTGTCAAATTAAACAAACTAATATTGCAATTTAAAAAGAAAAATGAAAAAGACAAAAGTAGCCTGTGGTTCCTGTAGTTTCCACAGCACACTGTAAAGTCAAACATGTTTTAAAAGTAAATCCTCATCCCTGAAAAACAGAGGGATTTATATTATGCTGAGGCCAATAACTGGCATTCACTATGTGATGTGAAATTTTCACAACAATTTAGAACCTAAAACTGTAACCAAATACTGAAGTGCCACTGCACATAAGTAGTACTGAAATGTAGAAAATATTCTATTGAATTAGCAAAGGCAATTTTTGAGCAGGTCAGAAATTTGTTCACGCAAAATATAAGTCAAAATGGTTTAGCAGATTCTTATTTTTACAGTCTGAAGAAAAAAAAAATCCCCAAGAAGACTATGGGGAAAAGAAAAGCAGCGTGGAAATAAACGGACTTTTAAATCAAGTTAAGGGGAAACTTCTTGATTACACCAATGATAGATACATCATTACAATACATAAAGTTGTAGCAGAGAGTAGTAACAAGACATTGCTACAAAACTTTACTTTAAAAAACACAGCGAGTGAGAAGTTTAACTTTATTTGTGCATATGTAAAATAAGTATGTCGTGAAAAGTGTATATGAGAGTTCCTACGTGATGGAGGAAATGATAGGTTTACTCCTAGCATAACTTACGTTACAGAGTAACCAGTGAATTACAAAAAGACTGCTGAGAAAAAGGAGTCAGTTTAAGAAGAAGTTTAAAGAAAGCCTGAAAATCCGTGAGGGAGGAATGCCTTGGAATAAAAGAGCACAGTCAAAACCTGGTCTGGCACTTCCAGAACTTGCCTTGTCAGCAACTACAGGGACTTGTTAAACTTTGTGACCTGCATGCCAACAAGTGTTTTGATGAAAAGCTGAGGCTTTGTGTTCAAATGGCTTCATTTTTACTGAAAAATGAAGACTATAATGTCCTACGCCTCACAGAACTCGAAGTTCAACCCTGAGTGCTGGCATAGGATTCACGCATCACTTAATTATTCTGCATTAATAAACATGAACCATCAAAACACATCAGTATAAAAACTACATCTCTTCACACGAGTAAAAAAAGCTATTAGAAATCTAAAGCTGTACAACTGTATTAATTCAGAGGCTAACAAACAAACCTTAAGTGGGAAGGATCTGTATGTAATTTTTCTGCCTCGCAGTCAATATATACATTTCCCTCTATGAATTAAGATATTCATAGCCATTTTATTTTATCTTATTTCCACCAAATGTGAAAGTTATTACAGCCAAAGTGACATTTTTTTGCTGTAGTGGTTTCTTCTTCAAGTTCTCATTTGTCAGCGTGTCCACAGTGCCTCTGTTTCAACAAATTCTTGAGAGCACCCTTATACATGTAATCTGCTACCTCCTCCTACCATGGAAAATTTAAACATCTCATCATTCAATGATTTAGAAGAAAAGAAATCTTCAGATTTATTGTTCATTTATAAAGAGCAAATGGAAATAGAAACTGAAGACAGGGCTTGAATTTTGATAGAGCTGACTTTCTTTAAAAGAGAGAAAATACCAGAAAGTAAAAATATTGCACTGAGTGAAAATAGGGTCAACATCACAAAGAATGCTTGTTTTCTGATAAAAAACATTCCTTTGAAAACTTAGCAAACAAGTCTGTATTTCACCTACTGCACCATTCTTTTATATGGGATGTATATTTTCACCAATAATAGTTTATTGAATTATAGGAATCATTTACTACTTTCCCATTCCCCCTGCAAAATCTCATCATTCTTAAATTACACTGTTTCTGCCCGATGCATACTAAAACCAGGTTAAGTGATATTAGTACTGAAAACAGGTTAAAAATAGATTTATTCACCAGAGAGAGATAAATTTAAATGTTATATTGTTATATATTCTGAAGGAGGGGCAGGGGGAGAGGGGACTAAGAGGTCTTACCAGGGGGATTAAACTTTGCTACTTAATAATACATTAAGTGACAATCAATCAAACAGGAATGCGTGGGAAGCACAGTTTTGCAGTATTGCTCTTTTAGGATTTGTTTTCTTTAAAATTTGCATTCCTTTCTGCACACATTTGAGATATACGTATGTTGGCTTTTTAATGATTAGAAATGGCTTTGATCTTGACTACTTGAAGGAACATAAAGATATAAATAGTGTGAGTGGATATGATTAATCCTAGTAATGACAAACAACAAAAAACAAGGTAAGTTTTTCTGAATTTTTCAAACGTACCTTAAGAAATTCAGTCGTTAGCTTATGTCAGTCATACAAGAATGATCTACAGAAGAAGTCAGAAATGTAGCAGTGTTCAGGGTCCCCAAATACCACTAGTGCCAGCTTATCAAGGATAAGAATCTAGGCAATCAGAAACATCAGCTTTCTGCTTGAGTAGCTGCCACTGTCCCTTGAGATGGAATAGAGAGGAAATAAACATAATTCCTGCTGTAACATAACTGTCAAAATAATGAAATAATATGTGATGATCAGGTATGATAATGAAAATAGTCAACTGTTCTAGGAAACTGTCACCAGTAGATAACAAGTGCCTGATGGCCAGGATTTGATGGCTACTTATAAGGTGTGAAAATAGAACCTTAATTTATTAGAGGTATTCTTAACTGCAACCTTAAAAAAGTGGCCCTAAAACTTCATTAAGATGATGTAATTTTCTGCATCTGTGTGAAAAGGGTGGTAAAGTGATATGAGTGGAAGAGCTGTTAAGAGTAAAAGAGAAAATTTATAAAGGCAAAAAAACCCCAAAAGACCATAAGACATCGCTGATATTGTATCTTCTCAATGCAGGAACCCAACAACTCCAAAAGATACCCGTCACACAAAGTGGTAACTTTCAGGGTCCTTAGTATCTTGGGACAGCACTGCTGAAACCTGAGCTCTCATCTCCTCATGGCCATAAAATATATCATTTCAGTATATACAAGTAATCTGACCTAAATCCTTAACCTACTTCTTTTCAGCAGCAGCTTTAATGTATGCAGTTGATTACTTCTACTGAAACTACAGAAAATTAAATGGACTATCAGAATAAAGGAAAAAAATATTCAATTGCTTCAACAAATTAAGTAAAATTTTACAGAATTCTGCAGCATTTTTCAGTATTCAATTGACTGGAAGACAAATTCTCCCTCCTTCCATTACCAGCCACCCAATACTTTTCCATAGATACTTTGCGTTCATTGGCTATTCAACTAAAAGAAAATGAACTTAGAGCATAAGAAAGGCAGTATGGCAACAGAGAATCATTAATCAGCGAAACACATGTACCCTTTTTTCAATAAAAATAGCATAGTCATGGAAGCAAGACAATATAATGTAATGAACATTTTTTTCAAAATTACTTTAGTAGTTTCACAGCAAAACACATGAACACAAAGCATTTATTAGTTACTTTAGTGTCCTCCCTTTCCATTTGTTTCTTTTTATGTATTCCCCCACCGACGTCTTGAATTTTCAACAGAAATACCAAAACCAAAAAACCTGCAGCCCACCCTTCATAAGCTAATGTGTAGACTGAAACAATTTCATTTCTTTGAAAAAACTGTTTGCTATCTTAACCAAACCTATACATGAGAAACCGCATTCATGAGAAAAGTACTTTCACTAATTGCATTTTGAAATGACTATTGCACAAAATAGCTATACTAGGCCTTGTTACTAAGTGAAGCTTGTATTTCAGTAATAATCTTTCAATACTAATGATGTTTGTACTCAATGGAGGAGCAAAACCACTTCATTAAGTTAACCGTGTAATTCTTAGATATTTCTAAGAAATGATAAAGATTTGATTGTCTGAAAAGCACAACAGATAAATGAATTACATACTAATACTATATGATTGTTATTTTCAAACCATTTGAGAAAACTTTTACCCACCCAGAGCGCATATATATTAGGAAAATGATGGTTATATAGAATTACATAGTTCAGCATCTCATTGTGATTGCAAAAATGCTACAATATGAGTACCAATTTTTCACTCCCAGATTACTCAAAAGTAAGATTAAGTAGCACTCTAAAGTTTTGCTGTAAAAGCTGCTTTTATTTGGGAAAATGGGAGGAAGGTTTGTACTTAGCATGATTTATCATCAACTGTCTCTCTGTTATAGAATCATAGAATCGTTTAGGTTGGAAAAGACCTTTAAGATCATTGAGTTCAACTGTTACCCTAGCGCTGCCAAGTCCACCACTAAACCACGTCCCTCAGCACCACATCTATGTGTCTTTTGAATACCTCCAGGGATGGTGACTCCACCACGGCCCTGGGCAGCCTGTTTCAATGCTTCATAGCCCTTTCTGTGAAGAATTTTTTTTTAATATCCAATCTAAACCTCCCCTGGCGCACCTTGAGGCCATTTCCTCGTGTTCTGTCGCTTGTTACTTGGGAGAAGAGACTGCCACTTTGCTACAACCTCCTTCCAGGTAGTTGGAGAAAGCGATAAGGTCTCCCCTCAGCCCCCTTTTCTCCGGACCAAACCACCCCAGTTCCCTCAGCCGCTCCTCATAAGACTTGTGCTCCAGACCCCTCACCAGTTATGTAAGTGTAATTATTTTTTCAACTATCTTCCTGACTATGGTATTTTGAACAGAAGAGAGATTTGATAATAAAATTTAGAAGAACAAAAAACCAATCAACCTCCAACCTCCAAACAAATCAAGTATGGAAAAATTCAAATTTGAAGAGCCAGCAAATCAAACGAACAAGCAAATAAAATATTCTAACAGTTCCTTAGTTTTATTTTAGCAGCTCTTTACTTGGGTCAACACCTGGAGGCGCTGACCCCAGACAGGAGGGTAACACAGGCAGTACTTGGCCCAGCAATCTCCAACACTGGAAGAGACCCATCTGTCTGTCAGTCTGTTACAACATCGGTATTTCTAGCTCTCATCTCAGCTCGAGTCGATTGTTTTTCCTGGCTTCCAGATAAGATTCCTTTGGTATCCGTAACTGTCTCTACAAAGCCCAAAGGAAGCTTTGCAACATTATAAAGCTTAATTAAAAATGTTCCTCTAAACAGAGACACCTTCAGGGACCAGGATGAAGGAGAAACTTTCCTATATGATATGCTTGTAGGCAGATTCATCACCAGCACTAAGCTCTCCAAGCTTTAACCAGTACAGGCACTAACAGTACCTAACAACAATAATAATAAAAACTCCCTCTAAGTTAAGCATACACCATTTACCAGGGGAATACGTAAGTTTGATGCCCCACAGATGGACCTGATGAATTGTGTAGACCTCTCTATTTAAGTGAGTAAACGGGGGCAGGTGAATGGTGTTTGAACATACTGTGCCAGTATGATAAAAACAAACAAACATACAAACAACCCCCCCAAACCCTGCATTTAAGTAAGATGATGACATATATATGCAATTTGTCTGCTGGAAAAAATGAGTAAATCTGAAAGAATTACTGAACTAAATGTATTTATAAAGCAAGCCTAACAAAGGACAAAAAAGCCACCTCCACCCACCCCCCCACCCCCTCCCCAAAACCCAACAGATGATATAAACTCAGAATTTGTTTCTCTGAAGAAATGTGTTATAACCCTGTTCAGAACATAGCAGAGCGACTTTAACTTGACAGCTGACAGCACGTGGTACTGGCATGGAGTGCTATCAGCCTCCATATTGGCAGGCAAAAAAGCCCTGTGTGGTTCCTGCGGGCCTGAGGTTTACGAATTCCCTGACTCATATTCCTTTAATACATGCATTTTATAGCTTCCAAGATACAAAAATACAGGCTTTGAAAATCAGAGATTACCTCGGTCACTTGTGGAAGGAGGGGTCACAGCACGGATGATAGAAACAAGGCACATATTATGCACATGGTGGCTCTCTAACATTAAAAGAAAGCTTCAAAACTATACACATTCTTGTTTGTACTCATTGGACTCAGGACTTCAACTATCTTATGCAATTAAATCTATCAAACTTCAAGCTCCCAATTAAAAATTTTCAAATGCATCATGCTCCAGGGTGTCTGAAATTAAAAACCACTTTACATGTTTGTCAAGTCCTCTTTTGTAATTTTTACAGTGTTGCTCTTTCTACTGTGATAAGTGCTGCCAACCCCTTTCCATTTATGCACCACGACCGAAGAAAAAATAAACAAAATTCCTTCAGACAGCTCATTCCTAACTACGGCATTTTGTTTCAGCAGTGGTTGCTCTTCCCTTTCTCAGCCATCTATTCTCAAGAGGCAGACAAGGGGGAATGGAAGAATGTCTCCATGCTGCCATTCTCGAAGAAAGCTCCAGAGGAGAAGCTGGAAACAGCACAGCTGGTGCCTTGAGGTCCACCCTTCCAGGAGGAGCTGTGCTCAGCACAGGAGCTCTGCTGCCACCAGGCCCTATGTTTGAGCATTTTGTTGTGCAATTGCTTGTATTGCCTCCAACAGCCATCAGCTAATCATAAAACCTGAAAATACCTTTGGAAGTTCACTTTACCTTTTGGTAAAAGGGAAAAAAAGGAATGACTGTGTTTTAGTTCAGCATGGGGATAGAGCCAGTTCCTAATTTTTCCTAAGCACTGAGGAAAAAAGACCAACAAACAAACAACTATTTCTAATACTCTGAGAATTCAGTAAACCCTTACATTTTGTTTCCCCAACAAACTCTTCTTCTAGACACGAATGCCTCCTATATGATGGTCCAAGTGAAAATAGCTATGGATAAAAGAGGTTTACTCCTGATATGCTACTACTAAAATAAACTGCTTTGTGCACACGGTGGTGAGTGCACTGCCATGGAGACGGAAATACGCTTTGGGGCTTGTGCTCCCTGTCTCGCAGAACTGATTCACCAGAAGAGAGATCCTAAAAACAATGTGCTTTCTTAAAGACTACAGAAGGAGAGAGAAACACAGTCAAATATGTAGTTACCAATTTCTATGAGTATAACTTAAAAAAAAAAAAGACGTGATGTACGACACCAACATTGTTTATCTACACATGTAAACCAATGGACACTGAATGAGAAACTTTAAGTGGATTGGAACTGCAGGAGCTGTAATCCCCTTTTTCTCTCCAATGGCTTCATTTTCCTATGGAGAGAGATGAAAGCTACGAAGCCATCCAGATTTCAAATCCAAAATTGCTGAGGATGAGAGAAAGAAAATGCTCCAGTTCAAGCTTTCCTTTGCCACGTAATAACATTGTAGGTAACCATTTTAATTAACTGCTACCATTTCTGTTGACTTGAATTCCTATTTTATCTTTAAAAGGAAATGTCCAGGACTACGGAGGACCCCAAACTGGCATTTCCTTGTAAATGCAAAATATATTTAAAACATCTTATACATTTAGGAGAGAAATAGCAGTTAAAGCAGAAATATGAATGTAGTTCATAAGCAAATAGTACAGTACAAGTCACATAGTGGGTATAAAAGGAATATGGAGAGCCTTAAGTATGAATTACATTCAGCTGGTATAATGCTAGGGGCAGATTACAATTCTTTAGTTTCCTCTTGCCATCAGTTATATAAGGGACAATTTTTTTTCCAACTCAAGTTACATTTTGCAAGCAATGTTTCCAACGTGTGTGGTATTTTGTTTACTTAGTTTTGCAAAATATCCTGTTTTGACATTACATTCCTACCACTGTCCCTTGAAAATTAAAACTTGTTCAGAGAGAAATATATATACTTGACATCAGTCTGTTAATACTGTGAAGTGCTCCTTCTTTTTTCTCAACCCCGCTTGAACGCTAATACTTACATTTCATAAATGTGTATATCTGATTGTTGTGTTCCCTTCTATTCTTTGTAAAGTAAAATCACCATTCTCTGATGAGACAAAGGTAAAGTTTCTGAGTGAACTCTGAATTTCTTCTCCTTGAACAGCAAAGATGAAGACATCTGGAAGACAAATCGGAATCTACCCTAAACAAATACTAATATAAGCACACAGGGAGATATTTCTTATGCTGCCTTTGAAGAAGCAAAATCATCTCTGAGTGAATAATTACTTGAAGGGAATAATTGGAATTGCCACTGAGGAAAAGGTAATGAATTCTTCCTCTTCAAGAAACTATGAAATACTTCATTGTGCATTTCCCAGTATTTAATCTTGGGGTATAAATGACTACTACGCTTTCTGCCTGGAAATATGCCTTCCACAATTCTGTCTGCTTCTAGACAGAATTGTGGAACACACCTGAGCAACAGTCACATCCCCAGAATGAGGTGATCAAGCATTTTGTTTCGTTTTGGCAAACCTCTATCAATTTTTTCACTCACCTGCAAGATGCTATGCAGTTTTTACATGAAGTGCAAACAGTTTTGGTCATGAAGTAGAACAGGATTCATTGCTACTTTTGTTGTATTTAAGCAAGTTTCATTTTTCAGAATTATGTTGAAAATAACCATATTTGGCTTGTGATAATCATGTTTTAAAACACACATTATTCTAGGGAGGTTTCAGCAAAAATTAAATGTGTGGGTAATACCACTCGAAGTACATGTAGTCAAGAATACGTGGTTCCAAAATGAAAATAAAATCTTTAAAAAAAAATAAACCCAAAACATTCCAAACACCACCACTTATTATCTCTGTCCTGGACTATCACTCATTCCTAAGAATGCCACTGCATTTCAGTACTGACATATATTTTCAGATCTGGCCATAACTTTTCCAAGTGAGGATGCAAGGAACCATAAGGGACGACAGGATGAAATGACCTGTCAGTTGCCAGAAAAGAACTTTAAACCATGTCATGCACATGCTATGTTTATTACGACAAGTCAGTTAATCCTTTGGGTTTGAGGGACTTTTTTTTTTTTCCTCCCACCAAGCTACACATCTTGTATTTTAATACTACTATACTGCATAACACAGCGCCCTTTAAATAGTAAGGGATTTCCTTTCCTGAATGCAAACTAGATTGCAGAAGAGGTTAATAAGCAGAATAGAGAATTATGTATTTCATGTAGGCTATAAATTTCACAATGTGTGTTTGTTTTTCTTTTTGGCTCTTATCCAGTTACTATTCTTTGTACATAAAGCCTTGGTCCCCAGCACACCACTGAATTGTTGTAAAAAACACAGAATGTTCTGAAACCTCATAAAAAGAAAAGCAGCAACAATTAAAACACACATATTGAGCTATCTCCTGTATGACTGTTTCTCATAAAAGTCAGTTTTATTTCACTTCTGAAACGACTCAGTTGAGCACAAACTGACTGATCATTGCATTAAATGTTGTTCAGAGCATATATTTAAGCCAACTAGTCAAAGACAACCCATTCTACATTTTGATCAATATTCTATTTCATGATTAGCAAACAAGCTGTCAGCCTCACAATGTTCTCTCACAGAAGTCAGGTTAATCTGTGTAATTTTGATGAGAACAACAAAATTCTTAAGTATAGTATTATATTGTGTAAAACAAAGCTACAGAAAGCAACAGGGCGATTTTAACTTTGAACTGCCTGTTAGAGGAGTCAGTCCACTTTCCATTGGAAAGCAATGAAGTGCGTGCATCAATCTGCACTGAGTGCAGTTAGTCAAATCACAACATGTGACATGACCATGTCTAACATGGTACAGAGCAAAGTCATGTGCGTACCTTAGTTCAACTTAAAGGATGCTTTCACATTTTTGTACCTTTCTCATTCCTTTCCTACAGGGCACATTACGAGAGATCTGACCTGAAACCCAGAAGAAGACAACATGCTCCCCCAGCACATCTCCTCAGGAAAGCTAGAGAGAAAAACAGCAACACATTCTCTAGTGATCTACACGTGCTGTGCATCAGGAAACACTAAGGAACAAATATTTCCCTCTCCCTCTCTCTTTCTCTCCTTAAAAGTATCCAGACAAATTCTTATTATTCCAAGCAGTTGAGGATTGTTAGAAATAAAACAGCTTTTTAAAACTTTAAACATACTAGGGAACAGTGGGGAACTGAAACGCTTCATATCGTCGAAGAACAAAAATACAATATAAATCCAAAGCTTAGGAAGAAGGGGACATCATTAAGATGAGGCTGTCTATTTTAATTTAGGTACAAGTAGCTTCTCTCATTTCTAACACAGAAACACCAAAATTCAGGTTTTGAAATGCTTATTTATTTCAAGCTGTATCCACAGTTTTTAAATCTCACCTCTTCAGCTGCTGATTTGGGATTTTAGCACTGCAGAGCAGCCAAGTTTAGACGAGCAAGAGAACAAATGCTTTCAAGACTTCCTGTTCTGCTTGACTTACTCACTTGGAGAAAATTCAAACCAATAAAAGAGAACAAAAGGGTACTTTTTTTTTCCCAGGCTATAGTTTCTCTGTTTGACTGGTTCCTGACCATCCTATTAAGAAAACTTCCAAGCTTACCAGCAAATGCAATAAACATTAGACACAATACTACTTCAAGAAGTTGTTCTACAAACTTTCTGCCTTAAAAGTTTATCAATAGTCTCCGTGTTTGGGAAGGACTTTTTATTTTCTTTTATTTCACGTTCATCGGTGGACAATTGCTAAAAAAAAGGTAATTGGCCTGCAATTACTGCTTGTTACAGCTTCAACTGCTTGTATTTGTAGTTTTCTTAAATGTCAAGCTCACTCCTTAGCAGGCTACTGTCAATCCCCGCTTTCAAAGCATCGGCAAAAGGCATTAACCCTTTCCTAGCACAAACCCCATAATCGTACTCTGTTTCAGCCACGTCTTCAGAGGTGTCCTTGCTTTAAGGAATAAAATACAGCTGTTCCAGGCAGGTGCACTAACTGATTTGATCATGTACAATATTATGCATGCAACACATTTTACAATATCCTTCCCTAATAGTCCTAGTAAGATTTCTCAGCAAGAGCACACTCTTCTGTTAGGCTGCTAGAATTTAGGAATATTATCAACAGTCTAATGGCTAACCTGCAAGCAGAGGAAATTTCCATATACTACTTGATATGCACAGAGTTTTGTAGATACATTGTTAGGAATGAGGTGTTAATGGTCCTCCTCTATGGGAGTTGGAAGCAAATATGTTAACTGATCTCATTTAAATAAATGAATACTAAGTACTCAGATTAAGTTCCTCTGTATAGGAAAATCACAAAAGAGCATGCCTGGTGCTACCACCTGAGACAAAGTGGTCAGAGAGAAGCGCGGAGCTAACAGGTGTAATTTCTACATTATTTCAAAGGTGCACCGCGGAGACAAAACCGTCGCACAGAACTGAGGATGGCTCTGCACCTCCTAACACAGCACAGACTCCGAGTCCCGTGCAGAGTCCTTCCAGAAAGGTGAGGGGAGGAATGCTGCTTGCTTATTTTGTTCCTGCCACTCTTCAAGGAAAGCGAAAACATTAATATATTTTTACAAATAAATGAATCGTGGTAAGAAAATCCCCCAACTTGCTGTGACTATTTCTCAGCCAAACAACAACCACCCTGCACTTGAATTCAGCTGCCAATGGGCCAAGCAGACAGCAATATCCCTATCCGATGACTGATTTGAGCCCTAAAACCCTTCTAAGACCTAGTAACCTTGTGGTTGTGACTTTCAGCAGGTTCTTTATTGAAGGAAACAAATCTCCTTGCAGCAGCTACTCATCTTAAAGAGCATTCAGGAATTCTAGTTTTCAGGCTAAAAAGTGACATTTGACAAGTTACTCCTCAGTGAAGCATAACTGGCAGGGTTAGTCGGTCAGGAGTGAGCTTGTTCCCTAATTGCGCAGGGGAGAAGGTTTATGCTTCTGAATGACAACCTTGCTGGTCTGTCCAAGATGATCCCTTTCTTTAGGATATAGCTCTACCCTAAAGAAAGTACCAGTAAAATACAGTACCTGAGACACGGAAATCTTGAGACACTGGGTAGATTAAACTGACCTACAGCGACATGGTTTTGAAACCCTGCATAATTCTTTAACACTATCAGTGAAACGTGAAAGCTAAAATCCTTCCATGTAAAATGATTTCGTTCATTTTTCTGATAAAAATAAATTCTTACAGCATGACAGAGTTTTGCTAAATAAGCTCTAAGGCGAAGGATAATTTGATTTTTGCAGAGGGTTTTGTTATTTTCTGGTACAGAAAATTATCGCAGGCTGTCCTCACCAAAGTTTGCAATATTTTCTCTCATTTTTCCGTGGAAACCCACCACAGATACAGTCCTTCACAGGGACACAGTATATACTGCTATTCCAGGCCAATGGCATAGCTAGTACGGTGGATCGGAAGACTGCAACATCAAATGGAAATGAATAGGAAGAGGGACACAACCAAGGTAACAACAACCTGTTGTGTATCAAACCAGCAATTGAAATTCTTAGGTAGGTAGCATTTCTTTGTACTATTTTATCTGTTCCTGATTATCATTAGCCTGAAACCCAAGACGTTTGTCATTGCATTAAAAGCCATCATTAAATATCAGCTTGTGTTTTTTAAACCAACAATGCCATATTAAAAAAACAAGTTTTCCAAGTTTTAAGAACAAATGTAACATTTAACTTTACAAGGACATAAAATGCTTTCAGTTCTTACTTAACATCCAAATGTCTCTATTCATAATACTAATTAGACTGAATTAAAATGTCCATTTTGGATGCTAGGTCAACTGTGGCTCACCTTCGAAGTTCTGCATGAAGAATAACAATTTCAGTTTTTGTCTGACTACCAGATAGACTTTCCACAACAGCTATGTCAAGAAACAGACCTCACAGTATATCAGTTCTCGAGTCCAATGAGCATACATTCATAGAGCAGACTTAAAATAGAATCATTTCTTAGAATAATTCAGAGATGCTGTTTCATGGGTTGCTCACAGATCTGCCAGAAGAACACTGGCAAATTTATCAGCAACATNACTGTCCACCACCTCCTCAACCAGGCTGGCAGGATGTGAGCCTGCACTACAGCTTCCCCAGTTCAGTCTAAGGAGCTAAGCCTCAACAGCTGATCAGGGTGGGTCTGCACTGCAGTATCTGAGAATAATGTGAGAAGGCAAGCTGAAGTTAGATTATTATTCCTCCCTCCACCTCACACATGCAATACTGTCTGAGCCAGGAAGCTAGGGACAAGCACGTGTGATGCCAGCACTTGGCGTACTTCAGCTGATAACTAACCTTCCTGCTCTTTGTGAGCCTGGTAAGTATTTGTAACCACGTGACAAAGTGCCAAGATCCACAGGAAGAGAACTGGGAGAAAACAAAAAGAATCTATCTACAAAGCTGAAGCTATTGCCATCAGAAAGCATTAAACATTAGTAAGTTTACAGGGTGATTTACAAACCCTGTAAAGGTTTGAGAAGAGGAGATATCTGAAATCCTTCATGTTCTCCCTTTCTCACAACAAAGAAATGCCTAAAACTGAACAAATAAGAGAAAAGAAAATCTTCTGGGAATTTTTAATTAAAAGAAACGTTCAGTGCAAAGCGACCTTTTCTTTGAACACTGTAATATAAAATCTTCCTAGCAGCATATCTATTTAGATCACGCTAAGAAGTGATGCACTCAGCACTGAATAACGCAGGTACTAAAAAAAACCAGAAAACTTGTACTCAAAGAAAGAGCCCACTCCCCCATAAATGTATTTTGCCCAAGCATCATTCTAAAAATAGGCCTCCAGGGAGAAATTTCTCACCAATTTCAAAATGCAATTTTCTAGCAAAGCTGTTGCGAAAAAGAAAACATTTATATACCCAAGATGTATTTATTCTCCTGTATATTCTCCTGTTGAATTAAAAGACATGCAGAAGCGGTCCTCTTCATTGCCGATACGAGGTTTGCTTATGGTTAAAAATGAACTGGTGTGTACAAGGTTGACAAAGAGTTATTAGATGAAGTGTTATGTGACACCACACAGACTTACAGTAGCAAGGACAAGAGCTATACTGCAAAGGCTTTTTAAAAAGGAGAAAAACTCTCCCATTTTTCTGGCTTTAATAAGCTATGTTGCAGCTAAACTCTGCACAGATCAGGAGAGTTCCTTGTGTTATCAAAAAAATGGCAATACAGAGCAAACAGGGACTTTGTTAAGGAGTTAAGGTGAGAAGGGAACAGCTACCACGCACAGTCCTTAGCTAAACAAATTTACGGTAAGAGAAAACGGAAGGAGTCATGTGCGCCCTCCTATCCATATAATCATGCAAAGCCATTTTGTATCCTTCTTTATCCACCTGCGGTACAACAGAGCTATCTTAGACTTGAACTGCATAGTCCTTGGCTAAAGCCTCTGATGTAACAATAGAAGATCATCTGCTTTCATTCCTATATTGTTTAAAAATGTCATATCATTCTTAACTCACATACAGGAAGGAAAGAGAAAATACCGCTTGCTCTTTGTGCACTTTGTGGTGACCCCACTGAGTACCCCCATTTTGCACAAAGTGTAACAACTGTGTACGCTAAGAAACTAAATCACAAACTGAAACAAAGACACCTTTTTGTAATAAACAATGTTTGATTTTCCTAATTACATACTTGGTTAATTTGGTCTTTGTGTTACATATAAGGTTTCAAAGGTCCTTGAATGATGATCAGAGACATAACTTTTAACGAGAAAAAATATCTGGATATTTCCATCCAGTATCAGAAAGGAAGGGACACAAAATAAAAACTTGCATCAGGTTTTTAGAAAAGTTTATTCTAAATGTACCAAGGCCACCTAAATGTCACATCTGTCACAAACTGTTCAGGGTTTATAATACTCCTAAATTTCGCAAGTAAGCTGGATTACAAGAGCAGTAACCCCTTTTTAACTTTGTACTTCATGTAATAAGAGTATTTTCTGCAATCTACTTTTGACTGAATTCAAAGTTTTCTGTTGTAAGAGCCTTACATAGCCAAGCCATGTATTATCAGCATTCTTCTGACCCTTATTGCCCTTTGATTCTCAAGAACATTCACGAGAAATTCACAAATAATTTTATGACATTTAGCACCTCATCTCAGCACTGAAGTGAAAGCTTTTTTAAGAGAGTAGTTGAAAAAAATGGTAATGGAAGGGTTATCATAAAAGAAAGAAAAGGGATTGCAATATCCAAGAGTATACAAACAATTCAGCCACAACAACCTAAAACATTGAGCCTGAGATACCAGGTTTGATGTTAAAGGAAATTGGATGAAAATATTTAGATGAAATGGATAAAGAAATTCTAAGAAATAAAACATTTCTGGTGAAACTGGGGGTGGAAGGAGGAAGACAGTATACTTTTTATGCTAAGAAATAAGCTACTTTTTGTGAGGGACTATCCCCATGGAGCTTGTGAAGTTACCCAGTTGCAAAACCAAAGAAAGCAGCCGTCTGCAAAACCTGTTTCTCTTGCACTCACCTCCCTTAGAGGCAGGTAGGTCTGGGTCTTCAGCCTGTGTTGACAACCCCTGCACCCCTAATGCCACCTCCTCTTTTTCCAGACCTCTGCCTCACCTGGCTGACAAGGAAAGAAGATAGATAAACAGCGGATAACTCTTAGTTTACGAGTGTGATGCAATGCTGCAGCAGAGATAGGTGGAGATCTGCACTAAAATACTGGGTTTCCTGGGTTATGGAGGTATAAATGGGCCACCGGATTCTCCCTTTCGTTTGCATCCCTTTAAATAATGCTGTCCCATGCTCTCTGCTTCAACACAGGACTAAAAATCTTCTCAAAATGGCTGAGACAAAGAGAATGGTTCCTGCCTTCTCTTTCGTGTTGATCTTGTATTAGTTCCTTATTCATTTATTCCCCTTTCATTTAATCTGAAATAAAAACAATTCTGAGAGGAAAAGTGTTTGCTCAGAGTAAACCTTGTATCAGAAACTTGGGCTGTTCAAGGGCTGAAAAGAAACGACGGCTCATAGGAAGTGAAAACAATAATAATTCATTTAATATGTGCTCCAGATCCTCTGCACAGTACATTAATATGAGCCTTTTAAAATTCAAGCAATAATTTTGTATGTCTTTTCCTTTCTAGCCTGTGTGAATCATCACCCTCTCTTGGACTAAGAAAAGAAGGCAATATTACCCACACTTTATGGATGAAGTACAGAAGATTAAGTGTCATGCCACAAATCAAACAAAAGTCTTCAGAAGAGCTCCCGAACCAAAGGCTGGTACTTTAACCATATGATAATTTTCCTCTGCCAGGTATTTAAATTTTACCCCAGTAGTTCAGGAGTTCCCATTAGCACAGAATTCATTTCAGCACCTGTCACCAATGAAAGTGAAAGAGATTAGAGTTCACGAAGAGGATCCCATTTGTCTCCTCATTATCATATTTTCCCCTTACTGAAGATGGGATATGGCTACAGAGCGCTGCCGAAGGAGCTGAGAGTGTGCGTGGAAGGGAAAGAGCAAGCAACACATTGCAGAGGCCGCAGCAATTTTCAGAAAACAATAGGGGAAGTCTTTGTAGTTTTGCTTGGCTCTGCCTGACGTAGACACTAGTCTGGACCTTGGAGATAATAAATATGAAAGACTTGAGGGTGAAGACATCACAGGACAGGCTTCTGGAGAATTGCCATTCCATCTTGGCAGACATTTATTCAGTTTTAAACCAAGGTAACAGAAGAAATTAATCTGTATTTCTAATATTTTTGTAAATAATACTTCGTTACTATTCACATGCATTGAGTTTTATATTTTACAACTGATTTGCAGCTACTGACTTTGATTTCCATGTTTGCATTGGCACTGCACATGTTTAAGCTTGCACACTTGCCCTCTCCCTAACACTTAGGGGTACAAGGGCTTAAGGGGACATGGGCTGATTTTACCCAGATAACAATCTCTCACATATCAGAAAGTAGCAGCATAAAATGTAGTATTTGAGAAGAATCGCGATAAAGCCACACAGGGGAACCACAGGTCCCAGAATACATTGCTTCATGTTGCTCAGGGGCTTGTCTCTGTATAAGTGTAATAATATGACAGCACTGAGGATTATGTAGCCTGTTTGCAATGCTTCCTTCATACAACAGGAACGGCTGTCAAGGTGTGAAATGTGACTCCTAAGAGATCAACTCTCTGTGCATACACCCTGGAATTAATTGAAAACCAAGTTAATAGATTTTCTTCAAATCTTACTCTGTTATTAGTATGATAGTGTTACGTACTACTCAAATAATGCTCTAAGCGTGTTACATGTGGATGGAGGAGATGGTGCTTCTGCATATTCCAAAGCTAAATACAGGAAGCAGGGATGTACACTGCACGTGTATGGGTATACACAGATGTATTTACGCACCTTTCTACACACAGTACGGAACTACTAGAACCACATAGTTGGTATTTTGCCTTCTTCCAAGCCCTGTTCCTGATTTTAACCTGTGGATATTGATGGTATCTGCCCAATAAACTCTACTGAAAATCAAAATAGCTTCTTGAGTCGGTACAAGTAAGATTGATACTATACGAATAGATAAGCTTGTGTTTCTGCCAGAAAGGAACGTCCGTTTCATTAAGTCCGGTTTTTGTCGATTTACACTGATTATCAACATGGTTCTAATGAGAACCTTGGAATGCCTGGGAGTCCACGAAAAACAAAATCTTCAGAACCTTAGTTTGGAAACATCTTTGTCTGTCCTGGGTTTCTGCTCCTTAAGTATGAAGTCCAAGTCTCGGCATTCTGAAGACCCCTGTATTCTGACCGTTTGCTGGCCAGTCTAGCAGGGAGATGCTCCTATGTGGAAGATGTAACAAACGAAACTTTATCTCCTAAACCAGAAGATGACCTAGTCGCAAATAAATGTTGCAGAGATCCTGATTACTAAAATGACCTTTGGGGCAGCTAAAAACTCTATTTTCTGTCTCATATGAGCCTGGATATTTCATCTTTATATTAGAGGAATGAGGATGAGGACACTGAACGCCAAGGATTTTGGAAATGGAAAGCCTATATAAACACGCAACTCTACTGAATTTCAAAACTCCTCCTGACTTCACTGGGGCAAAAATTTCATCTTTCATCTCAGAATATTCAACGAATGCATGTGATACCTCATCCTAGCTTATCCCAACAAGGGATTTCCTGAACAGCACCCAGTTGCGCCTGAAGCATGCTAGTGACAGATAGCTTCTTAGTGTAGGAAGCACATGACCTATTTCAATCAATGAATGAGCTATAGATCAATATGACAGGAAGTTTCAGTGAAAAAAACCCTGAATGATGACTGCTTTCTGGAAAGCCTATTTCAACTTTAAGTCTCAGTTGCCCATCTCTGCTGAATCTGCAATATAGAGCACAAAGTTAAGCAATGAGAAGATAAAAATAAAGAACAAACCACTGGTAGCAAGACCAAAAGCAAGACAGAAGATCCTACATCCTATGCTCAGGAACAAGTTGTAATGCAATAAGTAAAGTAAATGCAGAAAATGTATGTTTTTATTTCACAGCTTAGTTTTAGTATTTGAAAATGGATTTAATAATTCTCACCTGATTTAAACTTTATGACAGAAAATTAACGTCCTGATTACATAGGTGGTAATCCCACTGATCACTTCCATGATGAAGAAATAACATCAGTGTACATAAACACTCAGCCACGGGAGTTTTTGTATTCTAAGCAAAAGTTATGTTTAAGAGCCGATTTATAGACTTTATATAAAAAGGCGATCAAAATAATAAGCAGAACTTCAAAATCGCAGTGGTATAAGCTATGCAGTTGAAGTCTAGGGTTTGGAAAAGTATTATGTTATCTTCATAACCTATATGACTGTACTGCAATCCTGTGCATATCATGAATTATCAAAGTAAGCTTTTAATACTTAAGAGCAGTGTAGCAAGTGGCAGGCAAAGTAAATTTTATTCTTTTCTAATATTCAGGCTTGAAACTTTCAGGTATTTTGATTTATTGTTGTTATTTTTATTGCAAGATTTTAAGGTCAGAAAAGACTATTATCTCATCTCATCTAGCTTCCTGTCTATCACCAGTCATTAGCTCTCACATCTCAGCCAGATCTCTCTACGCAGAGCTCTAAGAGGGAGCAATACAGTTCTCATGAAAATGTCAGAGACTGAGCTGCCAGATACGCCAGAAGCTCCTACAGTGGAGGACGCCTGATCAAGTGATGTGCCTGCAGATGAACTCACAAATGCCAAATATGCCTTGCCATTACAGGAAGGGACTAAAGTCTAAATTTGCTATTAATCTGGAAAAATGCTCCACCGGCTTTCCCATTCTTTATTTTATTTTTGTGTGTGTTCACAAACGCTCCAAATACAACTAAGATTTATATGCAAAACTACATAAGTTTTCTGTTTAAAGAGCACATTTGTGTTTTAACAGACAGACAGGCATGCATGCACACACACGCACGCACACGTTCCCCTAGTCCATTAAAATTTAACATAACATCTCAGGAATCTAGCAGAATAGTACAAAACCCTTATTTTGATTACACCGTTCTGATAATACAAGCAAGTGAAATTCCTGTTGGCAACAGGGAGCCCCGGAAAAAGCCAAGTAGAAACCTCAAGTCTACTTCTAGTGAAGTCATGAGCTTATAGCATGGCAGGAGACTGAAGGCTCCAGCTCACGCTCACAAAGCAAACAGCTGTGGCAATGTAAAGCTGTACTTCCCCCAGCTGTTCATTGCCACTTGGCCAGATGCTACCGTCCCTGTAGCGGAAAATGAAACACGTGATACCACCTTCTCTCTTTCAGCACTCACTGGTATTTCAGCACAAAGTTACTCTGACTGTCAACTTGTATCAACTATGACTGAAACACAGCCCCCAGTTTTCCACGTTAACTCACATTACCAGAACTAGATTTGCTGTAGCTCCACTGTCAGATCACAGAATCCAGTTGCATTTACAGTAGCAGAGTCTTTTCTGTTCAAAGTTCAGCCACACACAGGTAACTGGGTAGCAATTTTCTACCTGTAAGAGCCGACTGCTAACGGTATCGCAACCAGAACTCACAAATGTAATTTTGGTAATTTCCTCTGAAAATCCCGTTCCGTCCAGCTGTATTTAAACACATTACATGTGTTTAAAGACATTGCATGTCTTTCCTGCATAGAGACACCTCTCACTGCTGAGTTAATCTGTTTCAATCCATTTTTATGTCTATAAAAGTGAGGTTTAAGTGAGGTGAGCAGACAACTGAAGCCTTCCTGTAGCATAATAGCGCTTTGCTACTTGTTATGACCTCTGAGGGTTCTTCGGGCTCTGAATTACAACAGTAAAATCTCTCTCTGCTTCAACTAATGAAAGGGCCTATGTAAAGATAAGACGAGACTGGTGTTATGTGAACTTTTACAGAAGTTAGTTGTTTTAATATCAGTCTCCATGGACAGCAGGCAGTAGATATTCCAAGATCAAAGAGTCCTTTTTAATCTAGCAATTAATCATCTTCTCAGCATATTCACAAATAACAGGCGTAGTTAAAATCTTAATGCCAAGGTATTACTAAATAGGCCTGCATATATCCTTTACTGCTCTCGCAACACAATCTCAGTCTTTGAAATTGCTTGATCCAAAGACTTAGTGATACTGATACTGGTATACTGTGATACATCCTCCAGCCTAATTAATGCAGATTTCTGGTCCACGATATTCTACCTTTTTCTTGACTATTCAGTACTTAACAGCAGCAGGAAAATCAGAATGTTATCATGCTACTAGCTGGAAGAAGGCAAGTAGACGGATCTTACTGGCTACTTATTTCACTGTTTGTGGCAGTGCCTCCTCTGAAGGAGTTTGTTACAACCTTAATAAAAGTTTAGATGACCTCTGAAAGGATTCAACAGAGAACTAAACACCAACGCGAAGCATTAGGGTACAACATGTTGAGAACCATCCACAGTTGAGAAGAAACTTTAGTCTTTTACTCCTGCCTGTGCACAATAACAGAGTACTGCCGATTTGGAAGCGTGTTACAGAACAAGTTGCAGGACAGATTAGTATCTGGACTTAATACACGA
This sequence comes from Himantopus leucocephalus, assembly GCA_003993805.1. Classification (NCBI taxonomy): domain Eukaryota; kingdom Metazoa; phylum Chordata; class Aves; order Charadriiformes; family Recurvirostridae; genus Himantopus; species Himantopus leucocephalus. The sequence continues at coordinate 9,405,867 of RSEF01000004.1, read as the reverse complement.
GCACGCAGAGGAATGCTGGTAGAAGGGCCCTTGGTGAAAGTAACACCATGAAGTGCAACAAGAGATCTAGGAACAAAGAATCTACATGTTTGTGTATCAAAAGTAATGACAACCAAACTGTATTCAAAGTGCAGTTTAGTAGATGGGACTGAGGCAATCAGTAATGGCTTCTGTTCCAAGAGAATACATTTCAATTTATTCGTACTTAGAAGGGGTACCATGCCATAAGTGTTGGGGCCTTAGCTTGCATTTACCAGCTTGCTTTACCAAACATTAATGAAGATTCTCCTCCCTCAGAAGGCATGAAGCTTTTCGTGGATAAGATGCTACAAGAGAATAATAAACATTATATATTATCTAAACAATCACAGCTGGAGCTGTTACAAGTTCAGAGTAAAAATAACTGCTTTTAGTTATAAATAGTCAAGACGCCTTCATCTGCAGTGTGCAGCGAATACATATACATACCAACATGCAGAGCGTACTCATCAGTGAATGACACTGCACACAAGGCATGGATAGGATCGCTGAGAGTGGAGAAAAAAAGAAAAGTACTACCTGTTCCAGGCATATTAGAAGATGAAACCAGAAAAGGACTGCAAGAAATATATTGCTATATACACCCACAGACAATTGTTCCAGTATATCACTTTAACACAGAAAACATCAGCAACATCTGAAGTTTTCCAGATCACCCCAGAAAATTGCTTAAAAGATATCCTGGCATACTGTAACGAAGAATGACAACGTCTTCATTGCTGGCAGAAGTGGTGCTGATTATTTGTTCTCTAGATTTGAGTGGAAATATTAGAATCCCATTTTTCACCTGTTCTTAATTTTTGCTGTTGTTGTATTTTTTAATATACAAATAAAGAAATAATAAGAAAAATTTCCAGTCACTTAGCATTATTTTTTAATTCTTTTTGCTACACGCAATCTTGCCCAATGCATTTCACTGAGAAGGACTTGAAGATTCTGAGGCAAGGGGTTCTCAAGTAAGACAAAGGACATAACTTTCTGAGAGAAGAACTAGGCTATATCATAGGTAAAGCTGAGATTGCCGCCACAGCAAACAAGCTTGCAGTAACCGATCATGCGCTAGTTCCTCAACAATTCTCTAAATATGCCCATAATTCTATTAAGTTATACTTGTAGGATTAACTATAGTATTTTAAACTTTTTAAGAGTACCATCAACAACAAGATTTTCAGGACCTGTAAGAGTTCTTTAACTTTTTGTAGCCTTTCAGCCATTTTTATCCCACCTGCTATCCACGCAACTGTGCTGTTGGGCACGCCTATCAAAACACTGCACTCCTGGGAATGGCTGCCACAGAAACGGTTCCACACACATAGACCCAGTGGCTACACATACAGTATTAAATTTAACAGCACAAAGGAATAAACAATTACTGGGACTGAAATTCAATTGCCTATACTATGAAATTGCTAAAATAGTTCTGGTAGAGTTATAAATAAATCCTATATCAGAATTTAGCTCAGGCTATGGACTATTCCCTGTAGATATTCTGACTTTTTTTGAATCTGTTCTAGAAGCTCAGTGAACTTGATAGTATGAACACAGCCTGTTCCGTGCCTCTGATTTATTAGTATATCTCCAGCCTATCAGTCTATAAATTAGGGTAGCAGAGGTGGGGTAATCAATCATAGCAAATGAACATTCAGAATGCATGTATACATTTGACTCTACTACGCACAGGCTTGCTGAATGGGACACGGTATATTCAAAGCCAGCAATGGTCAATTGCCTCAGTATGAAGAGCTGTTCTACAGTTGCACAAACAAGCAGCAAAGTCGATTTAATGGAACAAGGAAACGTGAGGCTATCACAGAGGAACACCATTTTGCAACAGCAAGAGAGCTGGAAAAACTGTACACAGCCTTGGATGCACTGAAATGGTCGGCATGGAGAGATCTGGTTAACACAAACTATTAATAAAATGTAGTCGTGTGTCATCCTCCATTACTTTCTGCTTTTTAAGGGAAAAAATCTTCCAGCTTTGGAATAAAGTGGTAATTTCCTGACTGGAAGTTTTCAGAATACGAAGCTCACTCTTGCTGAGCCAAGTAGTCTCTTTACAAAAAGAATCCCACTTTGACGCTCTGCAGTACCTCTGCAGCATATTCTTCTAATCAACCTTTCATTGCAGTACGCACATCTTTTCTCAACCCCACATACAGAGAAATAACCACTGTGTACATTTTAGCTCAGATTGCTTTTTCTTCCCACCTTCACTATTGTTTGCCAGGGTCAAACATAATTGGGTGAGGAAGAAGCCCTTGCAACCACGAATGGAATAAGAAGTCAATAAGAAGCATTATTCCTCTACATATACAGCATCTCTTATACTCCAGAAAAAAAANTTTTTAGTTCAAAATGTATGTGAGGTACGGCCATATGCTTGGAAATCTTTTGAAAAAATTAATTAAAACCGTCATATAAAAATATACTTGACAACTAAATCAGCATTAAAATAGTTTCTAGGAGATAAATAATTTACAGTTTTTCACAGTTAACAATCTGCTTTCTGGAAATAAGCTTCACAGTTTACTATAAAATGATCAAAGAGGGATTAGGTAGCTATTCAATTTACTGGAAAAATGTTACACCATATCAATGAGATTGAGAAAATGACTAAGGAGCTAAATATGTTAGAAAAGATGTAATGAATCTAAACAGTGATAGAAATTCACTGGGTACGGAGTCATTAATGTTAATTTTATGAATATTAAAATCACCAAGGGGAACAAATTTGCTGGCACTAAAGCTGATAATGGCTAAATAGTCCAAAAGATTTCATTTCTAAAAAGTTTAACAGACACATTTTCAACTCTGAATTTGGAGATTCTTTGCAACGTATGATATAGAAAGCATAAAATATACCAGGTTCTTTCACCTTCTACGGACTTCTCTACAAGCTAGAAATAACTTCAGTGGCCACCCAGTATCCTTTGCAGTTACGTAATACAATGACAAGAGAATAAAATATAGACTAATGTCTTTCAACCGGATGGGCAACTGCGAGCCCATAGCTTGGTGTCCACTGAAAGCAAAGGGCATTCCAAAATCTGCAGTGGACAATTCATCTGTCAGTGGAAGTGTCTTTCTGGCATTTTAGGATTTTTCTGTAACCCTGTGCCTGTTGCCAGCGCTACTCCCTATTCCTTAGGCAGAGGACATGGTAGGATCATTTTATGAGGTACCAGTCTTCATCTTCACACAGAACATCTGAAATGTTGTGTACAGCACACAAATAAAAAAAAAAATAAATTAAAAAAAAAAGCTTTGACTAAAAGAAAGCCTTTGCAGTGGAAGTGAGGTTACACAGATAATAATGTTCAGTTTTACATGATTGTAGTTTACTACGAAAAATTCTGCCTGGTCTCTAACGTTGCCGCAGGACACGGTCTTACTACTAACTTTATTTGATCCCTCCTGGCCATTCCAGGAAGAAGTGAAACAACAAAACGGTGCGTGTAAATATGCTACATGTACAGAAACACAAAATGGGATTTGACATAACACAGCTAACTCTGGCCTGAAACAGCTGAGTGAAGTTCACATATGAAAGAATTAAGCATTTATTTTCTTTTTATTCCAGAAAACTTTGTCTTATTTTCTGAAGCATCAAACAATAATTAGCAAATAGGAATCCTCTCTCTCTACTGCCTGGTTTATTGTTCTCCATTTTCTGCAACTTGAAACATAATAACAGCAGGAGATTTTCTGTGCACACAGTTTGTAACGGGTCTTTTACATCTTAGGTTTCAAAACTACTTTGGAAGCTCTTTTTAATGTGAGCCGTCTTATCTTTTTGAATGTGGATGTCAACAATAATTTATCAGAGTTACATTGTCACATTTGGAAAAGTATGTTTTTATCTCCAATTGTCTCTAGTTTCTTTAGGAAGAATGTGATTTCTAGGTGATCATCAAAATCTTGCTTGCCATGGTAAGGGAAATTTGCTTCTTGATTATGAAAGTAGAAAGGAAGCTATGTCAAATTTATTAATATATATTCAAGGTATACTTGGCAACCCACCTTACACTGAGAAAATGATTACTTTGGAATCTCAGAGGTCATAAAAAGCAAATTTCTGACTCTAAGCTGCAAGCTGAAAATGAAATAAGCACAACCTAAAAATATAGAGCCAGAAAATATTACATGTGCACACCAATACATATTTAAGAATGTGTGAATCTTTTCTGCCTAACTTTGGAATGATGACTAGGAAACAATATGATTAGCGCTCAGCAACAGCAAATTTATACCTACTAATGAAAATGGACGTTCCAAAAAATGCCAGCCGCCTCTCCTGCTGTTTCATGCTGGACACTACAGTGACATTTCCAGGCAATTTACTTATTTCATTTTCTGTTGCAACAGCTGCCATCATCTGTGATCTGAAAATACTACAGGATTGAAGAATCTGACGTCTCATCACAAGTCAAAACTTTTTAATACAGTTTGGAAATGAATGGTTATGAACCAGTTCCCTAATATTTGCTTCACGTTCCGATATACGAACCTGATTCTCTGGAGAAATGTATTTCCAGATTCCATATCCGTTTCTCCCCACCAGCCCTAATCACTCTTTTCTCTCTTCCCAAAGAATTCTGTGGTATCCCCATTAGCAAGCAAGCAAGCAAATTNGTTCTATTTCTTGCTTTTTTAAAGTTATCATCACTTAGAAATAGCAAGAAATGTACTGAAATTGAAAAGAACACCCACTGAAGTGTACTGTGACACTCAAAGTTTCTTGTTAAAACTTAAATATTCTAAATTTATGCCACTAAAGTGTCTGCCTGCTTTCATTTTCCCACATCTACTTGAAGACAAATGTGGGAACAGAATAATTAGTTTCTATTGTAATGAACTGTAAAATTTATAGTAGATTATTAAATTGAGAAGCATAGAACAATATTATCATTAAGGATTTATAGGTTATAAAATTCAAATTATATATATTTCATAAATTCTCTCTGATCTTCATTGCTATTACAATTTTCCCAGCTATCCTTCCTGTTTCTTATTTCCATCTGGCACACAGTCACAGCTTAAGAGAATCTTTAAAAAGTTGCAGAGTTAATAAACCGGAAGGGTTTTTTACATAGTTCACCAGCAACGGGTATGTTCTTTTTGGTTAATCAGCACCTTTTCCTGTGGTGTCCTCAGAACTACACCTCAGAAATAAACACCTGTCCTGGCTACAGTCTGTGTTTAAAACACTCTACTTAGAATATGTTATTTACAGTAATCAAAAGAACAATAACCTTTCAGCAGAATACAACATATTATTTTATCCTAGAGAGAACTAAGCGCGTCTTTTAGAGCACTGTTAGTTCCTGCTCTCTCTCCTGGACCAGCTTGCTGACAGGTATATTTTCGAAGTGGGATTTAGCTTAGTCCCTATTTCAACCCTAACCCTTCCCCACTTTTTGTCCTCCTGCAACATAAACAGCAGAACGGTTTCTTCCCAACAGCTTTGTAGCTGGCAACACTGACACTTTGCTGAGAGCAGGCAGCAAGTACCGTTATCTAGTGATCTTCCAAATTGCCATTTTTCTTTTTCAACTCTCTCTCCTATATATCTTCTTGATAGAAAACTACCATATGAAGTGCTTCTGAAGTAAAGAAATTCACTTCAGAGGTTTTGGAGATTTTTTCCCTATTTTTTCTTAAATTCATGGCTCTAAAAAACACTGACAGTTTTGATGGAAGAGGTTGCTGCCAGCAAGAAAACAGATGCAAAATTGAGGAAAATGTGTGAAATGTTGAGAAGAGTAAATCAGCGCTTCAGTGTCAGAGTCACTATTTCATTATTCAGATGCAGCAGGCTGAGCAAAAAAGATGAAACATGTCAAAAGCAAGAACGAGGTTAGTATTGAAGTTCACTGAGAAACCTCAGCATCCAAGGCTTCTGCTTTGTAATATTTATAATTACTCTCCAAAATCCTTGTGCTTCTCTGACTCATATCATTTTTGATCAACATACCTAAGCATATTACTGCAGTATTTGTCTCACTTCACTGTAATTTCACCAAACTCAATTGAATTTCACCACTGTAAAGCTAAAGCTATACTGTAATGAATCAAGCCCAACACAATTGCTTACTTAAACGTACAGAAAAGATAATACTGAGAGAATGTAATATGTGTGGGAAAGTTGAAGAAAATGAAATTCTTTTTAGAAAAACATCTGAAATGCCTTAACTGCAGCAGCACTGGATTTACTGCCGGTAAATTAGACCCCATTGGGCTGAATGTGGATACAGATGTCCCATTATCAGTTTTGGAGGAGAAGACATGTATTCCTACATGTATTCCTGTTTATCTTTTTAAATTAAACACATTATCACTAGTTTTGCCTCTTAGAATC